>CM054177.1:46211163-46751163 GCA_028829895.1 Sinotaia quadrata | reverse complement strand
TTGTTATTATATGCTGTTTGATATACCTATTAGTTGTTGTGACAACCTGGGCAAAACCTTCACCCAGTGAATTAATAATTAATTATCTTTTATTAATGCAGTTAGATTCGTTCCAAACCACTTGTTAGTCACAACTTGTCACCACCAACTTGGTGAAACAGAACTGGACACTGCACTGGTCACAACAAGGACATAGACTGGTCACATAACTCACTGGTCGCAGACTCCACAGCTGAATTTTCACAACTCACATTCGTTTATTGTGTGGCTGTAAACATCAAACTGCACACCGGGGTTTAGGAGACATCTCAGTGGTAGGTGATAACTTTAAGTGTTTTTCTTTAAAAAATTATTTGTTGTAACGCATAACCTGTTCAGTTATATATTCATTTCGTGCAAACGTTTGTCGTCATTAAGGTGTCCACACATTTTTCATACATAGTTCTTCGACTGTGCATCTCAAGTAAGAAATGTTAAACCTTTTAATATTTGGTACCAGTTAGGTTAACAAATAACCATTGTAAGTTTATACCAGTAAGAAAATTAACTCATGTGTAGTTTTACAACAGATGTTAATACTTGAAAGTTGGCACGAGTGGAAAAGGTTAAGCTCTTTATGTTAGTACCAGAAAGATAGATAAAGTTTATGAGTTTGTTTGTGAGATTTTATGTTAGTACCAGAAAGATAGATAAACATTATATATTTGGTTGTGAGTTTTTAGTTTGTAACAGAAAGATAGATACACTTCTCGTATTTAGTTTTGAGATTTTATGTTTGTAACAGAAAAATAAATAAACTTTATATATTTATGTAGTTGTGAGGTTTTATCTCTTTCTGGTACAAACATAAAATCTCAAACTAAATACAATATCTGGTACAAACATAAAAATTAACAATCAAATACATAAAGTGTATGTATCTTTCTAGTACAAACAATGTATTTGGTTTGAGTTTTTATGTCTGTATCAGAAAGACAGATAACTATATGTATTTGGTTGTTAGGATTTATGTTTGTACCAGAAAGACAGATAACTATATGTATTTGCTTGTTAGATTTTATGTCTGTACCAGAAAGACAGATAAAGTTATGTATTTGGTTGTTAGGATTTATGTTTGTACCAAAAAGACAGATAACTATATGTATTTGGTTGTTAGATTTTACCAGAAAGACAGATAACTATATGTATTTGGTTGTTAGGTTTTATGTTTGTACCAGAAAGACAGATAGCTATATGCATTTGGTTGTTAGATTTTATGTTTGTAGCAGAAAGACAGATAACTATATGTATTTGGTTGTTAGATTTTATGTTTGTACCACAAAGACTGATAACTATATGTATTTGGTTGTTAGATTTTATGTTTGTACCAGAAAGACAGATAACTACATGTATTTGGTTGTTAGATTTTATGTTTGTACCAGAAAGACAGATAACTATATGTATTTGGTTGTTAGATTTTATGTTTGTACCAGAAAGACAGATAACTATATGTATTTGGTTGTTAGATTTTATGTTTGTAGCAGAAAGACAGATAACTATATGTATTTGGTTGTTAGGTTTTATGTTTGTACCAGAAAGACAGATAACTATATGCATTTGGTTGTTAGATTTTATGTTTGTACCAGAAAGACAGATAACTATATGTATTTGGTTGTTAGGTTTTATGTTTGTACCAGAAAGACAGATAACTATATGTATTTGGTTGTTAGGTTTTATGTTTGTAGCAGAAAGACAGATAACTATATGTATTTGGTTGTTAGGTTTTATGTTTGTACCAGAAAGACAGATAACTATATGTATTTGGTTGTTAGATTTTATGTCTGTACCAGAAAGACAGATAACTATATGTATTTGGTTGTTAGATTTTATGTCTGTACCAGAAAGACAGATAACTATATGTATTTGGTAGTTAGGATTTATGTTTGTACCAGAAAGACAGATAACTATATGTATTTGGTTGTTAGATTTTATGTTTGTACCAGAAAGACAGATAACTATATGTATTTGGTTGTTAGGTTTTATGTCTGTACCAGAAAGACAGATAACTATATGTATTTGGTTGTTAGATTTTATGTTTGTAGCAGAAAGACAGATAACTATATGTATTTGGTTGTTAGATTTTATGTTTGTAGCAGAAAGACAGATAACTATATGTATTTGGTTGTTAGATTTTATATCTGTACCAGAAAGACAGATAACTATATGTATTGGTTGTTATGTGTAACACAACTGGTACGACTTCGTCACCGATTGAAAAGTGTCATTTATTTCAGATAATGTCACGTACTATGCAACATTATACCTTACTTGTGTCGGTTAAAAACAATATTATACCCGACTTTTGTCAGTTAAAAACATTATTCTACAGTGCCTTTGTTAGTTAAACGATATTATACACTACTTTTGTTAGTTAAGCGATATTATACACTACTTTTGTTAGTTAAGCGATATTAGTGACTACCTTAGTTGGGAATGTTTGGAAAAGCTAGAAAATCTTTAACAGTTAAGTGATATTAGTGACTACCTTAGTTGGGAATGTTTGGAAAAGCTAGAAAATCTTTAACAGTTAAGTGATATTAGTGACTATCTTAGTTAGGAATGTTTGTAAAAGCTAGAAAATCTTTAACAGTTAAGTGATATTAGTGACTACCTTAGTTGGGAATGTTTGGAAAAGCTAGAAAATCTTTAACAGTTAAGTGATATTAGTGACTACCTTAGTTGGGAATGTTTGGAAAAGCTAGAAAATCTTTAACAGTTAAGTGATATTAGTGACTACCTTAGTTGGGAATGTTTGGAAAAGCTAGAAAATCTTTACCAGTATAGTAACAAATGCCGTCACCATAAATGTCTAGGAAAACCCACATAAAATCTGACAAAAGTGTTCCTTTAAGAAATAAATTATACTTGTAATACTGTTTTATACCGTCACTAACAGAAGTGGAACGGCTCTAAACAAAAAGAAGTCATTCGAGTGTCTTTATCTGAATCGTAATGATTTGCTTCACGTATATACTGGAGACAACTTTGGAGACCCTCTATAGTCTATATAGTCATTTTCTTCACTTAATCTAATTCTTGAACCAATTTTTTTTTATTCGGAAAGAGGTTCGTACCCACCATTGCTCCCATTCTCTCTCACATTCGCACCAAATCGACTGCCAAGCCAGCGTATTCAATGTGCTCCTGTTGATTGCAGAAATCAGTGCACATCGTATTCGGTTTGTTGTTGTTTTTGTGATGGTGGTGGTGTTTGTGGATTTTGCTTTCTTGATGAGTGAGATGTGTTGGAATGTATTTCTCTTGCTGGCGACCTGGGTGGAAACCAAATTGCAATAGTCCAAAGTCCATGCACAAGTGTACGAATTGAAAACTTGACATGAAATTAATTGCGTGAAAAATTATATTTTTTTCTCTCACAATACCATTTATAATTAATTAATATAAAGATTGTAATTTTATCCCACGACACCATTTGTAAAGAATTAAAATAAATATCTTGTTTTAGCTCACGGCATATGAAATGAATTAATAATATAAATAGTTTTATTTTAGCTCACGACATATGCAGTGAATGAATGTAAATATTTTTGTTTTAGGTCACGATATATGTAATGTATTAATAAATATTTTTCTTTTAGCTCACGATATATATATATATATATATATATATATGTAATGAATTGATATAAGTATTGCTTTTTAATCTCACAACATTAAAAATGAATATAAATATTGTGTTCTATGAGAGGAAAGGGAAAATTTGTTATATAAGTAACTGAAGGAAAAATACATTTGACATATTAAATAGGAACTGGTAGAATCTCAGTTAAACTAGACCACAAAGTGTAACTAACTGTAAGAGGACATTCGATTTCTAGGTATTGCATACTTCCAAGCAATAAATGAAGAATTTCACTAATGTCGATGTAATCCTAAGAACTACTGAAACAGTTCCTTTGGACTAAAAGATGGACCCGAGTGAAGAGGGGGAGGGGTGAATCCATTGAAATATTTCAACTGGACTGAAATGAATGATCTGACAATAAAGGTGGAATTGACTTCAGGGATCCACCGAAACAGTTCCCATGGACTAAACTAAATGGCCTATTGAATCATTAAAATGGACTCAAGTCAGTGTAGCCCACCGCTGCAGACTCACTTAGACCCAGACTTACGATTCGTTGTCACGGTCTAGTGGCGTGCAGTAATTGAAATCATGAAGTGTAGTCCACAACTGCAGACTCAGTTAGACCCAGACTTACGGTTCATTGTCACGGTCTAGTGGCGTGCAGTAATTGAAATCATGAAGTGTAGTCCACAACTGCAGACTCAGTTAGACCCAGACTTACGGTTCATTGTCACGGTCTAGTGGCGTGCAGTAATTGAAATCATGAAGTGTAGTCAATGACTGCAGACTCAGTTAGACCCAGACTTACGGTTCATTGTCACGGTCTAGTGGCGTGCAGTCATTGAAATCATGAAGTGAAAAGAAACCGTTCGCAAAACGATCATCTCTCTATCTCCCTCGCCCCTTCTCTCTCTTTCTCTCTCCTCTCTCTCCCCTTCTCTCTCTTTCTCTCTCCTCTCTCTCCCTCCCTCTCTCTCCCCCTCTCTCACTCCTTCTCTCTCCCCCCTCTCTCTCTCCCTCTCTCTCCCTCTCTCCACTCCCTTTCTCTCCCTCACTCTCGCTCCCTTTCTCCCTCTTTTTTTCTCTTACTCTCTTGCTGAATTATTAAAAGACTGAAATAACCAAAATTCCAAACTGTATAATAAACCAACAGAACATTTTAAAAATATTTGAATAAGTTTAGTCTTAATTAGCTTATATATATATATATATATTAATGTGTTATGTGCGGGTAAGATTAATTCTCCAAAATTACTTTAAATGTAGACATCGTCCTGAAAACATTGAGACCGACACATTACCATGGTGATCGGGATGAGCAGTTTGGCGTGGTCAAGATGTCAGAGCATTCTACGGTCACGACTGTGGTTGCACGGTGAGCCCAAATCAACTTGGAGACCTTTACTGTGTCCTAGGTCAAATCCATCGCCTGCCATGGCAACGTATACACACATCAGAGGAAAGACACTTCTTAAACTGACTGGCCAATGGGGATTTTGTTGGGATCTACCTGGACACTCAACAGTTGACCGCTGTGGACAGTAATATATACACATTCATATGTATTTGCATACATTGGTACATACGTACACGAAAGCAAACACCCTCATACATTCATTGCACATACATCTTTATATAGAACATGAACTATAAGAATCAAAATACTGAAAATCACTGTTACATTTTACATGCGCATGTTTGTTTGTTTTTGTAAAGTATAATTAATTAAAAATAAGTGTGCGTTTTCAAAGAATTAAGATAAAGACTTGTCTTTATCATTTGGTCGCTCGACTCTTAGACATACTTCTTTAGATATTCTCTCCAGGCAATTAAAGGTCCACGTGTTGCGCCAGTTCATTTCTTATACAAACCCATACTGCACTGCCGTTATGCAGACCAATTTGTTACAATGCTGAATGTTATTCAGACCAATTTGTTACAATGCTGATTGTTATGCAGGCCCATATCTTCTATACCATCCCTGTCCATTGTATTCAACCCCGATTGCTGCATGAAACAATACTTAAAGTCTCCAGCCATTACTTGGAAAAGAAATTAGTTTAAATAAAACTCAGGAAATAATAGATGAAAAATTTGCGTGTGTTAAATGAAGAATAAAATAAAATGCAAACTGCAAAGAGCATATAATTTCTATGAAACTTATTTTAGTTTTAGTTTTGCCTCCTGATAGAAAGTTTCTCTTCATCAAAGTCTCGATATAAGAGTCAACGTTAGTGGTAGCAAATCAAAGAATCATTTCTCATTTGATTTCTTTAATTAGATTTCACTTGTTTCATCATAGAAATTGTACTTTCACAAATATATGTTCTTCCAAACATTTAATATATCTATAATGCAAAGTCTCTCAGCTTGGGGAATAACACTTTGCAATCCATCTTCCGGAAAATATCAGGACTTTCACTTTTCTTTGTTAGCAAAATTGGATCCAATTGTAGTTCATATAATTCATTCTGAAACTCTGTTGATTGTATCACTACTGTAAGGCCATTCAGATTATTAAACAACTGAAGACTGTCCTTTAGTTTGTCAAACTCTGAAAATCTTTTATTAATCTAATCTCACATGAGGCTGTGTCGGGTTTTTCTGCAAAGCCCGAAAACGGCTCTGATGTCAACGTTTGTCAGTTCACGACCGGAAACAAAAAGTGCAAGATCATTCTTTCTGAACATGTAATATGTTCAACCAGATGTGATACATTTTGCTGTTTACCTTAATAGTTCAGGTTCGGATACAGTCGATACACCAATGGCCTGTCATATCAGCTGGGAATTCCAGACAAAAAGAAAATGTGTATCTTGCAATTGATTTTATTATTCGTCAATGTTGGCAATCTTCTCATTCTGAAGAAAGGAAATGATTTCTTTTCAAAAAGCAATGAAATGCTGAATAATTCCCCCCACCTGATATTTGAGTGAGTGGTGCGTCATTGTATTGAACATTTAGTTCTTGAAGGAGCGATATGAATTTCCGATGTCTTTCAAATTTTTTAGCTGCTTTATCTTCCCAAAAAACTGGCCATATTCACTGCACACTTCTTTATCAACTCTGAATCTCTAAATGGCTTGTTTTTCCAACGAACGTGAGAGTACGTTGATATATAATGCAGTCTGAGGATTCCTAAATGTAAATATTGCATTCTTTTGTTTTTTATGTCTTCTCTTTACGACTAAACCACTGCAACGGTTTGCACGCGAAAAAGACAAAGTGGTTTTCAAATAATAGAAATTATTTTTCCCATTTCATGTCCACACTCGATTAATTTCAAGAATCTTTCCTTTTCTGTTCTTTAGATTTTGTGTGTTAATAAAAGTTCATGGAGTGCACAGTCATACAGATTTTAGTTAACAGCACACAGACACATTACGTACATCTTATATCACAGCTGTTCGTTATTCATGCCAACACAATCAACATGTATAAAACACAATCAACATGTATCAAACACAATCAACATATTATAAAACACAATCAACCTGTATAAAACACAATCAAACTGTATAAAACACAAAAATGAGTTAGTACTAAATTTAAATACTATAGAAAGAAATGTGAGCGAAAGTGCATTGCTAAATGCGCCAAAACAGCTCTTTATTGTGAAAACCAACAACTCACATCACACGAGATTTTGTTTGATGTATTGAAACTAAGGACGCTACCTCAGCTCGAACGGTTTCGGATGCTGAAAGCAGGCAGTAAAATGTTGCTTTCTACCAGTCGTTTTGAGTCTAATAACAAAAGCATTAATTATAATAATTCAAAACGTTATTTTTTTTATATAGACATGGGCCACTAAAAAGCAATTTTACGTTGGCTACATTCGGCCCACGGGACTGCAGTTGGACCATGCAGTTATGTACTGAAAGCTATGTAGACAACATTTGTTGTACTATTGATTGTAATGCAGGCTTCTTTTTTTTTTTTAACTGGTTGCAATGCAGGCACATTCGTTGTACTGATTGATATGCAGGTCCATTTGTTTTATACTGATTGTTATGCAGGCCCATTTGTTGCAACACTGCTCATTTGCCTATGTGATAGGTCGGACACTAACGCTTAACAGCTACTGACCGACTGTATCACAGGAAGGGACGAGCACGTATGCGTGGCGTTTGCCGCCCATCTCGGTATAGCCTTTTTCACTTGCCTCTGTGAGTGTTATGTCAGCGGGCAGACATCATCTGCACGGAGCGCCTGGACAAATGAGTCAGGAGGTGCTGCTTTGTTTCAAAGCGCGCGCAGTGTATGTGTAAACATTACCATTACTAATTTAGAGTGCTGTGCTAGAGACAGGTAACACTTGGGAGACGGTCACTGACTGACATACTACTCAAGGCTTGATCTAGTCACTCTCAGACTGCACGACAAGACCCTTAAGGAGGTTGTGAGCGGTTGGCATGAAATAAATTAATTAGTATACATTATTTATGAATAATTGTCATTATTAATTAATAACCAAGACGCACACAGAGGAAACCCCCTTTTCGCCACAATATGTAACCTGTAAACAACTTTTTACTCATTGTTCATTTAGACCGTTTAAACAGTCATTATATGAGAGTTATGTTATACCTCTTTACAAACGTTCTGTTTTTAACAGGTCTTTTTGGCCTTTCAACAAGCGTTCTGTTTCTAGCAGGTCTTTTTGGCCTTTCAACAAGCGTTTTGTTTCTAACAGGTCTTTTTGGCCTTTCAACAAGCGTTTTGTTTCTAGCAGGTCTTTTTGGCCTTTCAACAAGCGTTCTGTTTTTAACAGGTCTTTGTGGCCTTTCAACAAGCGTTTTGTTTCTAACAGGTCTTTGTGGCCTTTCAACAAGCGTTCTGTTTTTAACAGGTCTTTGTGGCCTTTCAACAAGCGTTTTGTTTTTAACAGGTCTTTGTGGCCTTTCAACAAGCGTTTTGTTTCTAACAGGTCTTTTTGGCCTTTCAACAAGCGTTTTGTTTTTAACAGGTCTTTTTGGCCTTTCAACAAGCGTTCTTTATCAAACATCTCAATTACACCTCTCTGCAAACATTCTCACAGATCAGATAAGACTATCAATAAGCATATATTAACACATAGGTTAGTTGGACCTTCAAACAATCATTTTGTATCTTAAATTTCATTTAGATCTCTCAACATTCATTCTGCATCTAAGATGTTACTTTTTCTCATCAATCATTCAGTATCTCGGAACAAGCATTCTGTTTTTGACAGGTCGATCCGAACTCTTAACGATCAAACAACAACAACAACAACAGAATCCAGTAACAGTGAATACGAGAAGGCCAAACCATTTACATCAATTCCAGGACCAAAAGGAATTTCCAGCATCCCATACATAGGAGCACTATTCCTATTTAAACCGTTCTGTGAGAATCTTTTGAACTTAATGATTTGTTAACATTCTCTTAGCATATGGGTAAATGGTATTAAGTAGCCCACACTCACCCTACTCTAAAAATAGAATACCTTCAAAACCTCTAGGACGGTTAACCCTTACTCCTTATCTAGAGAGTAGCCTAAATAGTAACTCACTTTAAACGGACCAATCAATGCAGGGAACAAATGCGCGCGATGAAAAACTATCCGTTAGCCAGGAGACCAACATATTATTAATGGCATAAATTAAGATTCTCATCACTTGTAATTAGTTATGAAAAAATAATAAATAATAATAATCATTTCAATTAAATGTGTGGCGTTGGCGTCACAACTAGTATTACTCTTTTACCAACCATTTACTTTGATTAATAAAATAATAAGTTTACACTTCTTTGTAATGTAATATTTTAAAAAGTAAATGAATTCCAGTGTTTGTGACTGTGAAATAAAATGTTTATTTTTCTTCCTTCAACTATAACATATAATTTTGTTTATGACAGTCGTGGTAAATTACATAATTATGTACGTTGGCCTCTACCCTGTCAATAAAGTGACTTTTAATTGTCTCTACTCTTACTGTAATGTATATGTTAATTTTCGTCTAATTTTGACTATTATTACTAAATTAATATATAACTAATCTTTTCTTACCAAACTCCATGTCTTGAATTATGTTTTCTATTTTGTATTAAGCCAAATACACCGTGGAAGAGAACGGTCAAGTACTGTGGAATTTGCATGAGACCTATGGCCCCATTGTACTTTGGAGGCTGGGGCCAAAGTGGTTTGTTTTTCTGGATGACGTGTCTGACATTCAGGCGGCCTTCCACATTGAAGAGAAGACCCCATTCCGAAGTCCACTTAATCCCTTTGATGTGTTTGAAAAACGCAGAAAGGTGAAGAAATGTCTACTGACCAGGTACTATGAATAGTTATCTCACAATGTACATTATATTAATTATTTCATTTATACAAATAGGAATAGTTAAGGTCTTGATAGAGATACTAAATGAATTTAATTTTATTGCTTTTAATTTTATTTGTGATTTCAGACCCAAGCTCTTAGCGATTCTTTAGTATAAATCCAAGAAATCCTAAAAACTGGTCACACTTTTATTAAACATCACAATACAGAAAGAGCCAACCAGTAACATTGAGTAATTATATGCGACCAGATCTAAGTGAAAAAAGCCAAATATTTTTAATGACAAGAAATAATGAAGTAATGCAGGTTTTTTTTTGTCACTCACAATACAACCCCAATAATATTACCCCCCCCCCCCCGCCTCTACGCCTCATACTTATCACTGTGTATTTAAAGTTTTACTAGATGTATCTTTATGTAGCAAACTAGTTTGTTGGCTGAGTTCCAAAATACATTAGAAAATGTTATTGCAAAAGATCTTTCCTGACTTTTTTCTTTTGCATGTATTCATTTAGTCATTGACGATATAACAGTATTATAACAAATGATTCAAATAAACACTGAAAGACAAAATTAAATACATATTGTGCACAAATTAAAGAAAGCTACAAACTCACATAATGTAGACTATATACACATTTGATTAAAATAATGAATTTGTAACATTAACATTGATTGTGCTACAATAACATACAAATTTATTTTAGCATAATGAACTGGTAACATTAACATCGCAATGTGTTATATTATTATACATCTTTTAAAACAATAACCTTTGATTGCTTGTTTTTGGTGTGTTTGCAGTTATCATGACAAGAGTCTTTAAGTAAGTTTAGTAGCAAATTGTATTGTAACTATAGTAACAAACTTTTCTCAACTCTCAATGTATTGCTAGCTTGCAGTCGGTCTTTGAAAGCTGCTTCCTTTCTCTAGTTAGAATATTTCGATTGGGGATGGCGGGTTGTGTGCCATGTATTGCTTCCGTTTTCTTATATCATGAAATTATAATAATGAAAGAAGGAGAATGATACTGTGACGCCAATGCCACTAAATTAATCGTTCTGATTATTATTATAAATTAATCATCCATAACTAATTTCAAGTGATGATAATCTTCATTTATGTTATTAATAATTCTCCAGCAGACACCATTCATCTCTCTCACTTTACAGATATTTGGGCGCTGTAAGCGATTTCTCTCTTCCACAACATTAAAAATAGACATTTACCATCACACAATCTTTCCGTAGGTGGAAAACTTCGTACTAAAGAAGAAAACAAATCCGTCATTTTTTAATCTATATTTAGCAAGCTTCCATCCACCCAATTTTATCTTTAACATAAGTTCGATTGGAGGTTCAAAACATACACAAAACGAAGGGATGCTTTACCTGAGAAATATATTCAGGGAGAAAAGCTAAGTTCTTTCTTTCATTCAAATCTCAGCTTACAATTTCCTGCAATATAATTAATTGCCCGATACATACATACAGTACAATAAATACAGAATATCAAAACAATAGCAAATGTTACATACTATAAATGACATTATACTTCAAACATTTGTAGAAATAATAGTCTATTCATAATATATATTAAATATTTTGAAATCCATTCTCTCTCAACCTGTCAGTTTAATCACCATTAAGATAGTGGCCACCTTTCAAGACCAGACTTCTTTGCCACACCAAATTCAAATGCTTTGACTATAGATTTCTATACAGTAGGTACATTTTAGATCTCAACCCACTGGCTGGTCTTCTTCTTGTAAATATTAACCATTGGATAATAAAAAAAAACTACCACCTAGTTGGACGTGGTTTGCATTACAGCAGCAATTTCTAGCATATTCTCAACCTGGTGTTTACTTCAACTCCGACATTTTCAAAAATACCATCATAAGGAGTGCCCAAGGTCTGGTTACTGTGACAATTTAACAATTTATATAACAATTAAATTATAAAATAGAGACAGGCAAATTTACTTAACTACATAACCCCACACACACACATGCAGAAATTGCTTAAAAGTAATTTTTAAAAAATAATATAGAAAATATAGTCAATTAAATTTTAGGATTTATTTTCTGCATACTGTTTCGTTAAATGTTTTCTTATTATACCAATTATTGTTCTGGGAGGATTAACTCAGACACATTTCTTATCTGCACAATATTCATATTATAGAATTTGTTTGTGATTTTTAAAAATATATATATTAAATTTCTTTCCTCTATTAATAGCAATTGGGAAGAATGGCGACGGTTACGTACCCCTCTGAATGCCCGGATGAACCGGCCATCTTCGGCCACTTACTACCTGGCCAGTCAAGAACAAGTTGCTGTTGACTTTGCTGCCAGGTTGCCTCGTCTTCAGTCTTCTCCAGCAGCACTGCAGGAAGACTTCTTTAGATTTGCCACAGAGAGTGGGTTTTGAAAATAGTTTGAATATCAAGTATTTAGAAGTCAATTATTGACACTTTTAACGTCTTTTACATAGTTTCGTCATCACAACAGGCTACAGTTTATTTATTTATTATCTTCATTGCATTCTCTAGTGTTTGTGCTATTGTATATCGTTAAATTCTTTTATTTTTATTTTTATTGTAAAATTTCAAATGCAGTTCTTAAATCCCACTAGTGGGATTTATCATTATCATCATCATATCTTTAACTCTATTCACAATTTTGATTTACAGTTTCTTTTTTATTTGACTTTATGTTGCTGAGTTTATGTCTCTACATACAATTGTGAATATCATTTTCATTGTAGTTTTGTTGAGATTAAATCTCTGTCATTCACGTGAGCATCATGTATGACTTTAGTTTTGTTCTGCTTATGTTTCTAACAGGAAATAAATACTTTTTGAAGCATTGAAAACTTTTTTTTTATACACTATGACTCTAAAGTAAATATGTAAACATAAATAAAATGATTTAACAATCCCAAGGAAGCAGCTCGTCAATTTAAAAACAACTTTGAAACCGCAGTCCTATATAGGTGTCAAGGAACTTGATTTTACTGTTCATACAACTCACGCCATGTATCACCAATCAGTCGTGAACTATGTTGAATTTGTACTGCCCTCTAACACTCGTCACAACTACTATTATGTGTTGTGGACATACTCTAGTTTCAGTCCTATTGTTTCGTCATCCAAAGAGCGTGGCCCAAGGTAAATATTCGTTTTAAGACTGTCAACATTTTGTTTCAGGCATTGGAGTGGTGTGCTTCAACAGAAGACTTGGTTTTCTTGATGCAGACTTCGAAAGCAACGAATTGAAGAAAAATCTACTGGCCAGCTCCAAAACCATTACAAGCAGTATTGCTGCATGTCAGTTAGGCAAAAAATTCCTGTTTCATTTTGTAAAAGACTCTTTCTACAAGAATTTCCAGGACGCATTTGACCTACTTCGGAGGTATGATCTTCGTGTACACAAACAGATTTTATGTAAATTGCAGACAGTTTTCATGTAAATAGATTTTCATGTCAACACATGTTAATGTAAGTAATCTAATTTCATGTATAAATAGACATATTTTCTTGTCACCAAACATATTCTCTAGTCAGCAAAGAAATGTTCTTTTAATCAAACATAACACAGAGATAAATTAATATCGTGTGTCAACCAGAGAATTGTATTTTTCTTCATAAATATACAGGTGAATAATCGACAAATTAGCTGTATAGTTTTGCAAAGCGTGACCTCTACACGGAAAGCGAAAGATAACTAAAATAGTGAACGACGTATAACTCTGAATTCTTTGTCAATCTCCACTGTTGATATAGGTGTGTGTGTGTGTGTGTGTGTGTGAGAGAGAGAGAGAGAGAGAGAGAGAGAGAGAGAGAGAGAGAGAGAGAGATGGAGAGAGAGAATAGATATGTATATAATCTACAAATTAGCTGTACAGAAATCAAATTATAAATAATATGGAGGTCGATTTATGACTACATTTTCTGCCAATCTCTTTCTATCTATACATATAAAAACAGTATCGTTGGAGGTTTTGCGGGTTTAAGTAAAAAGGTAATTAGTTTACACTCACATAACGACTTTGAGTAAGTTCGTCATCTAATAGGGGAGACAATTGATAACGACTTCGAGACTGACAGGAATAGTTCAGGTAAAAGCCGGTTATTTGGACGAGTAACACCTGGGGTGGAGACGTAATTAGTGACGTATCCTAGGGCTTGACTTAGTCACTCCCAGACTGCAGAAGACAAAGACCCTGTCGTGGACCTAGTGTATGATCGCAGGAGGAATTGAATGTGGAGAGATAATTAATTAATATTTAATATCATCTTCATTGAGTAATCATTGGAAGATGATATTAAATATTAATTAATTATCTCTCCACATTTATGGACTTCCAAAGACATCACTAGACGAACTCCAGTTATGTGAGTGGATTTACTAATGTCAATGATTACTCAATGAAGATATCAGTCTCAAAGTCGTTATCAGGCCCCCAACAACATTATCCCATAAGGGTGTTCGCCAGTAGCTCTACAGATACAAAAGTTTTCCAATGAAATAAAGCGCATGCGCCAGGCCTTGGCAAATTAATAGCCGTGACCTCTGTGCACAGCTGATGATTATTGTTTCACTTAGATTGCTTTCTCATGGATATTAGATTTTAGGCTAGAACAAATACTGTACTTTGGATTTTGGTGGGTTTGACGAAGTGCGGGAAAGAATTGGTATTAATCCCTTAAAAGGTCCTTAATTTGAATTGTTTTTCCGTTTAGTTCAGCAGACTATATTCCACGTAAGCATCTGCATTGTGATGACAATTATTAAATTGCAAGGACAGACATTGTGGACCACAGGCATGAATCTTGTTCCAGTTGCTTCTCTCACAGACTGTGTATCGTGACTCTAGGATCAGAAGAAGCGACAATGTCTTCATTTATACTCCAGATAACAAGATTCACAACATTCTCTGCAAAGAACCAGCGATATTATGTGCAAAAGCTAGTTGAAATATGTATGGATATCTGTCAGACTATGTGTAAGTAATGTAACTGTCAACATGGACAAATCGATAACATGTCACACATCACAAAGTAACAAGAAGGAAATAAGTTAGGCATTTAAAATACATGACCATGATTTGCAGATTTGTCTCCTCTTTCACTCAGCCAGCAGGTGATACAAATGACACTAGCAATGGTGTCTCAATCTGCTGCTGCATGCTGTCTTTAGCATGGACACAAATCGACATTCAAAATCGTCTCAAAAGCAGGTTGAAAACAGGTGAATATGGTAAATCACTGGTGGAACAAAGTAGAAGGGCAAAAAGAAACTAAATGATGGAACCAAACAGGTGGAACCACAACGCTGCTGTCACTATTTCTAAACCATTCAACATGCCACCCACACAGCTTTGGAAGGGGATTTATGTATCCATCCCCGATGACCATAAATCACAAAATGATCTAGCGAAATGAATTTTCGGAAAGCCTGACTCCACCCTCTATACATTAGCGATTTTGATTGGTTAGTTTCACTTGTTTGGTACCTCATCATTTGCCAGTGATGACATATTTCAGTAGAGTCTCTACTCATTTATGGAAAACAATTGCTATCTTCCAATGTTTAAACCCTGACTGATACTTAGACAACAGACCCTGGGTGAGTCGCATACCTGTTGTTTGAAAACACTGGCCTATTGAGACCTGGGTGACATATGGTTAATTCTTTTAGTGTGGAAGGTACTCTAGTGAGTTATTCCCCTGCACTAATAATTAGGAGTAAACAACACATGTAAGCTTTTATTAGTGTTGCTCTTAAAGCGTAGACACAGTGTTTCCTTCATATATAGTTAGTTATGAGCATTAAAAAACAATGTAGAATGTAGAAAAAACATTCTACATTTAAGTTATCATTATGTGTAAGAAGGTCAAAAAATGTAACAATAAATTTATTTACAGATAAAAATACAAAGAAAAAGACTTCTTTACATCAAAATTTCCACAAAACCACATCCATCTCATTTAAATATCTATATAGTCTTATATCCTAGAGCGCAATAGTGTCAATACAATTCATATGATAGGTATATACATTTATTTACCCTTTTACTTATATTGATAACCCTGTGTTGGAAAAGAAATTGAGTGGATGGGGCTCAACTAAATATACATTAAAGACGGATTCGTCTCATCCTTTAGTAAGAAGTTTTCCACCTATGGAAATACTGTGTTACAGTAAATGTTTGTTTTTAATGTTGTGAAAGCGAGAAAAAGTTTACAGTGCCAGCAAATTCCGCCAAGTGAGAGAAATGATCGATGCCTTCTGGAGAATTATTGATAACATAAATAAGATTGTTATCACTTGTAGTTAGTTATGGTTGATTAAATAATTAACAGTAATCATAACCATTAACTAGGTGACTTTGGCGTCACGCTATCTATCTATCTATGGTGAAATATATTTGCTTGTCCCTAAATTTTAAATGTAATTATTATATATTTTGTTATATGTCAATGTGACATGACCTTCGGGTACTGTGCTGTGTTATATTTTTGTGTGTACCGGAGTTAAAATAACAACTCAGGTAAAGAATATGCTAGAGCCTGCTATGTAATCCAAACCAATCCAGAGTGGATGGGTAATGTTTGGTATCCAATAGTTTGAGATTTACAAATAATGAAGAGTGGGTGGAGTCCAAAACTTACCTGATGAAGAAAGTTCTATATTCTAATCACTTTGATTTATTGTAATTCAAGTCCAGTCTTGAAAAGGTGATCGTTAGCTTAATGAAAGGTGCATGTTTTTTTCCTTTGATTCTTTGTACACTTGTGGTGGATTCGAGAAGTTTCCATCCTACAGTGTAGCAGTTATGTTGATTCATTGCATCCGTTTTGTGGGTCTGCAAGTGTCTCCGACTCCACAGTGGAACTGTCTAGCAAAGTTAATAATGTGATTGTCTACTCGAGAAGCTAATATGGCGAACGTGTGCCTAGATTTGTCTCACGGGCTTTACAGTGTTGGAACATTCTACAACGTGCTTAGCAGAGCACGTGGAAGAGTGACTATTCTATGGTGAAAAATCAAACTCGTGGCTTTGTTACAGAAGCGCGTAGATTGCTTTGGCTTACGTCATTGAACAGGTTATGTGCAAACTATTATACGATCATTCTATAACTCCATTTTTCTATGATAAGTATAGCCCTGCGAATTATGAGAACTACTGAATTATGTGTTAGGATTTAAGACTGAATAACTGAATTACTTTTTGTATCATGGAATATTGTTCTTAACAACATTCTCATTGAATTTGTATATATGTATATGTGATTGTTGATTTAATAAATTCATTGTTAAATGTACGACCCTTTTTATGTTGGAGTGACAGTCGGAGGATGTAGGCTCATTAAATATAATTAAAGACGGATTTGTTACTCCTTTAGTAAGAAGTTTCCACCTACGAAATATTGTGTGACAGTTTGGTGGAATATATAAGATTTGCTACACCCGTATAATCTGGCAAGTGAGAGACATGTTGTGGGAGAATTATTAATAAACATAAATTAAGATTTATCCATCACTTGTTTTAGTTATGGATGATTACTAATAATCATAACCAGTAACAAAATAGTGCATGTGACACTATCTATCTATCTATCTATCTATCTATCTATCTATCTATCTATCTATCTATCTATCTATCTATCTATCTATCTATCTATCTATCTATCTATTTCTCTGTCTGTCTACCTATCAATCTATGTACTTCGGTGGAGGTAACTTTGCAAGATGGACATATCCACACTAATCTCTAATGCTGTGGTAGCTATCCTGCTACTTACTCTGCAGACAATTTTATTTCAGACTTTTCTGTTATGTGGATCTATGCAGATATATAAATCATTCTGTTAATGTTAATTATTGACACCGTTCAATGCCCATTTCAACGATGTCTTTGAAATATTATTAAATAACCTCTTATGTGGTACATTCATATACAATTTATGTATTTGTTTTCTTATTTAATTTTCATCGTTAAATTACTTTCTTTTGAATAAAATCTATTTCACAAGACAACAAAACATTTTTTTTATACAATTTGTTTTTTTTTATCCAATTCGCCAGAATGAACTAATACATGTTTTAATGATTAAAAATTTGTTTAATATATCTGTTATCTCTCTTATTTACTTTGCTGCTATTTCCAAACCACTGTTACAGTTACGCACACGAGTGCACAGAAGAAGCATTGAAAGAACTCAGCCGTAAAGAAAGGGAAGGAACTCTGGATCCTGAAGAACCAAATTTACTTTTGTCTTTGCTGATGGAGAAGAACTTGGATAGTGAGGATGTGCTCAACATAATGACACTCTTTTTACTGGCTGGATCCGACTCGGTGAGCTAGTTTTCTGGGTCACCAAATAAATTATCTCCATCTCCATTCTCTGTACCTTCCTCTCTCAGTTTAACTATCAGTTTTCTGTTTGTATGTTTGTTTGTTTTTCTTTAAATTAGCTTGAGTTACGAGTTATATATAAATTATCATTTCGTAAATTGATGCCCAAAATAGCTATCTTCTCTATAATTTTATTTGTTTTTCTTTAGATCAGCTTGAGTTATGTGTTATATATATTGTCATTTTGTAAAATGAACCAAAATAAACTCTGGCCGTTGTCAGTGCAGCATCTCTCATCACTTACAATCCCCCCCCCCCCTTATAAAATGGCCATGCACCACATTTTTTCAAGACAGGATTTGAACCGTAACTGTTAACTACTATCAATTAAATAAATATTACAATCTAATTGTTATCTCACGATAACTCCCGCCATACTAACAATCATGTTTGAGTTATTAAATATAAAAAATAATTATACGATGAAAATTCATGAATATGAAGCTGTTAGGTGGCACAGTTATTTATTGAATAATTAGATAGGGTTATGAAAGTAAATATTCATATATTTATTGAGTATTTTATTCATCTAAAATTTCACATTACAAAAATGTTTTGAGGAATGTTCTTGTTAGGGAGGACATAAAGTCATGGCACCTGGAAAGTTCATCATTAGTGGTGAGACACATCATTGTTCAGTAAGTTAGTTTGCTGGTGTCATAACACCTGGAGTGTTCATCATTACAGGTAAGACACAGCATAGTTGAGTGAATTAGTTTGCTTGTGATGGAACACGATTTAGTCTCTCCATCTCCATATCTTCTAGGACTGACTATTAGTACTCCACAGATGGACAGACATTCCGAGAAAGTACGGACCGATGGGATGTAAGGATACCACTGAGTTTGGATAGGCTGGATTAATCTAATAAGTTAATAGGGTAATCACTTAACAGAAAATATTTATTGAGTAAACAAATATACTTATCAGAGACTGATAACTGGTTTGATGAGCAACGATGGGAGTGTGGGGGGGTAATCTTACTGACTGCAGGAGATTATGATAAAAAATGATCGATTTATAGATGGTTGCCTTCAGTACCACACCGTTATAATTATATGCATATTTTGCAGACAGCATGTGGACTCCAATTGTTTTTTTATTTACTGGCCACCAATCCAGACAAACAGGAGAAACTGGCTCAAGAAATTCTTGGTGAGATCGGCCAAGATGGCAGTCTGACTGTAGATGTCCTGGGCAGACTTTCCTATCTCAAGGCGTCTGTTAAAGAGTCAATGAGGTAAGCATGGAACTGAAATAAATCTTTTATGTACATGAGAATTATTTTGTTGTTTAATATTGATAAAGAAATGGAATTATTAAATAAAAGCATTCGAATTATAATATAATGATATATAATGTAAAAAGCATTTATTTTTAAAATTCAATTAGAGTGATATTATAGATGATGCAGGATATTTTGTCGCCTAACATTTTTACGCCGGATGTTTTTACGCTATACGTTTTGGAGCTGGTGTAACGCTATACGATTTGGCGCTGATGTAACGGTATACGTTTTGGAGCTGATGTAACGCTATACGTTTTGGCGCTGTTAACCAAAGAATGGCAGCAAACTTCGCCTCTACGCGCTACAGCTTGATGATAGTTTGATAAAACAGTTACACGAGTACAATTATGGCAGCGATGGGGACCAACGCCGAAATTACAAAGATCATTGCCAGAGTCAGACGCCTACATGAGAAAGAACTGAAATCCCATCGGCAATACTTATGACTCTTTACAGGGATCAAAAGGAGTCACTCAAGAAAAAATGCACACAAAAAAGCAGATAAATGATTCAAAGAAGAAGAAACGCTTTTCACGTTATCACCTTTACTACCTAGAGACAGCTCATCAATCATTATATCAAAACAGTATCAAGAGTATAATGCGACATGAAATTGTCCAGAACAGGTTTTACTTTGGGAATCTAGAAAATGAATATTTCCAAACTTTACAGAGAGTAATTGTAACCGGAGAAGTCAAGTGGAGAGATTTCATGTCAACGGAATTTCAGTCTTGCACCAGCACTCTTCTCACAAATTTACGTCATCATGGCTGAAATGGGTTTGTGCTAACTGTATTCTACGTCATCATGGCTGAAATATAGATTTGTGCAAACTGTACTCTCTATGTCATCATGGCTGAAATATAGATTTGTGCAAACTGTACTCTCTATGTCATCATGGCTAAAAGATAGATTTGTGCTACCTGTATTCTATGCCTTATTGCCAAATAAAAAGGTGCTACATATAGATAAATGTTTGAAGCTATCAAAGCAATTTTGCCAAATTTCAATCCAGCTTTCCTCTCTTTGAGCTTCGAACAAATCGTTTTTGTTGTAATGCAACCAATATTCAGAGATATTTAAATCAATGTATGTCTTTCCACTTGACCGAAAATATTTGAAAGAATCTGACAGATGAGGAATTTATCTAATATTAATTATTACTTGGGCGCACCACAGATAGAATGGGTATCTTAAAGGGTAAGGGTAAAAAATGATTGAATGTCATGAGTAAACCACAAACAAATACGAACGTGTCTCAAAATATCAAACCTTTTACTCTAAATCTTATTTAAATTTTTACATCTTCTTTCATCAAAATGAAAAAAAAACCAGTAAGTTTAGGTTACCTTAGTCAGATAATTTATTTTGTAAAGAGAAGAATAAAACAATCAAAACAAGATTTTACTGCTTATATTTGTTGGATCATTTCATGCATAAATCGGTACGCGACATTCGGGCCCCTGGCATTTATCACCGAACATTTTGGCACTGGACATTTTATCCTCCATTATATATATATATATATAATTCTGAAACATGCTTGCTAGTATGAATGTGTGTGGGTATTGCGCCATTAACTTTATTCTTTTGAGCGAAAACTAACTAATTACTTTAAGGATAAAATTAAGCAATAATTACATAACATAAGTACATGCCATGATAAGAACTTTTGTAAATTGGGTACATAGTAATTTCTTGATTATTTTTTATATTTCTTAATGTTGATTTCAGAGTATTTTTTCCTCTTCCAACTGGCGTTTTCAGACAATTTGCATCCAATATGGTTTTGAGAGGTTACCAAATACCTAAAGGGGTCAGTTATTCTTGCTTCTAATAATATGATTAGCTAAATTGTTCCCAATCATTCTTATTATGTATATTACTATCAGATAAGCACATTATCTTGGAATTTACAATGAGCATTTAATCAAGAAGCAATGCCAAAGAAGGATGACCCAAGCGTCAGAGACAGTTCAGTGGACCATGTACGCATCCACCACAACACAACGTACCCTAGACTCAATGTCAGGCACATGTTTATCACAGAGTTCACTCAGAATTTTTATATATACACTCATATGTTCGCTCATACGAGCTAGACCCGAATAGCACAATAGTATCATAAACTTGAAACAACTTTCTCTTATGTCATGATTATGCCAATTATATTCATTTGTGACTGATTATAACTGTTCCTTGTATGTAACCATGTTGTCATATTTAATTTTGTGTTAAATACATTTGAATATTGATACTTAGACCACTCATGTTGGCGTGACTCACTTATATATTATATGTTGTAGTCTGTCACTTGTATTTAGTTACAGTACCTGGCTGTATGTTTCTGTGGGTTTAGAGCTATCTTCTAGACTATCATTCTTCTTTCCTACATTGTTCGATCTTCCTTCTTTCCAACACGTGTGGCCAGCCAGAAGGTGTGTTTGGGAGAATTAGCCTAGGTTATTTACAAAGCTAGAATTAGCCTAGGTTATTTACAAAGCTAGAATTAGCCTAGGTTATTTACAATGCTAGAATTAGCCTAGGTTATTTACAAAGCTAGAATTAGCCTAGGTTATTTACAAAGCTAGAATTAGCCTAGGTTATTTACAAAGCTAGAATTAGCCTAGGTTACTTACAAAGCTAGAAAGAGAAAACTTTCATCCAACAGCAAATATGGTTGTGTAGCGAGCACTTGCAAGAAGACTATGAAATTCAAAGCAGACAGTCTTAAATTTGTTTCTACTGTTAGTAAAAAGAGTTAACTGGATAGTGAAAATGATGGGAAATCACGACCTACGGCAATAAAGTGTTGTAGAGAAACTAAATGATCTACACTGTAGAGAGACTAAATGGCATATGCTATAGAGAGACTAAATTACTCATGATGTAGAGAGACTTAATGATCTGTGCTGTATAATGACTAAAGCGTTTTATGCTGTAGAGAGACTAAACGATCTGTGTTGTAGAGAGAGAGTAAATGACCTATGCTGTAGAAAAACTAATTGAACTATGCTGCAGAGAGACTAAATGACCTAAGGTATAGAGAAACGAAATGAACTATGCCTGAGAAACTAAAAGACCTATGCAGTTGAGAAACTAAATGAACTATGCTGTGGTGAAACTAAATGAATTATTATGTAGAGATGAATTATGGCTGTCATATATTTTAGGACTGAATAATTGTTCACAAGTCTGAGAACAATTAGTGATACGGAAGTTGATTTTCTTTTCTTTTTCTTTCATATTAACGTTGATTTGTTTACTGTAAACTCACTGTAAAGTAGCATCATATTTTAACGTTTAGTGTAAACTCACTGTAAAGTAGCATCATATTTTAACGTTTAGTGTAAACTCACTGTAAAGTAGCATCATATTTTAACGTTTAGTGTAAACTCACTGTAAAGTAGCATCATATTTTAACGTTTAGTGTAAACTCACTGTAAAGTAGCATCATATTTTAACGTTTAGTGTAAACTCACTGTAAAGTAGCATCATATTTTAACGTTTAGTGTAATTGTAACGAAACTCTCGGTATCGTATGTCGCAGTACTTAGAGCGAGAGTGAACGATGAGTGAAATAATAATCACAAATAACGTCCGTCATAATAATAATAATAATAACCAGTCGGTTATTTGCAAAAGCATTTAAATCTATTAGTGTAGTAAATTTATCTGAGCTACTTGAATAAGTATACATCACCTGTGTATAATACGATACACGCATGGACACAGTATATGAGATTCATTCAGCGTAACAAAAGTGTGCGTATTATTACTGAACACAAGGATCTAAATATTATGAAACTTGTTGTAAGGCACAACAAACTAAAATAATTGAACCATACCTTTTTCACACTTACCCTGCATTATTTTAATCTAAATTCTTTTAGCATATTCGATATATAACAGTACATATGAAGAATTACTCAGAGGTGTATTTTGTGACGCAAATTTGCCTTTATACAGGTAAACGACAGTATGAGAATGAGCAATCCTGCCGACACACACACACACACACACAAAATAAAATAAAAATTCTCTCGTATGATTTCTAACGACTCATGCAGTCAATATAATTTATTACTGGACTTTTTTGTGTGCTCTAATATTCGCAAAGATTTCACTTGACAGTCGCTAAACGTCAAACTCTCTTTTATCAAATATTTCACTTGACAGTCGCTAAACGTCAAACTCTCTTTTATCAAATAGTTCACTTTAAATTCTCTAAACGTCAAACTTTCCTTTAGGAAAAAATTCATTTTACATTCGCTGAAAGTCAAACTGTCCTTTAGCAAAGAGTTATGTTTTGCATTCGCTAAAATTCAATCATTCGTCCTGACGCCGGTTTTTTTTTAAGAAAAAGATTGTAATTGCGGATATTCTAATATCCGACCCTTGACCTTGTTGACAAACAGCTCATTAATGTGCAAGAGCTATTGAAATACATAGAAGGCTTGCATTGTGTTTGGAATGGAGTGTATATGTATGTGATTGTGTCAATCAGTGTATGTAAATCGTGTCAGTGTGTGTGTTTGTTTGGTTTGTGTGTGTGTGTGTGTGTGTGTGTGTGTGTGTGTGTGTGTGTGTACCTGCATGCGAATAATCCAACTAAACAAATTGTATTATTATTTAATTTCAATGTAACTTAATACAGACTTTTGTTTTGATGAGCACCCCTCGCACAGCCATGAATCCAACTTACTTTGAAAATCCAGAACAATTTCTTCCCGAACGGTGGCTTCGTGGAGATAATCGACAAAGGGAGACAGTTATTCACAACCTTGCTTACCTCCCCTTCGGATTTGGAGCACGAAACTGTATTGGCCGGCGTTTTGCAGAGCAGGAGATGTACCTTGCTACCGTAAAGGTGAGAAAAATATTCGCGGTTAGTATATAAACAAAAGAACAGAAAAATGGTCCGAGAGAATGCACTGGTAAGTTAATGAGGTGTTTAGATTCAAGGTATATAGGTCTCACTAAATCTCAAATTTCTTGACTAGAATGTGTTCTTGATTACTAGGAAGAGACAAGAGAGGATTGTAAACAGCATTATAGTCTATAGGTGTCAGTAAGTCTATTGACTAGAGAGGATTGTAGACGGAATTATAGTCTATAGGTGTCAGTAAGTCTATTGACTAGAATGTGTTGTCGACTGCCAGGAACAGAAAGCATTGTCGTCTATAGGTTTCAGTAAGTTTCTTGACTAGAATTCCTGTAGACCGTTAATTACAGACTCCTACTTAAGTCTAAAGAAAGGAAACATCCAGGTGTGAGATTGGGGTGAGAGGGAAGGCAACTTGTATTCAGGCAGAGATGTGAGATTGAGTTGAGAGGGAAGTCAGAGATGTGAGATTGGGGTGAAAGGGATGGTAGAGATGTGAAATTCGGGTAAGAGGGAGGGAAATGTAAGGTTGGGGTGAGAGGGAAGGCAGAAATGTGAAATTGGTGTGAGAGGGAAGGCAGAGATGTGAGACTGGTGTGAGAGGGAAGGCAGAGATATGAGATTATGGTGAGAGGGAAGGCAGAGGTGTGAAATTGGGTGAGAGGTATGGCATAGATCTGAGATTGGGGTGAGAGGGATGGCAGAGTTGTGAGACTGGGTGAAAAACAAGGCAGAGATGTGAGACTGGTGTGAGAGGGAAGGCAGAGATGTGAAATCGGGGTGAGAGGGAAGGCAGAGATATGAGATTATGGTGAGAGGGAAGGCAGAGATGTGAAATTGGGGTGAGAGGTATGGCAACGATGTGAGATTGGGGTGAGATGGAAGGCAGAGTTGTAAGACTGGGTGAAAAACAAGGCAGAGTTGTGAGATTGGGTGGGAGGGAAGGAAATTGTATTCAGGCAGAGATGTGAGATTGTGTGAGAAGGCAGATATGTGAAATTGGGTGAGACAAAAGTCAAAGATGTGCGAGTGGGTGAGAAGGAAGTCAGAGATATGAGACTGGGTGAGACAAAAGTCAAAGATGTGCGAGTGGGTGAGAAGGAAGTCAGAGATATGAGATCTGGGTGAGAGGGAAATCAAATTGTATTCAGGCTAAGATGTGAGATTGGGTGAGAAGGAAGGCAGAGATGTGAGATTGGGAGAACTCTTGGTGTTTCACAGATTATTTTCCATTTTTTTATATTATACTGTGACAAGGCGTCTAAATGAAGACTAGCGGGAATCTTCTACAACACTTAATTTGGTAGGAATATAAATGAAAAAGTAATGAATTTGTCCAGAAAATTAAAATGTAATACTTTGCTTATGCGGCTCAAATGACTTACTGAATTTACTTTATAAAAATCATTATCTTATAAATACATTTATTTAATATTCTTCAATACAGCTGATAAGCATTACTCCAAAGAGTATATTTTGGAATATCCGATATAGGCCAATTCTCCCCTTGTTGTCGGCAATAATTTCTGTTGTGTCAGTGTTTTGTACTAAATTGCCTTCATTGATGCAAGTTGTTCAGTGCATACTAATTACTTAAACTCGATCAATTGATTGTCATAATGATTGTTTTGGTACATTAATTGGATGATTGATATACTGATTGATTGTTTAGCATAGTTCTGAGATTGATAGAGAGTTTAAATGGTTGACAGGTTGTTTTAAAAGATTTATTCAATAATCGCTTGATGGAATCATTGATTAAATGATTGATGACTGGCATACAGACTAATTTTTTAAATCATCATTTCTTTCAATCACTTACGTATTCAAACATATTTATTGACATAAATCATAATATTTGGCTATAAATCTCATGTAAAACATACTAAGATTAGTGATTTTAATTTTATTTATTATTATTTATGGTCCGAAGTGTGCAATCCATTATGTCGTGAGAAACCTGTTTATGTATGCATCGGATTCAGCATACTTCATTTGGATGAAATATATTTGTAATAATAAGTGTTTCTACTATGATGTTCATCCGTTTTACATTCACACACACACATATGCACACACACACACACACACACACACACACACACACACACACACACACACACACACCACACACACATACACACACAACACACACACACACACACACTCACATACACACACTACACATACCAACCATAAATACATTTATGACAATATAATATTATTTAACTGAGAAATTCAATTTTTATCTTTGTTTCAAAACAATATGCTGCATGGTAAATATTAATTTTTTTTCAGGCGTTGCAGAAATACAATATAAGCTTGCGAGAGACTTCCAAGGAACTGGAGACAAAATTTACTTTATTTCGCTCACCAAAGAAACCAATTCCGTTTATTTTTACACCAAGAAATTAAAATTGTGATAAAAAAATTAAAATACATGAGGCGTGATATTTAAACTATTAATTTTGAATACCGTGACGTAAACATTAATAAATAGAGGATCTTCAATATTTCGTGTAAATTAAGATTTTTAAGCAGATTATTTTCAATATTGCAAACAGTCTTCTTTGATACACACTCTTTATTTACCTTTCATTTAGTAACCATTACATTTTAAAGGAACTGTCGCAGAACACGCACGAGAAAATTGTAGCCGATGTAAAAGGTGAATATATTATGATTAGTATTGCACACTTATTGTCGTTATTATTTGTTGCTATGGAAAGTTGTAAAATTAATTGCTCTCTTTGTCGATGCACTAAGTGAACCGTTTTGTAACATGAAAAATATTTCTGTCTTGATCATTAATGTTACTATTCAGATTCATTCGGATTAAAGGGACGCAACTCTCGCAACTTTTGTCGATGTAAAATTTTAATAATGGAGTTTCAGCATTTATTGCAATGAAAAATATAGTTATGTTTGAATTTGAATTGTTAAGTAAATATATTTTTCAATGATAAATTCACCTGAATTACCTATATTAGTGCTTACTGTATCGAGAAATGTTATTTAGCCACCTATTAAATATTAGTTTCTCTCATTAAAGTTGTATAATGTTATAACGATATACAGGTCTAAGTAATATATTGATGCACTAAATGCATAGTTTGTTGTTAAATAACTCAGATTTAACCTTCGAAAATGTATTTAATTTCATTTTAACTTGGATCACTTTTTTGTGCTAGTGTCTGTTCGACACCAAGCCGAAAATAAAACAAAAACAATACATTGATGGGTCAAGATTTTCTTTTGTTGAAGAGTGATGTGTGGTCAGAATGATCATCTTATACAACATAACTGATTTGTTAGTGAACACTTTATATATTTATTACTAAGACTGTGACACGTAAACACACTTTATCCAGCTCTTCAAAATGGAAATAAATAGAAGCTCTAAAAATATCTCAGGATGAGAACTTACCAACAGAAGATGGAACTGAAGCGCATCACATGAAGCAATACGTGTGACTTAGTTAAAGGTAAATTGTGGAGTATTTTGAGGAAATGTTATTTTCCTTAAAGATTGTATCAAATTACCCTATTTGTTTCCGGTTTTGTCATGTAGAGGTCTCTGCTAAAAGAAAGAAATATTAATTTGTTCTGTTTTACGTCCATGTTGAGCTGATGTTGAAGTAGTGCTAACAGTTATGTTAGTGCTGAACTCGACGTTGTAGTATAACTTTTAGTGGTGTTTTCGTTGTATTAATTTGTGCATAATTAAGCTTGTCTTTTTTTTTAGATAACTAGCTAATTAAGTCTGTTATTTGTACATTAAGTTATTTCGAAATGACTTAACTGGGCTAATTAAGTCTGTTAATTTTGTCTAACTATTGATACATTTTACTTCGAAATTACTTTAATATAATTAAGATTGGCTAATTAGTAAAATATACTAATTTAGTTTGTTAACTTCTTTTAATAGAAACAATTTCACTTCACTCAATCTCAGAAACATACACGCACACGCACGCACGCAAGCACGCACTCACCCACACACTCACACGCATACACCACCACGACTATTACCCTGATGGACAGCCTGAAACCACCTGGAAATAAAACTTTAATGTCGGGCGAAGTATGTCTTCATTCGCAAACCAAACACAGCTAACACTGCGTCACACACACAAATAAAATGAAAGGTGTCTAAGATTTTTCAACTAATTTAGAATAGTTTTGCACTGCTAAATTTGAAAGTGACATCCGTTTTTTTAATCAGGTCAGGCTTTTGATCTAATTCGATTTTAAAAAATCCGATCTTATAGCTAAATCGATTACATTTTTGTAACATTATTAGGCAATTTTTGTTAATATTATTCTTAATTAGGTTTTTAAATTAAGAAAAAAATAATTTAAATTAAAAAATATTTTATATCACAATTAATTTCATAAATATTACAAAAGTTGATTAGTGTACATTGAATAGTAGACATTAATAATAGTAAGTACATATAAATTCAATATTAGGTCATCCTTGTTCAAAATTCAGGGCATGAGCTTCCGTCTCTTCAAACTTCTAGAATGCTCAGCAGTAGAAATGTCTCTCTTTAGAGTCCAACAGTAATCAGCCACCATGACTGCATCCCAGCGTCCCTGATATCTCATTTCCATCTTTCATATCCTCTCATTCCTATCAGTTCTAGGTGCGCTTTTGCCTTCTAATTTTATTAACTACTCACAGTACTGTCAAAGTTCGAAGATCAGTGACACAGTCTCGCATGTCAATTATAAGAGATATTTTGAAAAGGTGACGTCACTCATAGGGATGTTCTGGAGAGAAGATGATGCATATCGTAGCCTGGCTCATAAGTGAAGATGACGTAATCTGTCGCGTCACTCACAAGGGATGCTTGAGAAGATATGATGAAAGATGGTACCTCGTAGCGTCCGTTCATAAGAATGCTCTGAAGAGTGGTGAGTTCACTGTTGTGTCACTCATAGAGGTGTTCTGAAGAAAAGATGACGTATCACTCGTTTGGATGCTCTGTTGAGAAGATATAGACGCCTCGTAGCGTCTTTATAGTAGGTGAAGACTCTGCAGGAATCTAGGCACCATTTCAGATTATCGCATCTGATATTCAGTTGACCGTTGCCAACCTCGATAATTGTCTTTGTTTCTTGGTTGTTGTGATGACGGACAACCCAATGACGTTTGGCATTATCGGATGATTCGTCTAGTGAATTGTGTCATCGCATCCTATCGAATGCAGAAATCCTCGTGTCCTGTAAGGAAACGTAGGCGCTGACCCTTCGACTGTGGAATAGAGAATTCAGACGTAGCTCAAACAGGGGAAAACAAAAATGGCCTCTCGTATCATTAACGCATGCAACCCGTTGCATACTTGAGCTGTCTAGAAGACTGAACTTATTCACTTGCCAGGTAGTCATTAAGCAAATTACCTCAATGTTTAATACAAGGTGGTCGATGAGATGAAAGACGGGTGGAGAGAAATATTTCCAATTCTCCTCAGTAAATCTACATATACTTAATGAGACTTTACCATATCATTGAAGATAATATCTTCGAATATATGTTTCCCATGTTCATCAAACAAATAGAGAATCTTCTTTCTTCCTTCTAGCAAATAAGACTGCATTCTTGGACAAAGTTGCTGTTACAAAAGCTTGATGTTACATGGAGAGAAATGCTTCTTTGTCTTCATCTGATGGCCACACTGTATGACATGAGGTCATAACAGCGGCATGTTTCTTAAAGTGTTCCCATAGCTGCTGTTAAAACTCCCTCTCTTAGGTGTTATTTTTCTCTCTCACAGATGTTGTTTCTCTCTCTGATTTTATTTCTCTCTCAGATTTAGTTGGTTGGTCCTCCTTATTTATACAATTTTGAGAACTGTAGAACCTTCTAGAAGTCTTTAGTCTTGTGACTGGATTTGTCCTTGAACATTTATTTTCGTCGCACTGTGCGCTTTCTTGACTGGTCAATTCTAATACACATTGGCTTTCTTCTTCATAAACATCATTTGACTCAGGGCTGGAATGCATGAACGAAGGGCAATTTACCCTCTGTTTAAATCACTCCTTAGTGGTAGCTACCCTTCGGTTTAGTGAGCTTCCCTTTTCACATGCACAAACGCGGGGTGACTTTAGTGGTCGCTACACCGAGGTCAAGTACTGGTCGAGCGCTAGGTTATTTTTAAATCGGATATTCCCTAATGACTGTTTCTTGCCTGACCACAGCAATGGACATTCCATCATGCTCGCAAAAATTGAAAGGCAGAAAGCCAAATTTTACAGACTATGACCTATGAGTTCTGCTAACAGAAATATATTCTGAATGCTTTGTGTTGCTTTCCCGGTTTCAAACCGGAGTTACAATAAAAAAGAAAAAAGAAGTTTGGGCTGCAATTGCAGCTAAAGTGAAAGCATGTGGAGTGACTCTACGAATGGAGGATGAGTGCCGCCAAAAATGGAAGGACTTGAAAAGAAAATATTTAAATGACAAGATAGCAGCTTCGAGGGCAGGTGGAGGGCCACCGGAGCCATCAGGCCCATTAGAGGACATGATTTTCAACATTGTGGGAGACAACAGTTCCCTGCATGAAGGAATTTAAGGTGAATAAATAATATCAATAATATGCTTGTTTGTAAAATAGTTTACTCTGGTCTAAAATAGTAAAGTAAAGACAAAAAGAATATAGTGAACAACAACAATAACAAAAATATTCTCACGTTCACATTCATCCCTTGCATGCACTTATACATATGAATATATATAGCACAAGGTCCTCTCTCCATTGTAAATATATAAACGCTTCCATTTTCCTTTTCCTTTGTTAACTCTAGGGCATACGACTAGTCAGAAAAGCAAATCATTTACAAGAATTTAGAAAATATTTTTATATTATTATAAATTATACTTAAGACTTGTTTGTTGATGATTTTGAATATTTTTGAACACTTTTAGAAACATGAACTTACGCTAAAATAGTAATTTCTAAAATAGCAAAGTTTTTGTTTTACATATCCAACATTTTTGTTTTAATAAAGGAATAATTTTTTTTTGTTTCAGTGGAGGGAACTGAAACCGCTGTGTCAGTACAAGATATTGATATTTCTTGTAGTAAGTCTTATTATGCTTGCCATTATGAGAAAAAGTCATTTTGCTTGTTTACGTGTGTCTGTATGTGTTGGCATACTACATATTAACTAATATGGTCAGAGGATACATACTGAAACTTTTATCACTTCACTTAGAAAATTGATACATGTATGTTTCATCTAAATATCATTATCCTAAATATATCTCAACAGTTGTACTTCTAATTTAAATATAAAGGCTGATTTAAAATATGTTGCCTCATTTTTAACGTACTTTTCAATGATATTTTAAAATATTTTAACCTATTGTTAAAATAAAAAGTTACATAAAATCTTAACATTTACTGAAGTGTTTCAAAGTATAAATAATTGGCAATAGAAAGTTTAGCTTCCTGCTAAAATTACCTGTAACTAAAATCATTCAAAAAAATTAAACAATAGTAATCATTTGTTAAAAACTGAAATTTATATGTAAATAATTTTCGTTTGTTTTAGCACCTGTCACCGCTAACCATCCTGACCTATATGTAACTGATTGTGAAATAACACCTCACTGCGTTGCAGGTACTATTTTATTTAGCAAATGTAACAACTTGTATACTAATGTGTAATTTAAAAAAGAAATTGTAGCATTTGGACAATACAATTTTGAATCCACTTGATCAATATCATATGATCAATTATTTTTGTGAACAATGTCACATTATTATTAAATAAAAATACAACAAAGTCAGTATTCAGTATAATAATAATGTAATAATATTATTATATTACAAGTATCCTTCATACCAAATTGTGTAAACTTACTCGTAAATATAAACTGTTCATTTCTCCTTCAGCCATAAAAATGTTCCCATCAAGTCATAGATGATCGCAACACAAATGGTATGTTCTCTCAATTTTGAAAATAAGTCGATCCTTCTTTATTAGATAAATTTTTTGGAAACAAGGCAAAAGTTGCAAGGAGATAAATCAGTTCTATTCTAAGTCTAAATTCTGTACATTATATATTAATAATAGAGTTGCATTGTAAAAGTATAATTATTGTCGTTTTCTGGGAGTTTCGTTTCAAACTCATCATGGCTGTCAATCTTTTAAAGCTTAGCTTTTAATGTTATCTCAAGCATGAGGAAATGATATACTTATTAAATGAGACAAGTCAATGGGCTGAGATTAAAAATACGCTTTCCTGTAGAAAATTCTATTCTCTGATCACTTTGAAATTGGAGTGGTAAAAATGATGGTTTTGAAAGGTGGCTGTTAGCTTAATGGTGAGTTAAACTGACTGATTGAGAGAGGATGGACTTCGAAATGTTTCATGTACCTTTGCAATTAATATGTTATACTTGTGTATTGATGCACTACGATTGTAATTTAATAAATGTATTTATTGATTTTCTTATACATATTGATAACCTTATGTTGGAGAAGAAAGTGGGTGGACGGGTCTCGCTAAATATAGATTAAAGACGGATTTGTCTTTTCCTTCAGTAGACGTTTTCCACCTACGGAAAGAGTGTGTGACCCTAAATGTTTATCTTTAATTTTGTGGAAGAGACAAAACATTTAAACATAATCGTATATTACAGTGCCGATATGAGTTTACATATTTGTAACCACTACGGAATTGAATGCACCTGAATCTTTCAGATATTAAAGAGGTGTGACGAATACATACTCATACATTTCTACATATTCGACTGACTCACACTGTTACATGCCAGTATTTATTTAGAGACCCTGCTCCAGAATTAAGATTTAGATTAATTAAATTCCAGGATTAGATTAATTAAATCTCCTCATTTATTCTGAAACAGACTGGCTGCCCAGATCTATCCTTCAGTCTGACTAAATTTAATCTCGTAGTAAGACCCAAAATTTAGAGACAGATAAACCTGTGTGACAATTGCACGGACTGGGACACATTAATCAATTACAACTAATCATACTTGCATTCGTCACGCTCTTGATGCTCGCCCCCACCCAGCCCTAATTTGGTCTTTCTCGCAATTGATTTAGTCAACTACGTAATTGATCAACAAATATAAGATTTAATAAAAGATTTACAAATAACAAAAATTGAATCAAATACTCGGTCTAACAAGACTACGTATTATCAGCTCTGCGAATAGTTTCAATGTCAATTACTGATTAGTGATTCCAGTTTATTGTCATTACTCAACTTGCAACTTCCCACTGCTATGACGACACTCTATCATCAGCTATGGCAACACTCGCACCCAACTAGTATGAGTTGTGGCTTCAGCGACGATCCATAACATCAGTGTCCGATCCTCACATCAAGTTCAGCAGAACTTAAACGGACCAGCCCCGGACTCCTCTAGAGATCTCAGGACGCAGAGATTATAAAATCTCAACACAACGATACAATCTCGAACCCGCTCTGAAAATACAATAATTCTTATGAGCGACAGTTCCTACTGATTCGCAATCTACACAAGTGGCTTTTGATAATAGTGTAGCTTGTTTTACAAAGGACCGTTCTGTATCTTCACATTCAATAGTTTGAATATAATAGTGAAAATACAATCAGCATCACGCTCATGCGTGTTACAATTAAAATGCGACGTTTACACACACAAGAGAATTTAATCGTTCAAAGAACATTTAGATTTTACAATGAAAGTAAATATGAATTAAATCACGCACATACGCGTTACAAGCATAGACGCGATTATACATTGTTTACATCAAAAGATCTTTACATAAAAGAATCCTATGAACGTGCATCAACGTTCTGTGATTACAATTCCATCAATTTAGCATTATAAACCATTGTCTCACAATTCGACAATTAATGTGTAAAGAATGTAATGGTTCTAGCTTAGCCGTACTGTTACCAAGCCACGTGTCTAGAGAAGGTTGCAGTAAAGATATAATTTCTACATTACCAATTTCGCACATTCACACAATGATAACTTAAATAAAATGTAAGTAGTAATTTAAGAAATCGATGTGTTTACCTTCTCAGTAGATAACTTCAAAAACAGCGGGTCTTCTATTATACTTTTCGTAACGACTTACACGGAATTATCGGAGGCACGAAGCTTGTAAGTTCAATCGGCCGTGGTCCCTCGTGTAAGTAAAGTATTTTGTTGTTGTTGTTGTTGTCACGTTTTCTTTGCTCCTGGTTGAGCGTGGTTAAACGGTTGCGATACAAATGGCTCTACAAGAAGCTCTACTCAACCCCCGCCCACCCCTAAAGTATTTTGCGCGTGTCAGTTATTTATGAAGATGCATGAATTTGTCACGTGACTAGTCGTGAGGTGACGTAATGAGTTGATGTACGGTCCGCTATGGTCCCAAAAAATAACAATAACATGGGATGAGTCTCTCTCTGCCTATTGACCTAAGGGTTACAATAACACAGGTGCGTGTGGGAAAATGTCCTAACAAAGGAACTATATTTGAATTCAAATTTGAAACTTGCAGAACTGGGGCAAGAGTTCAGGACACAGAATTTTTGTCTGAATCTGTTACACACACAAACGGCCAACTTTAGGAAATGTAATTAGGAATGTAGGTTAGATCACAGCAAACATGGTGTTGTAGTTTCAGAGTGCGTAGTTCGCTGGCAGTTCTATAACAGTTTTGCCAGAATTCACATCTTGCACAATCCATTTGTCAAACATCTTTTCAGCGAAGTCGATCGAAAATCTTTATAGGCTATTTATCTGTATGTGTAAACTCCTTATTAACTGAGTAAGCCACTCGGTGCGTGCGTACTACCTCGGCGTGCTGAAGGCCGTTGTGCCAATCTTTCATTTTGGGACAAATAGAAGAACAAAAACACCATTCGTTTATTGTGTGGCTGTAAACATCAAACTACACACCGGGGTTTTGGAGACATCTCAGTGGTAGGTGATAACTTTAAGTGTTTTTACTTTTAAAATTATTTGTTGTAACGCATAACCTGTTCAGTTATATATTCATTTTGTGCAAAATTTTGGCGTCATTAAGGTGTCCACACATTTTTCATACATAGTTCTTCGACTGTGCATCTCAAGTAAGAAATGTTAACCCTTTTAATATTTTGTACCAGTTAGGTTAACAAATGACCATTGTGAGTTTATACCAGTAAGAAGATTAACTCATGTGTAGTTTTACAACAGAAGTTAATACTTGAATGTTGGCACGAGTAGAAAAGGTTAAGCTCTTTATGTTAGTACCAGAAAGATAGATACACTTTATGATTTTGGTTGTGAATTTTTGTTAGTACCAGAAAATAGATAAACATTATGTATTTGGTTGTGAGTTTTGTTTGTACTAGAAAGATAGATAAACTTTATGTATTTGGTTGTGAGTTTTTGTTTGTACCAGAAAGACAGATTCACTTATGTATTTGGTTGTGAATTTTTAGTTTGTAACTGAAGGATAGATAAACTTCTTATATTTAGTTTTGAGTTTTTATGTTTGTAACAGAAATATAAATAAACTTTATGTATTTAGTTGTGAGGTTTTATCTCTTGTTACAAACATAAAATCTCAAGCTAAATACAATAAGTTTATCTATCTTTCTGGTACAAACATAAAAAATAACAACCAAATACATAAAGTATATCTATCTTTCTAGTACAAACAATGTATTTGGTTTGAGTTTTTATGTTTGTACCAGAAAGACAGATAAAGTTATGTATTTGGTTATTAGGTTTTATGTTTGTACCAGAAAGACAGATAAATATATGTATTTGGTTGTTAGGTTTTATATTTGTACCAGAAAGACAGATAACTATATGTATTTGGTTGTTAGGTTTTATATTTGTAGCAGAAAGACAGATAACTATATGTATTTGGTAGTTATGTGTAACACAACTGGTACGACTTCGTCGCGGATTGAAAAGTGACATTTATTTCAGATAACGTCACGTACTATACAACATTATACCCTACTTGTGTCGGTTAAAAACAATATTCTACAGTACCTTTGTTAGTTAAGCAATATTCAACATTACCTATGTTAGTTAAGTGATATTATACACTACTTTTGTTAGTTAAGTGATATTATACACTAACTTTTGTTAGTTAAGTGATATTAGTGACTACCTTGATTGGGAAGCTAGAAAATCTTTAACAGTATAGTAACAAACGCCGTCATCACAAATGTCTAGGAAAACCCACATAAAATCTGACAAAAGTGTTCCTTTAAATTAAGGAATAAATTATACTTGTGATACTGTTTTATACCGTCACTAACAGAAGTGGAACGGCTCTAAACAAAAAGAAGTCATTCGAGTGTCTTTATCTGAATCGTAATGATTTGCTTCTCGTATATACTGGAGACACCTTTGGAGACCCTCTATATAGTCATTTCCTTCACTTAATCTAATTCTGGAGACACCTTTGGAGACCCTCTATAGTCTATATAGTCATTTCCTTCACTTAATCTAATTCTTGAACCAATTTTTTTTATTCGGAAAGAGGTTCGTACCCACTATTGCTCCCATTCTCTCTCACATTCGCACCAAATCGACTGCCAAGCCAGCGTATTCAATGTGTTCCTGTTGATTGCAGAAATCAGTGCACATCGTATTCGGTTTGTTGTTGTTTTTGTGATGGTGGTGGTGTTTGTGGATTTTGCTTTCTTGATGAGTGAGAAGTGTTGGAATGTATTTCCCTTGCTGGCGACCTGGGTGAAAACCAAGTTGCAATAGTCCAAAGTCCATGTACAAGTGTACGAATTGAAAACTTGACATGAAATTAATTGCGTGATTTTTTTTTCTCACAATACCATTTGTAATTAATTAATATAAAGATTATTTTAGGCCACGACACCATTTGTAAAGAATTAAAATAAAGATCTTGTTTTAGCTCTCGATACCATTTGTAATGAATTAATATTACAAGTTTTGCTTTAGCTCATGACCACCATTGTTAAGAATAAATATAAATATTTTGTTTTAGCCACGACACCTTTTGTAATGAATTAATTAAAATAGTTGTGTTTTAGCTCACGATACCATTGTTAATGAATTAATACAAATATTTTGTTTTAGCTCGCGACACCATTGTAAAGAGTTAATATAAATATTTTTGTTTTAGCTCACCACGTATGTAATACATTAAAATAAATATTTTGTTTTAGCTCACGACATATGTAATGAATTAATAATATAAATAGTTTTATTTTAGCTCACAACATATGCAGTGAATGAATGTAAATATTTTTGTTTTAGGTCACGATATACGTAATATTAATAAATATTTTTCTTTTAGCTCACGATATATATATATATTAATGTGTTATGTGCGGGTAGGATTAATTAGCTTTTATATATATATATATTAATGTGTTATGTGCGGGTAGGATTAATTAGCTTATATATATATATATATTAATGTGTTATGTGCGGGTAGGATTAATTAGCTTATATATATATATAAATGTGTTATGTGCGGGTAGGATTAATTAGCTTATATATATATATATATTAATGTGTTATGTGCGGGTAGGATTAATTAGCTTATATATATATATTAATGTGTTATGTGCGGGTAGGATTAATTAGCTTATATATATATATTAATGTGTTATGTGCGGGTAGGATTAATTAGCTGATATATATATATATTAATGTGTTATGTGCGGGTAGGATTAATTAGCTTATATATATATATTAATGTGTTATGTGCGGGTAGGATTAATTAGCTGATATATATATATATATATTAATGTGTTATGTGCGGGTAGGATTAATTAGCTTATATATATATTAATGTGTTATGTGCGGGTAGGATTAACTAGCTTATATATATATATATTAATGTGTTATGTGCGGGTAGGATTAATTAGCTTATATATATATATATTAATGTGTTATGTGCGGGTAGGATTAATTAGCTTATATATATATATATTAATGTGTTATGTGCGGGTAGGATTAATTAGCTTATATATATATATTAATGTGTTATGTGCGGGTAGGATTAATTAGCTTATATATATATATTAATGTGTTATGTGCGGGTAGGATTAATTAGCTTATATATATATATATTAATGTGTTATGTGCGGGTAGGATTAATTAGCTTATATATATATATATTAATGTGTTATGTGCGGGTAGGATTAATTAGCTTATATATATATATATATTAATGTGTTATGTGCGGGTAGGATTAATTAGCTTATATATATATATTAATGTGTTATGTGCGGGTAGGATTAATTAGCTTATATATATATATATATATTAATGTGTTATGTGCGGGTAGGATTAATTAGCTTATATATATATATATTAATGTGTTATGTGCGGGTAGGATTAATTAGCTTATATATATATATATATTAATGTGTTATGTGCGGGTAGGATTAATTAGCTTATATATATATATATATTAATGTGTTATGTGCGGGTAGGATTAATTAGCTTATATATATATATATATTAATGTGTTATGTGCGGGTAGGATTAATTCTCCAAAATTACTTTAAATGTAGACATCGTCCTTTAAACATTGAGACCGACACATTACCATGGTGACCGGAATGAACCGTTTGGCGTGGTCAAATGGCAGTGCATTCTACGGTCACGACTGTGGTTGCACGGAGAGCCCAAATCAACTTGGAGACCTTTACTGTGTCCTAGGTCAGATCCATCGCCTGCAATGGCAACGTATACACACATCAGAGGAAAGACACTTCTTAAACTGACTGGCCAATGGGGATTTTGTTGGGATCTACCTGGACAACTACATAGTCAACACTTTAGAAAAATACAGAATTTACATAGAAGAATCAGACATAGAACAAGGAATGAAAATCACAGAAACATGTACAGATTACACAGAAAGTTCATGTAATTGAATCACCTGATTACGGCCTTGTTCAGCAGTAGCCTCGTTCTCGTCAGGTTTGGTTGACAATTGAATGTCTCGTGGTTTTAGCCTGCCTGGTGACGTTAAATGAATGTTCTGTGGTGTATGTAACACAATTTGTCCATGAAGAGTTAAACAGTCTGTATTTTGTAATCCTTTCACAGGCACTGATAACACATAGTTATCCACAGTTCAGTATACTCAGTTCACTGGTTATCCACGTAGTACAAGTGGGTCGGACTCACGCTCTTGCTGCAGCCCACTTCGTAATACCGTCTCCCTCGATGGTACTGATACAAACAGAATCCAACAAGGTTACTCCACACTGGCTCTAACACATGTAGTGACCAAGTGGCAGTACTCATTGTCAACCCAAGACAACTGGAACTTGAGATGCCAGGATCAACTGGTACAAAACCCAGGAAATGAATAACTGGAGACAAATACGTAAGGACGTATGGACGGCTTTGAACTGAAACAGATCAATGTAATGGCACGCATCAGGATCATGTTTTAGAATTCTGCAATCTGTACTTACAGTTCCATTTCTCATTACAATTCCTTTTAACAATTTAATTTATCTGATTCTCTCTCTAAACGAAATAAGAGCATCATAGTTTAAATTCGTTATATTTACAAGAAACATGATTCAACATTATTCAAAAATCAAATGTAAAAATCATCCACAACGCAATCTCCTACATTGGACATACCTTTCTCTCAGTTCTTGACCATGAGCCGTGCACGGGACCCCAAACTTGTGTAAAAGAGTGCAGAGAAGTAGTAGTAGTAGTAGTCACGTTAACTTCACTCCTGGTTGGGCGTGGTTTAAAGCTTTCATCAGAGATGTTCTCACCTTTGGAGGCGCTCCACCAGGGCTTCGCATCCTTCACTTTTTTCCCCAGGGTGCGGGCATGTTGTCGTGTTCGTCATTGCTATGCTTTGGGTGATTCTTAGACGTTTGTGCGATGTAATTTTTTTTTAAAATTATATTTTAAATTTTTTTTTAAATTAGAAGTTAAATAGAGTTAGTCCTCTTAAGGAGTCACTCCAGCACTGTTGGTGTTATTTCGGAGGCGCTGGTAAGAGAGAAAAAAAAATCCAGTAATTGCCGGTGTATGTCCGTGGCTGACTGGTCCGTGTGTACTTCTACAGAGCACAAGGGACCTCTCACCGAGTTTCAGACTCTGGCAATTTCTTCCCCCGTGATGTAGTCGTACTCCGGAAAGAAAAAAAAGAAAGAAAAAAGAAGAAGAGAAGAAATAATGAAAACTATATTCAATACCATGTCCCTCTGTGGTGCGTTGGTTCGTTATATTTAGTCCGCCATCGGTTTCCGTTCTGGGGACTTCCAGGATGCCTTGGCAGCTGGTGTAGTTGGTTGTAGGTGTTGAACAGCCACCATAAGAATTCGGCGGGTGGTAACTGGTCTCTCTCTTTTTGGTGGTGTTCATAATATTCCCGGTTTCTTTTTTCTAATTTTTGTTGTAATCTGATCCACTTAGGAGGGCGGTTTCTTTTTTTCCTCTTGTCTGTCTGCGTCATGGCGGCGAAAGTTTGATTAATTTTTGTGACGTTGTCTGTGTTACTATCGGCATCCTTCCTTGATGTGGGCTCTGTTTTTGTCTCCGTCCTTGTTTGAGTGTCCTTAGTAGATGCCTCATTTTTTCCCGTTTGCATGTGGGCAGTCGTGAGTGTTGTCTTCTTAGTTTGCTTATTTTCGCAGTGTTTTGTCGTCTGTGTTTCTTTCGTTGTCTTCTCGTCCGTCTCAGTTTGTGTTTCTTTAGCTTTTGTGCTTCGCGGCGGTGGGGTTTGTGTGTCTTGCGTACACGTCCATGTCTTTGTCTTGTGTGTTTCTTTTTTCCTTGCGCCCTTGTTGCCGTAGTACTGTATTATCTCGAAGGAGGCGGCTTTGGCTTCGACGCTGGCCATTTTTCGGTTCAGATATTGTCCTTGTAGGGATTGAAGAGTGTTGTCTATCGCTCTGTATAATTCTGATGGTCTTATTAAAATTAAGAAGTCTTCTCTCTTGATGGTTGTTTCGATTTCTTTGCACGTGGTGCAGCTTGCCTTTGTGCAGTTGTATAAGTGGTGATTGGAAAAGCCGTCCTTGTCCGGTACTCCGTAGCGCGATTGCCTTGTAGTGGGAAGCATTGTCGTGAGCAAAAAAACGCGTCTTTCTCCGTCGGTGGTCCGTAACGAAGTGTGTGAGTGAGTGAGTGCGTGCAGAGAATTTTGACTCTGTTCTTTTATCTATTTTCAGAGGTCATGGAAGTTTCTAGAATTTCTTAGCCTCTGGTTATGACTTGTTTTTCTTCCTGTGCCTATTGACTCCAGTCATGGCTGAATGCACACACATAATAGACTGAGTGTGTGTGTTGCCAGAAATATGCCCATGTTACGTAAGAATTTGTGACCTGTAATTCCAACTCCTTTTATTTGTAGATATGGGTCAACGTTGTTTACGTCAAACAAATTCTACTCAGATTTGAATTGTGAAATTCAAATCAAAATTTGATTTACAAATTTTTGAAAATTAGCGAAATTAATTACAATTAATTAAATTAATTGGGTAATTAGCATTTTTCCGTTTACACCCATATACCTAAAGTAAGCCCATAGACCTAAAATATTGTAAGCCAATAGACCTAAAGTACTGCAGTAGGACTTAGACTTAATAAACTGAAATAGGCCCATAAACCTAAAATATTGTAGTAGGCCCATAAGTACTGAAGTAGGTCCATAGGCCTAAAGAAACTTAGTGAGCCCATATACCTAAAGTATTGCAGTACATCTCTAGGCGTAAGTACAGCAGAAAGCCCTAGACTTAAGTATTCTAGTAAGCCTAGACTTAAGTACAGTAGTAACTAGTAAGCCTCTAGTTTTAAGTACTGCAGTAAATACCCACACTTAAACACTGCGGTAAGCCCTAGACTTAAATACTTCAGTACCCTGGTCTTTAGTACTGTAATAGGTCTCTAGATCAAAGTAGTGCAATAAGCCCTAGATTTAAGTATTGTAGATACTTAGACCTGAAGTTGTATAGTACGAGTCTAGACGAGAAAATGTGTAGTACGCTCATACACATGAAACTGTACAGTCGACTCTAAAACCTAAAATAGTATTGTACGCGCCTAGACATGAAGAGGTGAAGTCTGCTCATACACATAAAATTGTACAGTCGACTCTAAAAACTGTCGTAATGCGACAGATATATACAGATAACAGCGCAGTAGACCTCTAGGCCATAAAATAGTTCAATACTCATTAAGGAGCAAAGATAGCAAAAATACATTTACTACTGCAGGATAATCACTCTTTCTTATCGGTTTATTGATATTTACGAAATATTCTGTGAGGACTATATCTAAACTTCCTATAATATTATGCCTTCATCTCGTTTTAAAGTTTATTTACTCAATTGCAATAATGGTTGAGATTGTACAAAATCTAAGGTTATTTCAGAAATATGCGGTGGCATTATTAATCACAACTTGAGTCGCACTATATAGTATTTACTTGGATTGGAATTAGGTATGATCGCCCAAAAAGGCTAAGCTGCTGAATTTCTTGAGTAGAAAAGACCAAGGTACAGTTGTAATTTAAAAAAATCAATTGAACATTTTTAAACTTCAGTAATTCTATTAAAGACTATCAGCTTTGAAATAACATACTTTATTATTCTACTGCGCAGGTGAAATCCATTCTATCAAAATCGTCTCGAATTTAATCACCGTTCTGAAGAGCATTGAGACCGACATATTACCATGGTGACTGGGAGGAGCAGTTTGGCGTGGTCAAGATGGCAGAGCATTCTACGGTCACGTCTGTGGTTGCGCGGAGAGACTAAATCAACTTGGATACCTTTACTCTGTCCTAGGTCAGATCCATAGCCCGCCATGGCAACATATACACACATTACAAGAAGGACACTTCTTAAACTTTCTGGTCACTGGGGATTGTGTTGGGATCTAACTGGACACTCAACAATTCATTTATGTGAACATTAAGATACACACGTTCATGTGAACATACATATATCTTCGTACATTCATTTCACTTACGTATTTGTACAAACATGCATTCTGTTTCTTACAAGGCTATTAAACACACATTCTTAATCTGACACTTTAGTTAGACCTTTAAAACAAGCCTTCTTATTTGACAACTAAATTAGTTCTCTATAACAAGTATTCTATTTCAGACAGATCAGTGTTACCTCTCAAAGGGCATTTTATTTCAGACAGATCAGTGTTACCTCTCAAAGGGCATTCTATTTCAGACAGATCAGTGTTACCTCTCAAAGGGCATTCTATTTCAGACAGATCAGTATTACCTCTCAAAGGGCAGACATATCAGTGTTACCTCTCAAAGGGCATTCTATTTCAGACAGATCAGTTTTACCTCTCAAAGGGCATTCTGTTTCAGACAAATCATTTTGACATCTCAACAAATAGTCTATATATCGCAGCTCATGTAGGCCTCTAAACATGCATTGCTTCTGATAGGTCAGTTAGACTTCTCAAAACTGATTTTGTGGCTAACGGCTCATTTAGACCTCGCTACAAGTATTCTGTATCTCTCGGTTCATTTAGACCTCTCAACAGATATTATGTATCTTTCGGTTCATTTAGACCTCTCCACAAGTATTTTGTATCTCAAAGCCCAATTAGGCATCTAAATACGCATTCTGTTTCTGACAGATTAGATCTTTCAAAAACATTCTGTATCTCACAGCTTAGTTAAATCTCTCAGCACTTATTCTGTTTTTGACAAATCAGTCAGACCTCTCCACATGCATTATGTGTCTTACAATTTGGCCTCTTAACAAACATTTTGTATCTTACAACTCAATTTGATATCTTAACAGACATTCCATATCCTCAATGTGACATCTTAACAGGCATTCTGTATCCGACATCTCAATTTGACCTCTCATCAAGCAATTGCTTTCAACAGGTATTCTGTATCTTACAGATCAGTTAGACCTCTCAACAAACATTCGGTTTTCGACAAGTCAGTCAGAACTCTTAACGATCAAGCAAAAACCACAGCTTTAAGTCACAGCGAGTACGAGATGGCCAAACCATTTACATCAATTCCAGGACCAAAAGGAATCTACAGCATCCCATACATTGGAACAAGATTCCTCTTGAAACCGTTCTGTGAGAATCATTAGAATCTGATCAATTCTTTAATATTTACTATTCATGTTAGAAAACACGACGATGGTAAAACGTATTATAATTACACTGGGCACAACAAATTTGCTAAGATTTTTTGACGGATTTATGACAGTTTTATTGTGCTGGATCAAAACATGACATCGTTTTTTTTTCAATCAGGTCAGCTTTTTGAGCTATTTTTGATCAACGTTTTGATCTATTGCGACATTATTTTTTTGTTGTTGCTTTCTTTTTTACAAATAAGGATATTTTCTATTTATATGATGTAAAATACAATTCTTTCTTACTTTTTTAAATAAACAAATTATAATTTGTTTTACATAATTATGAAGAGGTTACATAAGTTAATTTTTGAATAATTGATATAAATGATATTTTTCTTCTTTAAGTAATGAAATGGAATCGGCCGAAGACATTGCAAAAATAAACCCGATGTATGTTGCTACATATGCGGCAAATACACCATTGTTCCTACAGCAACATGTTTTATAAAGCGTGCTTACCATGGTTATTTTAGTATAAAACTTTGTGACCAGGATAAAGCTTGGATATGCAAGACGTGCACCGAGAATCTTCGTCGTTGGACCAAGGGTAAGAAGAGTTGTTTGAAGTTTGGAATTCCTATGGTTTCTAGGGAAACGACAAACCATGTCACTGACTTCTACTTCTGCGCTATTGATGTGACTGGCATTAAAGATAAATCGGAACAGCCTTAAGTATCCTGATCTTGAATCAGCAAGTCGTCCAGTAGCTCATTGTGATGAAATTCCAGTACCTGAAATGTGTTCTGCTACACAATGGTAACCAGTTTGCATCTGTACCTATAGCTCACTTCACAACACTGAAGGAGAAGTATGAAGCAGTGAAGTACGTGCTGGAGAAAATTCGTTATGATCAGCATGGATGGTTACTTTGTGTTGACCTGAAGATGATAAACATTTTGTTGGGACAACAGTCTGGATTTACCAAGTACCCGTGCTTTCTTTGCATGTGGGATAATAGGGACAAAGCACAGCAATACACGAAGCAGGATTGGCCTGTACGGTAGGAACTGGTACCTTGCAAAGCAAAGAACCTCATTAACCCTCTGGTGGACAGAGACAAGATACTTTTCCCACCACTGCACATTAAGCTTGGCTTAATCAAACAGTTCACCAAAGCTCTGGACAAGGATGGTGGCTGTTTCACTTACTTGTGCCATGCTTTTCCAGGGTTGACCATTGAGAAGTTGAAAGCTGGCATTTTTTGATGGTCCACAACTCCGTAAGCTAATCAGAGATCCAGAGTTTGAAAACTCAATGAATGAAGTGGAACTGGAAGCGTGGAAGGCTTTTGTTATGGTCGTGAAAAACTTTCTTACCAAAAATAAGGCCAGGAACTATGCAGAGCTTGTTGCCAATATTCTGACTGCTTTCAGAAACCTTGGATGCAACATGAGCATCAAAATAATGCATTATTTATTCTCACACGTAGATCGGTTTCCTGAAAATCTGGGATCAATGAGCGACGAGCAAGGGGAGAGATTTAATCAGGATATGAAAGAGGTGGAAACCGGGTATCAGGGACGCTGGGATGCAGTCATGATGGCTGATTACTGTTGGACAGTGAGACTGCTGAGCATTCTAGAAGTTCGAAGAGACGGAAGTTCATGCCCTGAATTTTGAACAATTATGTCCTAATATTGAATTTATATGTACTTACCGTTATCAATGTCTACTATTCAATGTACACTAATCAACTTTTGTAACATTTATTAAATGAAATGTGTTAGAAAACGACTTTTTTAAAATTTAAACCTATTTTGGAAGAGAAATATTAACAAAAATTGCCTGATAGTGTTATAAAAATGTAATCGATTTAGCTATAAGATCGGATTTTTAAAAATCGAATTAGATCAAAAACCTGACCTGATTAAAAAAAAAAACGGATGTCATCTTCAAATTTAGCAGTGCAAAATTGTTCTAAATCAGTTGAAAAATCTTAGACAACTTTCATTAAAAAAATTTGTGACGCAGTGTTTAATACTTAAAGAATTGATTTTGTATTTCCTATCACGTTGTTTGGATGTCTTGACAATTATTTATTATTACAATTAAATAACTTGTCATTTCGCTTTCCCTCTTGCTACTGTAAATGTTGTTCACTTTGCTTTCACTCTTGCTACTGTAAATGTTGTTCACTTTGCTTTCACTCTTGCTACTGTAAATGTTGTTTACTTTGCTTTCCCTCTTGCTACTGTAAATGTTGTTTACTTTGCTTTCACTCTTGCTACTGTAAATGTTGTTTACTTTGCTTTCCCTCTTGCTACTGTAAATGTTGTTCACTTTGCTTTCACTCTTGCTACTGTAAATGTTGTTCACTTTGCTTTCCCTCTTGCTACTGTAAATGTTGTTTACTTTGCTTTCACTCTTGCTACTGTAAGTGTTGTTCACTTTGCTTTCACTCTTGCTACTGTAAATGTTGTTTACTTTGCTTTCACTCTTGCTACTGTAAATGTTGTTTACTTTGCTTATTATCACGATAATATACACCTTCAATATCGAGTCAGGATTTATTAATGTAAACAAATATTTCATTTGGTTACTCTGACGTCAAATTATATTTATAATGCTGTAAAGGTAAATAAACAGCCGCTGTAGATGACATATTTGCCTACGTTCCACATCAAATATTATAAATAAACTGAAATTTAATTTTAATTATTAAGTGTAAATTCATTGTCAGCTAATTTTGACTCCTACAGCAAAATAACTTACTTTTTCCTTTAACATAGTGGAGGCTTTGTGTGACGACTTTTCCTAAATTGTCTGCAGCCAGATACACTGCGGAAGAGGGCGGTCACATGATAGAAAATTTGCATGAGACCTTTGGCCCCATTGTGCGCGTGAGACTGGGGTCAGAGTGGCGCGTTCTGCTGGAGGACTTGTCTGACATTCAGGCGGTCTTACGCATTGAAGACAAAACCCCATACCGAAGTCCACTACTTCTTGCTACTGTTTACGAAAAACGCAATAAAGTGAAGAAAGGTCTGGGAAACAGGTACTGTCAATAATTGTCTCAAAACGTATTGCACATTAATTATTTCATTAATCCAAACAGAAATAGTTTTAGTATTGATAGAGGTATTATGTGAATTCAAGTTTGCTTAAGGTTTTCAGAACCCAAGTCCATAGGTAAGTCTCAAGATTGACATGAAGGGTACAATGTTATTCAACTCCATAATGTTCCAGTCTGCTATGCAGCAAAAACTGCAAATCGATAACCATAAGTGATCTAATGATAACTAAGTCCAAGTGAAAAAATCCAATTTGTTTTAATGTGTCTATCGAAAGAAGGAATGCTACAGGTCCATTTTTTTTTACACTCTGAGCGGCAACCTCCTTCTATTACACTTCTCATCTATCGTTTTGACATGCAAGCTACAGCTTTCAAATCTAATCTAGCTGTAGCTTTATGTAGCACAAGTTTTGACATGCAGGCTACAGCTTTAAAATCTAATCTAGCTGTAGCTTTATGTAGCACAAGTTTTGACATGCAGGCTACAGCTTTCAAATCTAACCTAGCTGTAGCTTTATGTAGCACAAGTTTTGACATGCAGTCTACAGCTTTCAAATCTAACCTAGCTGTAGCTTTATGTAGCACACGTTTTGACATGCAGGCTACAACTTTCAAATCTAATCTAGCTGTAGCTTTATGTAGCACAAGTTTTGACATGCAGGCTACAGCTTTCAAATCTAATCTAGCTGTAGCTTTATGTAGCACAAGTTTTGACACGCAGGCTACAACTTTCAAATCTAATCTAGCTGTAGCTTTATGTAGCACAAGTTTTGACACGCAGGCTACAGCTTTCAAATCTAATCTAGCTGTAGCTTTATGTAGCACAAGTTTTGACACGCAGGCTACAGCTTTCAAATCTAATCTAGCTGTAGCTTTATGTAGCACAAGTTTTGACATGCAAGCTACAGCTTTCAAATCTAATCTAGCTGTAGCTTTATGTAGCACAAGAGCTTCTGGGCTAATTTCCGAACTGCGTTTGAAAATCGCAGTGCAGGAGATGTTTGTGACATTTTTTTGGGGGGGTGGGTTGCAGCGATTCCGCATTTTTCCACTTCATATCTATTCATTTATACCTTTAAAAATAAATCAGCATCATAAAGCTTGCTGTAAAGAAATATGGTGGAAGACGTATTCGTAAAGAAATATATAAGTAGATGTTACGTTTCCAGTATTTCTTTATAGACCCTGCCTAGGATAATTAAGGACTTTAAAGATAATAGGTTAAATTAATTCCTTCTCTCTATCCTATACAGACTGGTTGCCCAACTTATCATTTGACTAACTTAAAAATGCGTCTTGTAGTGCAGACAGCAGATTTACAAACTAATAAATTGCGTACATTAGCTGGCTTGGAGTCATTAAATTCCTCTAAATTAATATGCATTCGTTACGTCATTCAGCTCAATTCGCCCCCATCCAATCCGTGAAAATCATTAGGTCTATTATGCATAAAAATGAACTACGAAGAGGTTTAACAATTAAAATAAGATTTAATAAAGTTTAACAATTTAACAATAATCAAATACGAGCGCGAAGTCTATTTCTTAATTCGGCACGTAGGTGCTTTATCGTTCTGGAGAAAAGAATGCCCAATTGTTTCTTATGACTTTTAGTCATCCGAGTGGTACTCAGCTTTGTGTCTTTGTGTCGCCTGATCCTTTGATCCAGTCCGAACCGGGTCTATCTCACTTATAGTTGCGTCAGCGGAATGCACGTGGCATACAATGGAAAACTGTCTCTCAGTTTAGCCGCTTGTTGAACTTGTGAATATAGACAAGCATGCGCCTACACATCGGCGTTGCTCTGCAATGGTGGTGGACTATGGAAGAGACGAAGAAGGCCGACCTGGAAGCAAAATGTGTTCCATAATCGTTCTGCTGGCACGTTCATTACCTAAGCACGATTAGTTTCAATGCTCAAATTAGAAATTTGACTAACGCGTCGTTTACAATTTAGATTAGAAAATATAATCTTCTCACGCATGTTACATTTAACAGTGCATGACGTATGAATTATCAAATATTTACAACGTTAAAATTAGAATTCATACAAAGGGACAATTCAAATCAAGCAAAGCGCTTCACAATTTACAATTAAAATTACACGCAATAATTTGAATTACATGTGAAATTCATGTCGAGCGCAGGCACTCCTGGCTCTAGTGAATTTAAAGTCAATATAAATTAAAGTTACAATGGAAAAGAGTTACAATGATTTATATTCCATAACTTACAAGTTTTCAGTCATTTCAACGAACCGTGCTCAAGTTATATAGCAATACATAGCAATACATAGCACAATTACATACATAGTTCAAATATGCAAAATACAATCAAATAAAAGTGATACCTTAGTGAGAAGTTGAAGCGTTATCTCATCAATCGCGTCGGTCCGTTCCTATACGACTCGCAAGTAAGCGACGGTACTAGCTGACGTACGGTGTCGTAGCTTCTGGATCTCGGAGTGCTATACGGGTGCGTTTTAACCATATTTATAAGAAAGCATAGAGCATATCACGTGACGGATCGCGTGGCATGTAGTTGGTTCTAGAATCTAGACAATGGGCCTAAAGTTACATAACGTCCTGACCTCTTTGTTGGAAGCTTCTCGATACTGAAGTATCACGAGAGAGACTTAAACAAAGGATTTTCAAATCTCAATATTTGAAAAACAAACAAGTGGGTCAGAAAGTCAAGACATTTTTATCAGACTGTGACAGTAGACAAATTAGAGGGAAAAAATGTTAAACAGTCAATACGATTTGATAATTTATTTTTATGTATTTGCAACCATCGTAGAACATTTAAGTGTAACCTTATTAACACACGTTCGCATCATTTATTTATCAAAGTTGTGACGAAAATAATGTTATTATTATCAAGAATGTTCTTGTTCAATTTGAAATGAATAAATTATTAAAACGTTCTTAATTACTTTATTTTGGAAGTTCTATGTTGCTGCTTCTACTGCAAATGCAAATGTGGAGACAAATAAAAGAAATAACGATGAGAGAAATAGATTTACCCAGCAAATGATCGTTCATCGAAATCCGTAATGCTATAACAATTATAGAATAACTTTAATTTCTTACCTGGATTGTTGAATAAATCGTAAGACATTACAAAGTAATGCTATCTATTTTTGAAGGAGAAACTCACTCCCTCGACTTCGAGTATGCTTTCTTTGGGAACGTGCAGGACGTGTCAAAGATTTCTTCGATGAGTTTCATTATCGTCTCCCTCTTTCTTTTGCAAGCAGTGCAAAATACTTCTTCAATACTAACTGTAGTGACTTTATGGAGATGGCTTCCTTTCTCTAATCACAGAATGTTTTGATTGGGGGATGGTAGGGTAATATGTATAAATCTTCCCTCTGTTTATTTGCAATAGATCAAACAATTGAGAAATAATACTCAAAGAATAAGATTGATGCAGTGAAGTGGAAAAGTTGTGCAGTGACGGAAACAACCATAGTAAGTGAAGACTTCAGATTTCACAAAAACTGTTTTATAAGACCGCCTGTCGCCTCATCCTCAGCTAATCTAGCAATCACCATTCCTCAGTCACCACCTCTGCCTGGGAGTTTCCTCTGCAAGACTACAATTGCCTCAAAGACACCATTACTGGGGAAAGTATTACAAAGTGTGCAGTAATATTTGTATTTTATGAGAATGGACATTTACAGACAGACTCATGTCATCCTATCGTCATCAAAGAGCTATGCATGACTTTAGTACTATGAACAGCACTATATAAATATAGCTAAGTCTTATCTATAGCACTCTTTATATAGACTGGTGTTATGTTTATTGTATCAACTGTACAATAATGTCTGGTGTACGTAATTTCTATTGCACCAGTAGTCTCCCTCTGTACTTACTATAAATGTGTTGTATTTAATTTCTACTGCACACAGTGGTCTCAGCCTGTATTTGTGTTAATATAAATAGTGTGACGCCAAATCCAGCTAGTTAATGGTTATGGTTCTTATTACTTAATTAATCATCCATAACTAATTACAAGTGATGAAAATCTTAATTTATGTTATTAATAATTCTCCAACAGACACCACTCGTCTCTCTCGCTTGGCGGATATGCGGGCGCTGTAAACGTTTTCTCTGCTCCATTACATTAAAGACATTTACCATCAAGCAATATTTCTGTAGGTGGAAAACTTCTTACTAAAGAAGAAGATAAATCCGTAGTTTAATCTCTATTTGGCTGATCTCGTTCTTGTAAATCTTAACCATTTACAACCGATTAACACTTAGGCACTAGTAATGGCCAAGTAAGCACTAAAGTTCACATCCAACACTTAAAATCTGGTGACTAGTAATGGCCATGAAGCATTGTAGTCATTTCATGTTCACATCCAACAGCTTAAAAATTGATGACTAGTAATGGCCTGTAAGCTCTGTAGCCATTTCATGTTCACAGCTAACAGTAACAAGTTAAAAACTAGTGAGTAGTAAAAGCAATGTGAGCACTTAAGTCAACTAACTTTCACAAAGAATAATTTAGAAACGTTTGTGTCTAGTACATATAGAAGTTTGATTACAAAATATGTGGGGGGGGGGTGTAAAAAAAAATCAAAAACAACATTATCCACATAACGAAATTTTAGCATTTATACAGTGTGATATTAAACTGGATTCTGTTTCAATTAACGTTTTGCCGCTATTTATGCTCATGTTTCAGAAGTTACTCTTGTGCTTTTAAAGAAATGTATATTTTAAATTCCTTACATACTTTTACAGCAACTGGGAAGAATGGCTACGGTTACGTACTCCTCTAAATGCCCGGATGAACCGGCCATCTTCTGCCACTCACTACCTGGCCAGTCAGGAACAAGTTGCTGTTGATTTCGCTGATAGGTTGCCTCGTCTTCAGTCTTCTCCAGCAGCACTGCAGGAAGACTTCTTTAGATTTGCCACAGAGAGTGAGTGTTGAGACTATTTCAAATACTAAGTATTCTGAACTCTTGTTATCGGCATCTTAGACATCATGTATATCATTACGTCATCTAACAGGTTCCACTGTTACAATCGTCTATTTATTTCTTTTACCTCATGTATGAACATTACCACCCTGAGATTTCTCTGCTCTTAGTTAAAATGTATATTTTTACTTCCAGTAAGTTAATTTCTTTTTTTAAATCTGCTGATAAAGTGTGCAAAACACCATCGGGTTATTATTATCGTCATCATCAAAATTATCATCTTTCAGTATCATCACATCATTAACTCTGCTCACGCATTCTGTTGTCTGTAATTTCTGTGAAAACCATATGATTACATTACCTTAGTAGAAAGTATGTCTCTAGCATACAGATGAACACCATTTATGACTGTACTTTTATTGAGATTTTATCTATAACATACAGACGTGAACACCATGAGTGACATCAGAATAACTATACATGTCCTTAGCGCACTCACTAATATTGTCTGAGAATCAGGTCACTGATTCATCTGTGGACTGTGCCACCTCAACCATGAGGGTCAAAGAACCTGATTTTTCATAGAGGTTAAGAATCTACACCAGATGTTTACGTTAATTTGGTACTGCTGTTCACAGCAACTAGCGTAATGTGTGGTGGACGTTAGTTTGGTACTTCTGTCCCCGCTGTTCACAGCAACTAGCGTAATATGTTGCGGACTTTTTGTACTTTTCAACAGTTGTCTAGACGTTGCCCTAGTAAATCTTAATTGAATATTATTAGTTGGAGTGAGTTTATGTTTCAGGCATTGGCGTGGTGTGTTTTAACAAAAGACTTGGTTTCCTTGATGCTGACTTTGAGACCAACGAATTGAAGAAAAAACTACTGGACAGCTTCAAAACCATTATAGGCAGTTTAACTGCAAGTATTTTAGGAAACAAATTCCTCTACCGGTTCGTGGAAGACTCTTTCTACAAGACTTTCCAGGACGCACATAACCAGAGCCGGGGGTACGATCTTTGTTTAAACAGGTTTTATTTCAGATACATGTTTTCTTGTAACCAAACAAATACGTATTTTCATGTAAACAGGCAAATTTCGTGTAAACAAAGCTGATAAAGATCTTTCTGTTGATATTAATACTGTATGTAATGAAACAGATGTAGATCACATCTAAACAGATTTCCATGTAAGCAAATATTTCCATGTATACAAACACATTTACATGTAATCAAGCACATTTCCATGTAAGCAAACACATTTTCGTGTATGCAAACACATTTTCATGTATGCAAACACATTTTCCTGTAATCAAACACATTTTCATGTATGCAAACACATTTTCATGTAATCAAACACACTTTCCTGTAATAAAACACATTTTCCTGTAATCAAACACATTTTCCTGTAATCAAACACATTTTCCTGTAATCAAATACATTTTCCTGTAATCAAAGACATGTTCATGTAATCAAACACATTTTCCTGTAATCAAACACATTTTCTGTAATCAAAGACATGTTCCTGTAATCAAACACATTTTCCTGTAATCAAACACATTTTCTGTAATCAAAGACATGTTCATGTAATCAAACACATTTTCCTGTAATCAAACACATTTTTCTGTAATACAAAAATACATTCGTAGTCAAACAAAGTGGTATGTCCACATAATAAACAATGAATATGTGAATATCTTTTCTACTAAAGAGCATATATTTCCAAATAACAGAAACTAATATTTCTATTGGTCTATCATAAACGGAGTATTTCTATGTAAACAATTACTAGGATTCACCACTAAAAGTATATTTCTGCATAACAGGTACTAAATAGCATTGCCTACTACAAGCAGTATCTGTTTATGTAAGCGATTGTCTTTCCTTTGCATTGTCCACCAATAAAGTTTAACATGTCTGCTTAGAGTATGGCGATTAAATAGCATTTGTACAACAAAGCAATGTACGTTTCTGCATAAAACTGTCGCGAGGGACCTTGGGGTGACCTTTTCTTCCAAACGTTTACAGTTACGCTCGCGAATGCCTGGAAGAAGCAGTAGAAGAACTCCACCGTAAACAAAGGGAAGGAACTCTTAACCCTGAAGATCCGAACTTCCTTTTGTCTTTGCTGATGGAGAAGAACTTGGACAGTGATGATATACTCAATCTGTTGACTAGCTTGCTAGTGGCCGGATCAGACTCCGTGAGTATATTTCCTTTACCATTTGAAGTGTTACCTCCCAGCTCCAGAAGAAATTCTATCTCTCCTTCACATTCTTTCTCTCACTCACTCACTCACTCACTCACTCACTCTCAATATATTTTCTCTTAAGACATAATGAGCTACGATAGAAAGAGAGAGGGAGAGAGAGCGAGAGTTGTGGCATCTGATAAAGGGGATGTCAGTGCAACCTCCCTTTCTTTCGGTTAAATAATATCAGTTAAATATATAATAATTATAATGCACCTTCCCTTTCTCTCTTTTAGGAGTAACGGTTAAATAATATCAGTACAATATATAATAATTATATTCTAACATTTATCTTACAAGACCCTCAACCAAACTTAACAATCCTGATATTATTTCAAGTTAATAATTACTATTAGTAAGCGAATAATACATTACTTCAAAGATTTTAAAGTAGCAAAGGTATTTCTTGAATAAATAGTAAAAGATTTTAAATTAAAATAAACAACTAATTATTTTCTACAGTAAATTCGTCTGGAATTTCAGAGATTGAAAACAAATTTCAGGAATGTTCTTCATCGTGAATGACTTGCACAGTTGACTGACCTAATGGGTAACTGGTCGCTGGACGTCAGTGACATAAAGAAGCCACTGAGTCTTAGATGTCCTCTGAGGTCATAGTTCACTCTTTCAATAACAGTTCCAAACGCTGGCCATCTGAACATTAATAGTTCCCTCTGCTTTTAACTATTTAAACAAAAACCACGTTATTTGTTATCAATGGTCGCTATAGTAATCAATGATTGTTTGCAACAGGATTATGCTAGACGCAACATTACTTCCATATTCAACTCAACCATATCACGGTAATATGCAAATAACAATTAGTTGAAATTTTATTGATACGATATAATAATTTATTACAATACTCATTATATAATGCATATTGTCTAAAGTATTAAGTACACTTTAATGAATTATTCAAATAATAGTAAATAAAATATATTCTAGCAATGAAAATGAAATAAATAGCATTAATTAAATATAATTAAATTTACCTCTATGAATAAGTGGAAATGGTTTCTTTTCCCTTAATAATGGCATTCGTAGTTCCTGAGCATTTTCGAATTAAAGGAAAAACCTTGGGAAATATAGGCTGATACATTATAAGCTGCTCGTGATGTTGTTATCTTGTAAAGGAATTGTCTTGTTATTCTTGCCACAAGTTTAAATCAAATCACCGTCTTGAACATTCTTTACTGTTTTTATAAAGAAACAACATTACTACTTTACTATCAGCTGGATAATAATTTTAGACATTTTTGATTACAAGGTATTTGGTATTTCTAGGAAACCACAGTCTAGAATTATAGCAATTTCTAGCATGAACATGATAAGTTTGTATATAATTTACAGATGTTTGCTAAATTGAATAAATATGTCATACAAAGACATTTTACACGAAGGATAGCAAAATCATACAAAGACATATTTTACATGAAGGATAGCAATGTCAGACAAAACTTACTTTGCATGAAGGATAATGATGTCAGACAAAAACTTACTTTGCATGAAGGATAATGATGTCAGACAAAAATTTACTTTGCATGAAGGATAATGATGTCAGACAAAAATTACTTTGCATGAAGGATAATGATGTCAGACAAAAACTTACTTTGCATGAAGGATAATGATGTCAGACAAAAACTTACTTTGCATGAAGAATAATGATGTCAGATAAAAACATTTTTTATACCAAGGATAATGATGTGAGACAAAATCGCATTTTGCACCAATGATAATGTCAGAGTCATGGGCAAATTATACCGATTTTAATAAATAAAGTTTTATTCTTATTCATTAATTATTTTCATTTGATAAGACGTTTTAATTTTTGCATCACATATTTTTCTTTGTTGGTGATTGTGACCTTGTGGTGAAATGCTATGTCACCTTAAATGGATTATTGGTGTGTTAAACAGATAACTCTCTAATAATCAGATTATAAACTATGCATGAATGGCCATGGAGTGAAGGCGGGAGGAAGGGCAGTTTGCTCAGCCTGAGGTTCAGGGACTTATGTTAGAGATGTGTTTCATGTCAATGACGCATGGATTTGTATAAATAATGGGAGAATTGGATTAGAAATGTATTCATGATGAGACAGTACCTAATTGCAGAAAGCCATATTTAATTTCATGAATTTAAGGACTAACCAGCCGTTATTCAGATAAGGTAACATATTGAATTCTTAATTATTATTCAATGTATTTTATTAATAATGCTGTAGTATAGTGTTGTATTTCTTTCATTGTGATTTGTATGAATTGTGCCATTTTCTTTTGAAGTGGCCAGAAAACTAGTGTAAAATCAGATCTAAAATGTGTTCCGTAATTCATAATGATTTGGAATTTACTGAGATGCATAATGATGTTGTGGGATACTTTTTCATCTCCACTTAAGTGAACTTAATTGTGATAAACCATATGTATTAAACCATATGTGTATGGTTTGGACATTTCTATTTTAATAATTGTAACCCGCATGTGCGGGATAAGATATTTCTGTTGTAACACGCATGTGCGTGATTCAGACATTTCCTAATTTCATGATTGAAATTGTAAAAATACAATTGAAGTCGAATTGTAATAGGACACCTATTGTCTGTGTCACTTAAAGGTATGGATTGCTGATTTATAGACTGATTGCTGATAGAAACAATAATTGTTGTTTCGGAGTGGGTTTTTATTTCCTGGTTCAATGACTACTTTGGGACTAAGAACCTAATCCTGATATGTGCACTATTCATGTGAGATGGTGGTTACGAAGACAAGACAGCAGTTGGCATGCAGCAACATACTGACTGATGTGTGAAACTGCTTGAAGGACTTTTTTCGGTGACTGATGTGTGAAACTGCCTGAAGGACTTTCTTTGGTGACTGATGTGTGAAGCTGCCTGAAGGACTTTCTTCAGTGACTGATGTGTGAAACTGCCTGAAGGGCTTTTTTCGGTGACTGATGTTTAGAACTGCCTGAAGGACTTTTTCGGTGACTGATGCCAAGAGCTAAGTGGGCGTATGATAAACTCTAAATCTGAGATTTGTATTACAATGTGTTATGAACTTGATGGACAGAATAGGTGGTCCAGTAGACCATTCATATTTCATGTGCTTAATTGATTGATACACTATTCTCTTTTAAATTAAATATTAAAATTGTATCTTTATCTTAATAACTGTAATTGACTAATTATAATTATTAATGAGAGAGAGACCGTAAAGGGTTGGGCTGGGGGCTGTGTTGTACGAATGATTTTCTGTGTGCATAATTAGTCATATTAAGATAACGTGTCCAATCCGTGCACTGTACACAAGCTCATCTGTTGCTATATTTAAATGCCCAAGTTGAAAGCAATTAACTTGTAGATACTGAAGGGTAAGTCTGGCAACCAGTCTATCGTCAGCGTAGGTGTGGTGCTAAAATTAATAATCTCTAAATCCTCATGTTGAGACAGGGTCTATAAATATAAGCTGGTATTTAACAGATAACGATGTCAGACAAAAACATATTTTACTCCAAAAATAACGATGTCAGACAAAGATGTATTTTACTCATACAAAACAAAAAGGTGTTTTGTTATGCAAGATTAAGCAAATAAATGTTAGCTAAGTCAAGGCAAAATACACCCTTTCTTTTGAACATCTAAGGGCGGTTTCTTAAGAATGACACCATGAAGCACATGCAAACGTGAATTGTCTTATGCAGTGAGTACTTTCACACAAATTTAATATATAATGTTTTTGAATGAAGGTAGTGCAAAGTCTGGATATTGCAAAGACTTCAAGACAAAATTTCAGATAGATAGATAGATAGATAGATAGACAGACAGACAGATAGATAGACATATAGACAGACAGACAGACAGACAGACAGATAGATAGATAGATAGATAGATAGATAGATAGACAGACAGACAGACAGACAGACAGACAGATAGATAGATAGATAGATAGATAGATGGATAGATAGATAGATAGATAGATAGATAGATAGATAGATAGATAGATAGATAGATAGATAGATAGACAGACAGACAGATAGATAGATAGAGAGATGGCTGCTTATCTACCTATCCATCCATCTATTTATCTATCTAATGATGAGATATATATGTTTGCAGACGGCATGTGGACTTCAGTTGTTTTTTTATTTACTGGCCACCAATCCAGACAAACAGGAGAAACTGGCACAGGAAATTCTTGGTGAGATCGGCCATGATGGCAGTTTGACTGCAGACGTCCTGGGCAGACTTTCCTATCTCAAGGCGTCTGTTAAAGAGTCACTGAGGTAAACAAATAACTGGAATAAATTTGTTATAAATCATAATAGTACATGACAATGATTATTTTGTCATTTAATATTCATAAGGGTATTTTATTTAAAAAGTTAAAGATACAGTAAAATGATGTTAAAGTAATACTATTAAAATGGCACGATCGTAGACAGGATTTTAATCGACTGCTTTGTTCTATTTACTCCACAAATGGTCTAATGTCATCTGAATTCACTGTTCACAGTTATTTAGATTAAAACACAGATATTCTGGAAATGGAGTTTACGGTAAGGATTTAAGTCTTGAGACAAGTTCGTATTTGTTTTGAGTTTAAATATAAGAATTGGCACTCGTCAATACACTCATTCCTCTCTGCCCTCACCCAAGACACCAGGACACGTTCACCATGCATCTTATCAACTCAACCAGTCTAACACTCATTTATTCAGCAATAAGGGAAACAAATATTTTCAACTCATGTCCTAACTGAGACGACAGGATCCCTTTACCTCACTCATTTTCTCAGTAAATCATTTAAACGTCCATAGTACCACTCATTTCCTCAGTAAGTCATTGAAACGAACATAGTACCATTAATTTCCTCAGTAAGTCATTTAAACGTCCATAGTACCACTCATTTCCTCAGTATGTCATTGAAACGAACATAGTACTATTCATTTCCTCAGTAAGTCATTTAAACGTCCATAGTACCACTCATTTACTTAAGCAGACACCCCGTCATCAATTCGTCTATGCATTTACTCAGTAAGTCATTTAAACGTCCATAGTACCACTCATTTACTTAAGCAGACACCCCGTCATCAATTCGTCTATGCATTTACTCAGTCACCAAGATCGTCTTCAGGTCTTGACTCTGAGTTGTGCACATTTTATCAATTCATTTAAGCCTACTTAAATATTTATCTTCCTTTCTAAATTACAAATAAAATTCATTTTTCCTTCATCAACAACATAACCTGCACTAAAATTGTCCTTCCTTTGGTTATATCCTGCTTTATGACACAAATTAATATTTGTCGACTATATATCCTGCACTAATATCTCTTTTCCACTATTTTTAACCAAACCCATTCTCTCTTTTATCTATCTATAGTCTGCGATAAAATATTTTCCCCAATAATCACTATTAAATTATCTACATAATATTTATCCACAGTTCCCGAACTTTCTTATTGCATTGATATTTAATATTATCTTTGTACTATGTTAAACTGGTGTGTAGGTATTTATAACTGATAATTCTTACAAAACTTAGTTTGAGAAATTTGTTATAAATCTGACTATATAAATATTCATAGTTTTATTTCACAATACAATCGCTAAATTAGGATGATTTTATTTTTTTTAATTAATTATTTCTTACAGAAATCATACGCTATTAACATTGTCCTTAGGGGTATGACGTCACCTTTTAATTATTGTGATTGGACGTAAGACAGCAACTCATTTTATATAGAGTGAGAACTCTCATACAGCAGGCTACGTAATGCAGTTCTTTGGTCTGCTCTCTATATATTTTCTTTCCTTTATTTCAGACTATTTTACCCTATTCCGGGCGGCACTATGAGAATTCTTCCATCCAATACAGTTTTGAGAGGTTATCAAGTACCAAAAGGGGTCAGTTATTGCTGTTTCTAATATTATAACTGACTATATTGCTTCTAAGTATTTTTTTTAATAAAGAAACACTACATAATGATATCTTATGAAAGAGTTAATATTCATTCGTTTTCAATTTTTGTTCTTTATTGGTATACTTTTTATATAATTGTATATATTGCTCTTTCCCCCTTTTATAAGTTTACTTTAAAAAATATTAAAGGGGAGACATTGAAAGAGATAAAGACTAAAGAGAAGGGATTTGAGAGAGGAGAGAGATTTTGTAACTCTTTTATTTTTGCACGATGTACATGTACATAAATTAATCTTAATTAGCAGGCAAGTAAACAAAAGAATTTATTATTGAGGTTTATTTCCACTTTTGAAAACAACTGTAATTAGTATGAGATTCATGTGAAAACAACTTTGTCGTGTCATCGCTCTGTCCTGTTGGTCAGCAGGCTAAATATTAAACTAAGTATTATACCTCGATTTACAGTGACTGAAAGATGGTCTCTGGTCTCTGTGTGTATATGATGCGCTTTAGTAAAGAATAAAGGGCAGAAGAGTTTCTATCCGGTATCGAAATGTCCCATGTTTCTCTTACTTAAATAAAAATATGATAAAATAATTAGGGGAGGGGGGCCTATACCTCATATAAAATCACGGTTCTATTACTTAAATATAAAATATGATAAAATAATTACGAGAGGGGGGAGGCTATATCTCATACAATCACGGTTCTGTTACTTAAATAAAAAATATGATAAAATAATTAGGGCAAGGGGAGGCTATATCTCATACTGTCACGATTCTCTTATTTAAATAAAAAATATGATTAAAATAATTAGAGGCGGAGGGCCTCTATCTCATACTGTCACTGTTCTCTTACTTAAATAAAAATATGATAAAATTAAATATGAGCGGAGCTATATCTCGTGCAGTCATGGATGGACGGGTGGATGGATAGATGGTGTAATGCCAGTGACACCTTGGTAATAGTTATGATTATTATTAATTAATTAAACAGCCATAACTAATTACAAGTGATGAGAATCTTACTTTAAGTTATTAATAATTCTCCAGAAGACACCACTCGTCTCCCTCACTTGCCGGATATGCGGACGCTGTAAATGTTTTCTCTTTTCCACAACATTAAAGACACACATTTACCATCACACAATATTTCTGTAGGTGGAAAACTTCTTACTAAAGAAGATAAATCCCTCTTTTAATCTATATTTAGCTAGACCCCATCCACACACTTTCTTCTCAAAAATAAGGCTATCAATATGTGTAAGAATGTCAATAAATTTAACTATACATTTATTAAATTACAATCAAATATACATATAAAAAACAATGAAAACGATTACATGAAAATCAATATTTCCACGAAACCACATTAGAATAATTTTAATACCTATACAGTCTTAGATCCTAAAACACAGTTCAGCAGATTAGTGTCAATACAAATCACAGGTTAGTTATTATCAGAGAAGTGAACTGTAGTTTTTAGAGATGAGCAATAATAGTTCTATGTAACCTTGTCTAGATGAAGCTGCAATAGTCTTTCCATACACTTTTCATAACAAAGTCACAAGTTTATTGTTCATGTTATTACTTTCAATTCCACTGTTTCCTTTTATCATGTAGAATGCTGACTAGCCGCTATTCTCTCTAGGCCATCTGGTGGTCCACTATATAAACTCCCTCAGGCAGAACAAGAATTGTAGCAATTTCCAGTAACTTTCTTGTACCAGAAATTGCTCCATGTAGTCAGTAAAAAAAGTTTGCCACCAAAATCAATGGAGTATATTCCTTCACTTACACAGTGCTGCAGATACTTCTCGCATCTATCACTCGTAGAGGTTTATAATCAGTAAACCAGGAGATTCAGGTAAATCAAGAAAAGGTTGCTTATTCACCGTAAAATATAATCAGGGAACAAATGCTAAGTTTCCAGTTTATTCATCTTTAACTCCATTCTCTTACATTCAAGTCTCAAATTACAGCTTCCTGCAACAGTATTTATTAGCCTGATACATGCTCATCACATAATAAATACAGCATATCAATTTTGTTAGCTTATTTACTAGAAACAATGTCAAGTGTTTAGCATACAATATATGAGCATCTTATAATGAGCATCAAAAATTCGTAGAAATAATATTCTATTTACATAATACATCTCTATGTAAAACACAAGTATAACATATCAATAGCAAAATGCACGAACTGTTTCTATGTCCATTCCCTCTCAATCAGTCAGTTAACTCACCATTAAGCTAACAGCCACTGTAAATGACCAGACTTCTTGCTGCTCTAAATTCAAGTGATTAGACAATAGAATTATGTAACTTTTTATCTCAGCCCATTGGCTGGTGTCGTTCCCATAAATCTTAACCATTGGGTAATAAAAAATACTCATCCAGTTGGAACTGGTTTGGATTGCACCAGCAATTTCTGGCATATTCTCAACTCGAGTTGTTTACTCCAACCCTGACACTTACAAAAATACCACATAAGGAGTGCCCAAGGTGTGGTCATTTCGACAATTTAACAATTTATATAACAATTAAGTCTAGAAAAAGGAATAGGCAAAATTTATTCCACCACTGATGGATATACCAATGCAGCACTACATATAAAAATATAAAATATTGAATGAGAAACAGCAACAAAGACAAAGCCAGTGTAAGCTAGATACTACAATAACGAAATATTCCCAGACATATGTCAGTTTAACGTTTCCAGATATTATATATATTAAAAGTAACTGCCCATCCTGGTTATAATGGTGGAGTTGTCTAAGTTAGAACCGACATTACCGTTATCTATGTGGGACATATTTGAGATTCTTTTATCGTAACTATGGCATGAATTTTGCAATGGAACTCGCACATCTAAATCATGTGGAGTTTGTTAAAGTACAAACTGAAATAACTTGAAACATTTACTGATCTAACTTACCTACAAGTTAAAAGTGTGTCAACTGAAATAACAAATACATTTTCGTCTACTGTATAAACTGTATTGGATATAAATACAATACAGTATTCAATATTGTATATAAAATGTGATTAATTTCTCTGAATTAAACTACTAAATCACTCCATGAGAAGAACATAACGATTACTAATCTTGCTGTCAAAAAAACATTACCTTGATTCAAATTTCAAAATTTAAGCTGGCTTATACCTGAAGGTCTTCATGCCTGCTGTCACATGTGGGGGGGGGGGGTAACCAGTGTGAAGCCGGCTCGAGTCGAAGCTAGAGACACAAGGGATGAAGTCGGTTTGGGCCTGCTCCAGTGTATCTCCAAGATAAACTCGTGTGACATGTGCCAGTAATGTGTTGTGTCAAGTTGTTACATAGACATACAATGACATACACCATAGATGTTTGGATGGGGCCCAGTTTTATTATGTCATGCAAAGGAACGTTTTATTGGCTGTGTATATGGTGAGCAAGTATCATGAAAATGAATAAATGGACGAACAGACGAACGGTACAAAACAACACAAATACAAATTCGTTTGCCCCTCTCAAAAAAACTGTGAATAACAAGTTTGTTGAAGATGTTAAATCAGGTTGTTTATTTCTTGATTTGGGGCACTACTCTTTCACACAGTGATTAGTCAAACTTTCCAAAGTCATACACTCTGTGGGAAATAAAGGGGAGACGAAAATAATGAACTTCAAAATATAAAATAAAAGTTAATTACACAATTTGTATGCGGCAAATAGTGCCGCCTTCAACAATAATTCATATACAAAATAGGCATGAATTACAAAATTAGCTTAGAGTTCATATTTCACAAATGATACAATAGATTCAGTGTTCACATTCTTAATAGTTCTAGATGCGTTAAGATTTAAATGTTCTTATTCTCAAGAGCTCTAGATGCGCATTTGCCTTGCTATTAATTACTCACTTAGTAATGTCAGAGTTCCAAGAAGATGACATCACTCATAATGGGTATCTTGAAGTGAAGATATGATGCAATGGCTGCATCACCTGGCAGTGAAGACCTGCAGAAGTCTAGGCACCGCCTCAGATTCTGTCACAAGGGAAAAGATATGTGCTCTGTTGACATGTCGCCAACCTCGGTAATTGTTGTTACTGCTCAGTTGCCATGTTAATGGAAAACCCAATGACAATAACATTATCAGAGAATTTGTCTAGTGGGATGTGTCTGCAGAAATCCTCTTGTCCATAAGGAAATGTAGGTGCTGGTCCTTCAACTGCGGGATATGAAGTCAAACAAGCTCAGACAGGGGGGGAGGAGGACAAAAATGTCCTCTCATGTCATTAACTGCATACAACCAACATTGCATGCATAAGCTGTCTTGAAAACGAACTTCCCCACTTTGCCAGAAAATATATTGAAGTAATTTACCTCGTCACCTCAACATTTGGCAGCAGGTGGAAAAAGATAATTCCAACTTTCCTTTATGAAATCTCTGTACACGAAAATTCCATACATATGAAATAAGATGCCTTCACATAAATCCCATTTTCAGCATAAATATTCCTTCCTTCCTCATATAGTTTCCCTAAACGTCTTCACAAACTTCTAGAAGCTTTATGCCTTGTGACATAATTTATCCTTGCATGCTTATTTTCTTCGTGCAGCACATCTTTTCTTGGCAATTTTACTATGCATCGGCTTTCTTTCTCGTAAACACTTGTGATCAGTCATGCACGAATACTCTAATTCACTCAATATATATAATTCTCTCTCTCGATCGATCGATCGATATATATATATAACATGAAATGATAACACACATTGTGTCTACAACGTCTGTCGGACTAAAGAGATCTTAGGTGACTGTTTCTGGAGTTACATAATATATAATGCGTAATAACAAAACTCGGGTTACTTCCCCTGGTCTGTTAGCGATTTTTATTTGTGAAATAAAATATAATTTGGGGTCCATCCTTCCCTGTGACACCTGCAAAGATTTACTATGGAGATTAAGATTGTCTCACATGATAAACTGTACTGATGGTTGATTGATTTGATTTTCCAACTTAGCTTGTGTTTGGATCTCAAACCATTGTAAACTATAATTTCAAACCTTTAACCCGACTACAAATGACGCATCAGAGTGGGAAGATTGGCCTCTTTACATTTTCTGATTTACACAAGAGACTACTGTAATTGCAGAGTTTCACAAGTTATTTGATGAGTTTCAGTTCTGACGTTGTGACGCGCTCATAGACGCGCTCATAAGGGCATGAGCTGCAGTTCTGTCCCTTTTCCGAAAACAGTGATGTGTGTGTGTGTGTGTGTGTGTGTGTGTGTGTGTGTGTGTGTGTGTGTGTGAGTGTGTGTGTGTGTGTGTGTGTGTGTGTAAGTAAGTCAAGTTAATTGTATTTTGTTCAATTTGATACAGGCTGCAGTTATGCTTAGCAGCAATCGCACAGCCATGAATCCAAGTTACTTTGCAAATCCAGAGCAATTTCTACCCGAACGGTGGCTTCGTGAAGATCGGCAGAAGGAAACCGCTATTAACGTCCTTGCTCATATCCCCTTTGGAATTGGAGCTCGAATGTGTATTGGTCGGCGCTTTGCAGAGCAAGAGATATATCTAGCCACCACAAAGGTGAGAGGTTTGTATTCGTACTCAGTGATCACACAAAATAAACAACAGCCAACATACCTCTGGTTGTCGTTCTGCAATAGAGGTGTTTAGTGTCAAATCTTATAGGCATCTGTAAGTCTTTTGATTAGATTTTCTGTACACCACTGAAGCAGGAAGGTTTCCTGTAATTGTAAGTGCATGTGAAAACTGATCTATTTACAGATGCTACCTAACTTTAAGAAAAGTACAAGACGTGCGTCGTATGGAACGACACATGTGGTACTCAGTTGGGGGAGGGGGAGGGCAGAAAGGTAGTACTCAGTTATTGGGGGACAGATAAGTGGTACTCATTTATGGGAGGACAAACAAGTGGTATTCAGCTATGAGTGGACAGACAAGTGATACTCAGTTATGGGTGGACAAACAAGTGATACTCAGTTATGGGTGGACAGACAAGTGATACTCAGTTATGAGAGGACAGAAAAGTAGTACTCAGTTATTGTTTCTTTGGGGGAAGTATCTTTCGAAATTAAAATATCTTAATGGTGTTTCCTATGAGAAACTATCAATACATAATTATTTCAATTCTCGTCATCAGAGCGCATAAATTTTACTACTTATTGTATAATGTGATATATCCAACATTAACCATTTAAAGTATTTCAAATAATGTGGCATACCCGACCTAAACCATTTAACGTGTTTTCAATACTGTTGGCGACAATTATTTTCGTTTCAGCGCTTTGTACCTGTCACACAGTTTGCGTTAGTCCAACTCTAACTCGCCCTTGCTGGTACCGTCTGTTCGGTGCACACTAATTATTTTAGATCGATTGATTTTTTTCTTGGGTATATTGATTGATTTGGGGCAAATATTATTCACAGACATACTCATTGATATATGAATTTATTGATAGGCTGATTGTTGCATTGAATGATCGATTGAAGCTGTAATGTAAACATTTCATTCATTCAATCATTGCCTGCTAAATTATTAATTGTTAGTGGCTCATATAAAGTCGTTAGTGTTATATCTCACCATTTTAACCTGCGATGCAAAATATGTTGACAATCTTTTATTCTCTGAAATACTATTTATTATTTTTAGTCTGGCGTGAGCAGTTCATAATGCCATGTAACTCTTCAATTTTTTTTTTTTGCCTGTGATTTATTTTAGCATACGTCTTATTTCAGTGTAATGCTTGTAATTAACATATTACGTCTTATTTCAATGTAATTCTTGTAATTAAAATATTTTACGATTTATTTCAGTGTAATGGTAACTAACATTTTATTTCAGTGTCATGCTTGTAATTAATATATTATTATTCTTGTAATTAATATATTACGTCTTGTTTCAATGTCATGATTGTACTTAACATTTAACATTTTATTTCAGTGTAATGTTTGTAATCATCACTTTACGTGTTATTTCAGTGTCATTTTGTAATATGTAATGTAATATGTAATTAACATATTAAGCTTTATTTCAAAGTAATGCTTGTAATTAGCATATTACGTCTTATTTCAGTGTCATGCTTGTAATTAATATATTATGTATTATTTCAATGTAATGTTTGTAGAGTTCACCGACAAATGCGCGCCGACAAAAACGCCATGGACAAAAGCGCGACGACGCGTTCTGTCCCTAACTCTAACCGTAACCCTAACTCTAACCCTAACCCATAATCCTAACCCTAACCCTAACTCTAACCCTAACCTAACCCTAACCTAACCCTATCGCGCATTTGTCGGTGCGCGCAATTGTCGTTCGCGCATTTGACGGGTCACCTGTTTGTAGTTAAATTATTACGTCTTATTTCAGTGTAATACTTATAGTTAACTTATTACGTCATATCAGTGAAATGCGTGTAGTTAACATTTTACGTTGTATTTCAGTGTAATGATTGTAATTAAGATTTATTCACATGCATTCAGAAATATTTTTCCTTATTTAAGTTTCTTTCAAAACAAAACACTGCTTTTTATGTATTGTCTTGCAGGTATTGCAGAAATACAAAATCACCTTGCAGCCGACCTTCAAAGAATTGGAAACAGTGTACACGATCTTTCGCTCACCAAAGACGCCAATTCCTTTCTATTTTTCACCAAGAAATTGAAACTGTGATAATGACGTAATTGACGTGATTTCAAAGCTTCCTATTGAAAGCTCCAATAGGAATCACACCGCTGGTTATAAGGAATAGTCATAGTTCAACACTAAGACTATTTATTTCAAAAATAGTATAGCTGTGTTTAAAATAGTAACAAAACACAGAGGATTTTCAGCATTAGCAATGTACGCAAGATTTTCAATATTACAGTCTTCAATGTGAATGTTTATATGACGTGCACACTATGCTCATCTTTCCGGAAGTCAGACCTCAAAGTGTATTTTAGTGCAAACCAGGAATGGAGATTTGTATTAGCCAATGTCACGAAATTTCTTACACACTTTGTCTTTTCATTATCTTTATGCAAATATGTCGCTACTGAGAGTTTGCAAAGTGTCTGTGCTCCAAGAGAATGAATCCTGTGAACCGGTGTGAGAAAGTGGATATTTCTCTTACTCTAGTCTAGCAATTGATGCTGTCTAAGGGACACAACTCTGGATCGTACTATCGATGTAAGACGTTAATATTTTAGATTTCTGATAAAATATTATTGAATCTGGATTGTCAAGTAAATGTGTGGGTTTAGTGCGTAGTTCACGTTTGCATGTTATGTACCATTTATTAAATACTATTTTCTCTTTTACAATTTTTTTTTGTTGTATAGTTCACGTTTGCATGTTATGTACCATTTATTAAATACTATTTTCTCTTTTACAATTTTTTGTTGTTGTATAGTTCACGTTTGCATGTAATGTACCATTTATTAAATACTATTTTCTCTTTTACAATTTTTTTTGTTGTATAGTTCACGTTTGCATGTTATGTACCATTTATAAATACTATTTTCTCTTTTACAATTTTTTTTGTATTGTTGTGCTTGTTAATTACTAAGATTTAACAGTTGGGGTTTCTTGTATTTCTCTGTAATATCTACCTGTAATATTTTTTTTATTTTCCTCTTGAAAAGGGATGTTTAGCACCAAGCCAGTTGGATAAACGTAAAAAAAATAAATTGATGAATAAAGATGGTATTGTTGCGGACTGATATGTCTGGTCCGAATAATCAACAAATATAAATGGCAACACAACTGGTTTGCTAGCGCTGACTTAATATATGTATTTACTAAGACTAAATATAAAAACATTCTATCCACTTTTTTTTTCAAAATGGAAATAAAGGTAGAAGTTCCAGCACTGATTCAGGATGAGAACTCATGAGCCGAAGATGATGGACTCCTAACTGAAGTATATTGCATGGAGACTGAGTGACCTATTGTCTCCAGGATGAAAGGCAAAATACGCATTGCTTGTGGAATTGTTGTTATTTTTCTTCAAGAATTTATCAAATTATTTTATTTGTAGGAAAAAGATCTATAATAAATGAAAGAACTATTAATCTGATGTCCACCACATCCAGGTTGAGTTGTAGTTAAAGTAGTGCTCCGGCTTTAGTGTTGATTTTGTGGTTATTGTATAATCTTTATTTGTATTTTCATTGTTTACTTTTGCATAATTAAGCTTGTCTTTGTAGTTTGATATTCTAATTTACTTTACTTATTTTCATGTTTTCAGAGCATTCTCTTTGTGTATACCTTTATTTAAGCAAGACTGTCTTTGTAGTTAGAATACTAATTTAGTCTTGATTTTATTGTTTTCACAGCATTTCCTTTGTGTATAACTTTATTTAAGCAAGGCTGTCTTTGTAGTTTGAATACTAATTTAGTCTGTTCATTTTTAGGCATTAAACCTTTATTGGAGCAAGCATGCCTTTATAATCTGTTATTGCTTTCAGTTTAAGTAGTCTCATTGCACACACACACGCACACGCACTCACGCACGCACACACGCACACACGCACACAATGGCTGGGCAGCCAGACGCTGACCTTGAAGATAAAACTTTCCTCATGCATAAAACAAATAAACTTAGCCAATGCTGATAAATAATAGCTTATGGACAAGCATGCATTACTGTAGTATTACAAATATATGTTTAACAATTGCATGAAATCTGCAACACAAGCACTGATCGATCATCAACAGTTTCAAATAGTTCTACATTTAATTATTGGACAGTTTATAACCAAGAAAATGTAGTCATGTATTTATCAGACGTCATCCCGTCTCCAAACATTAATATAAGTGTGTGCGTGCGTGTGTGCGCATATGTTAACTGCAGGTATTCATGTACACACGCTGGAAAGCTATAATATTGATAATAGTAAAACTAATAATGTCCCACTTAAATATGGATGCAATGTTCTCTATTACATTACTGGACATTATTCTTGCATCGTGGTAGCATGCTAAGTCATACATATTCTTCGGCACTAAATATGATTACTTCAGAAATATGACATCTGTTCAGATTGTCACCATCAGTGTCCTACTTCAGAAAACACACAATCTGTTCAGATTGTCACCATCCGTGTCCTACTTCAGAAAACACACAATCTGTTCAGATTGTCACCATCAGTGTCCTACTTCAGAAATATGACATCTGTTCAGATTGTCACCATCAGTGTCCTACTTCAGAAATATGACATCTGTTCAGATTGTCACCATCAGTGTCCTACTTCAGAAATATGACATCTGTTCAGATTGTCACCATCAGTGTCCTACTTCAGAAATATGACATCTGTTCAGATTGTCACCATCAGTGTCCTACGTTGGAACTGAGGAGCAGTTGGGGCGAGCAAAGAGAGGACATTTGTCCATAAATTCATTTGGTTTTCACCACTACTCCATTTCTAGATTATCTGCGTTAAATATTCCTGTGTTCATCAACGAGGAAGGGCATTCAGATCTTCACCTGTTTGCATGTCCACTCATCAGTGGCTGACGTATCACGTGATTTTCATTTCACCAGCAGGTGTTGTGAACTTTTTATTCCTTCAGATGAGGGAGGTGAACTATTGTGTGAATATTTTCAATGTTGTGCACATTAACATTCATCATTTATTCAGTGTGTCCGTCAGTGCGTACTTCATCCTCGTTCATTGCTGTTTTCTCTACAGATTAGCATAGGTAAGACATATTCAATATGGATGCATTACAAATAGGTAGTTGAGAAAGATTATATTATTTATAATTCCTTTTTTATGTTTATTTGGAACTTTAATAATTATGGATTCTTTGGGTTTCACCCCAGAACTTTCTATGCAAACATTTCTTATTATTGAGTTTGCTGACATTTAGTCAAAGTAATTTTAGTATGTGATTTCCGTGGTTATTATCGCTTGCTATTAACATTGGGTTGGTTGTATCGGGTTTTCACCCATGTATTTGTGTCGGCGCATATCTGACTTGTATAAGGGTATGCGGTTGTCACTACTCGTTGTATATTGTATTGTACAATTATTATTATTATTATTATTATTATTATTTTTATTCATCATTTTATCGCTCTGGTCCCCTATCCCATGAATGTGTGCGTGAAAAACGTATTGGATGAGTGTCTACCAACCGTCTGCTAGTGTGGCCCAGCACTGAGAATAAATTTTCGTTTATTGTACATCTTTATCTACCGAGTTTGTCTTGGTTAGTGGAAGTGTGAATTAGTGCAATTTGTTTGTTTGTTTGTTTGTTCGTTTGTTCATCCCGTTCGTCCCTCGTTTCACACTCACACCCGCATGCTTACATTCACACACCATTGGCTTTCACATTTACCCCGCATGCAGAATAAATTATATCCCACCACACCATCGTGGTTGTCTGTGTGCGAGAGTTTGTGTTCTACACCTTGCAAGGTCGGTGTGTTGTTCAGCTTGACGCTGCCCCCAACAGGCAACGGTGACATCCCTAAATCCATTGGTTAATCCCTTTATTATATCATTAATTTCCCTCAGCCGTTTTTTGCTTCCATTCCTATATTATTATATTTAAATTTTAATTTATTTCAAAATATGTTTGAAATTATCTATAAAATCCAGTGAATTATGACAATTATATCAATTTATTGACAATTTTATACTTTGGCTGTAAATGGTATTATTGGAAAACCTTTCTTCTCTCCCTTTTCTTCACGTTTCCCTAAAGGTGGCTTAGCATTACAAAAATAATGTTAAGGAGTAGATACTTATACATTAATTCATATTTTATAGCCATTTATATATTATATAATCTCACATGAACATACCCTTCATAGACATGAAAAAATCAAGTGACCTTATATATCAACAAACATTATGATAATGTTTATTATCTCAAGGTACATATTTTATTAGCCATATTTTGCCTGCACAGTAAACTGCCATTTTCATTTGTCATTGCACTCATATTCCTTTAATCATTTAGTTCATGGCGCATATTTTTTTACTCATATGATTGTCCCAGCTATCTATTTTCATCTATTTTTTTTCATCACAATCAATGTATTTTTCGTTTAATATTAAAGGAATATATTTTTAAGGAATGTTATTGTGTACAGTACATATATATTATTATAGTCTTTCGCTTGACGTTCTTTCTTTTTGTAATACAATACTGAACCAAATAATTTTGCTTCAGATTACATATAGGCCTACATACGTAATGTGGGGGAGAATAGATGTATTAATAATATTTATTAATTATTTCAGTTGACTTATCTCACCATACATTCACTAGTTATTTGTAAATGTAGAATCTTAACAATCAATACTCTTTAATACGTCTTTAGAATCCCAATGCTTTATCTTAAAGATAATTAGTACACAAATGAAATGAAAGTGTGTATGTAAATTCAAACAAGATTCTATCAGTTTAAAGGGGCATTTTTCAACTTTACAGATAAAGCAATGGAATTGTCATGGAAATTGATTTAACACCTTGACATCATCAAGTGTCTGAAGAAAATGTGGTTGATAGTACAGTAGTAGCCATTTTGCAAACAGTAAGTAAGAATGCATTAAGTAAATAGTAAGCAAGACAGGATTCTTATATGCAAATGAAGTCTACAGAGCAAACATGTAACGCTAAAAGCGTAATCATTTTATATCCGACAGTCAGAATTCGGTCTGTGTTGGAATACAAAGGTCTTGCTTCCAGATAATAACAACGAACAGACTCGCTGTGCGTGGTTGTGTAGGTAGTGCATTGCTTTGCCCGTGGGCCTTTAATGCTATTAAGACGGCCCTCGTTGGGCTCACATAACTGACGCTGACTTGATATGTAGGTCAGACACCATTAGCCAGCGTCATACTCGACCCTGTACTTATTCTCTGCCAACTGTAGGTCAATGAACCTAATTGTGCCGCATTGGGTCAAGGTCATTAGCTGTAGTTGGCAGAATGAGCAATAAAAGACTGCTTTGACTGCAAGCTGAAAGCCCACGCTTGTTTCACTAGTAGTTGGGCAGACGACGTAACTGATAACTTTTTGGAGCCCATCAATCGCAGTCATAAAGGTGTGGCTACAAGTCAACCTTCAGAAAAAGAAACCAAGTGTAAACAGGGTCGTATTCTTTAGGCACATAAAATAATATGTCTCTGGTCTACGAAAACTAAAAGGCGTAAAACTAATTTAAACACATGAGAGAGAAGGGGGTGGGGAGTTGTTGTAAATATATATTGTAAAAATATATGAAGTGTAACGAAAATATATTCTTAAGTAATATTTGTATTTGTAAAAACAAATACGTGAAGTGTAATGAACATATATATTCCTAAGTACTATTTGTATATTTTGTAAAAAATACGTCAAGTGTAACGAATATATATTCTTAATTAATATTTGTATATTTTGTATATTTTGTAAAAAAATACGTCAAGTGTAACGAATATATATTCTTAATTAATATTTGTATATTTTTCACCTAGAGCACAGAGAGGCACGTCAATGTCAATTAATTATTTTTCATAAGGTGAAAGTAACTTTTCGAGATGTTTTCGCTTAAAATTAGAAATAATAATTTCAAAAGATGTTTAGCACACATACTTGTTCTGAATATAGCAATGCGAAGGATGGTGAGATTTTTTAAAAGAGCGTTTCTTTGTACAGCAATTCCCAAGACAGCAAGAAACGTCCTCAGAGCAAAATAAACTCTCAGAAAAGTGGTGATTAGTTTGTAAGATAGTTGAGCTTTTAGCATATCTAACTGTTGTTTTCAATGCCTACAAACAAAGGAACAAATAGTCATTTATTAGTAAAATATTTTTTAAGATCTGGAAATACATTAAGCAATGCATGAGACCACACAATAATTTCTTCTGAGGAAGTTAGCCTGTATTCAAGGAAACAGAATTGATCATTCTCTCTGGCATTTTCCATATCTTAAAATGTTGATCCACAATGCCATAGAGACATTGGATACGGAACCTGCCCCTTCGATTGTCCACATTTAATTCACTGCCAGTGTCATCAGCAAACTGTTTTTCTTTTCATCAAATTAAGAGCTTCTATCACATCTTCTATCAGAGTTTCTCTCTGAGCTTCGATCACAGCTTCTATCAGATCTTCTATCAGTGCTTCTATCAGAGCTACTCTCATAGCTTCTATGTCCTTCTAAAATGTTCTATCAGAGGTTCTCTCAGTGCTTCTAACAGAGCTTCTATCAGTACTTCTATCAGTGCTTCTATAAGAGCTTCTATCAGAGCTTCTATTGGTGCTTCTATCAGTGCTTCTATCAGAGCTTCTATTAGAACATTAGAGCTTCTTTCACTGCTTGTATCAGAGCTTCTATGAGAGCTTCTATCAGAGCGTCTATCAGATCTTCTATCAGTGCTTTTATCAGAACTTCTATCAGAACTTCTGGTGCTTCTATCAGATCTTCTATCAGTGCTTTTTTCAACTTCTATCAGAGTTTCTATCAGTTCTTCTATGAGAGCTTCTATAGGTGCCCTATACGCTATCATTAGATATCCCTGCCCTACAACGTTATCATATCCCTGACCTTCAACTTTATCATGAGATATCTTTGACCTTCAACTCCTATAAATACAACATGATTTTTTGCAAACGAAGGGTTTCTCACAAACAACAGATCACCTTTTACCTTAACGGTGAAGTTTAATTACTCAGACTGCAGAAAAGTTAAGTGCTTTAATTAGAAATTTCGGGCGCTAAATAAAATAATTACTTTTATCACTGAACGAAAAACATGGGAGACCACCTCCTGCAGATAAGAGTACACAATTACACCGCTAACTTCGGTTGTCTCTCTTAGAGTGAATATAGATATTCTAATCGTCTCCCTTGGAGTAGATAGCTTCCGTTGCTAACGATAGACAAAGGACTTGCGCGGCCATATTTAATATGCGATAATTATAAACAGAAAATAATATGACATTATTACCGTACCAAAAATTATTTAATTACTTTTTTTTAAGTCCAACATATACTTCTTTTGAGAATTACATATTAGGATTAAAAAATAATGATGTAAAATTCCTCATAATTTCAGGAATATTATATAATTTATCTTATGTATCATGCCCTTCGGTAGCTAAAACATTATTTTTAATATCTGTACATTTTTTGTTTAAATACTATATACAGTCACTCTCTCAAGACTATCCCATCAGAACTATGAGTTCTAGAATTAAACTCTTTGTCTAGAATGTCTTAGACTGACGCTCACAGATTGTTAAATTTTCAGCTGGAAGTATTAAACTGGAAACCCTATGAAAACGTTTATCCTCTGTGTTACGTTTCCAGTATTTATTTAAAGACCCTGCTTAGGAAATTATAGAACTTTAATTTACTATTTAAATTAATTCCCTTTCGTTTAACCTAAACAGACTGGTTGCTCAAATCATCATTCGACTAAATTAAAAATGCATCTTTGTAGTCTAGATCACAGATTTACGAAACTGATAATTTGCGTACTTTAGCTAGATTGGAAATCGTTAAAAACTCTCTTAGATTCATATGCATTCATTACGTCATTCGTTTTGCTCAGACAGCCCCCATCCAATCCACGTCTTTTGGTCTATATGCGTACAAATTTACTACAAAAAGAGGTTCTTAACAAAATGAAATAAGATTTAATAAGTTTAACAATTAACAGCAACGATTAATTACAACACGACGTCTTAATTCTACACAGCGTTGTTCTCTCATTTTACCGTCTCTGTTAAAAGTCTTAACGAGAATTCTCTTTTCTTTTATTGCCAAATAGTCACTTGATTCTGGACCCTAGTAGATATACTTAACTACACTCTTGGTCGCATGTGGGGTTCAACTGGTTAGAACTGGTCCACATCACTTCGGCTCATCGTCAGTACTGCATAGCATAACAGTCAATCGTCCACTCAATTACTGCATCGCTAATGTACTTGCGACGAATCGTTAACCGTAGTTAACACGAGGTACTTCTGCATAGTTCACGTATGGGTCATGAAGACACCCGAGTCGGTGTACGACTCAAGAAGTACGAAGGTAGAGAGGAGTAACATAAGAAGAACCCGGCTGAAACAAAGGATTTGGGCTCTGTAACTATTTGCGTCTATATTCGCAAAACCCAAGCACATGTTTCTTTGTTTAAGGTTCTGAATTTAGAATTTTTGACTATCGTGTCGTTTACAATTCAAATATAGTTATATTTAAATATACATTGTGGTCCACGTGTGTGTTACATATAACGTTACACGAACGTATGAATTCTCAAATATTTACAGCATTAAAAATTGGAATTCACACAAAGGATTAATTCAAAATGAAGCATGAATGCTTTACAATTTTACACGAAAAATTATATGCAAGAACAAGTTGAATTACAAAGAAGAATTCACCACGTGCACAGACATACTGGCGGCACTAGGGAATTACGATTTATATAAATTAAAGATAAGAAAAAGTTACAATAATTTATATACAATAACTTTTAGATTTGTCCCTTTACATCGAAACACGTGCTTTGGCTAAAATAGCGCTAAGCTGCACAAAATACATACATCAATTCAATTACAAAATACAATCAATAAATGCAATAGATACTGTAAGAAGTAGACGTGTTATTGTTACCTCTTCAAAGTAGATTTTACTGCTCTAGCGCGGGTTCATCTTCGACTCTCTTACGACTCTGGTATGGCGGCGGGACGAGCTAATACTAAAGCTGCCTGGTGTCTGCCGGTCTGGGTGTGAGTGAGTGTTTTTGCGCCTTATGATCGTATTTTATGAAACTGCATTGAACGCATCATGTGACCGTTCACGTGGTATGTTGTTGATCTCGAAGGTGCTGGACACTGGCCTAAAGTTATGCAACAATCCGACCTTGCTAGAAAGCTTCTCTCGATACTGATGTATCACGGGTGAATTTCAACAAAGGTCCGTTCAAAAATTTAATTTTGAAACGAGCAATTGGGTCACGAGGCCATGACACAGAATTTGTCACACATCGTCACACCCCCTTGCTTTTGAGGCGTTTATCTTACCAAAAGATAAATGCCTCCTACAAATTATGTGTTATAAAATGTAGAAGTGCAAAATGGAGAAAAAATTTACAATTAAAAAATTTCAACATAACCAGAAATAATGTAACGCGGCAGAGAAATCAACTCTAGATTAACGGCACACTCATACAATATTTCTCACTTCAGAAATCAAAGAAAAATGATTTAAGAAAAATCAAATAAAATGATTTAAGAAAAGGTCCAGTCTAATTTAATAGACATCCATCCAATGGAATAACATGTTCTGAAAATTTCACTATCTGTCCCAATAATCAATAGTTCACACACAACCTAGTTTGATCTAACCAGATTATTCAGAATAGAAATCCAACATCAACCAATTCCACTGAATACGTATCCAACAATAGTGTGATCAAAAAAAATGACTTCCAATGAACAACACTATCAATATGCAGGTTATGAAAAGTTCCAGATATTGATTTCCTGTATCAACCAAATATCAGAGTTTATGAATTACCAACTCAACGAACCATCTATCAGTCCCTGTCATATTCAGAGTTACAACACTAAAACAATTCAATCAGTGTCATAGCTTGTCCCAAGTTTCATGAAATGTCCAACATAATTACAATAACAACCACCAACTACGGTACAACAAGGAAATAATGAAAATTCAAAGAAGGTACCAAATCATTATTTCTACTGCTGCACTATCCTGCCTAACACAATCTTCGTAGTTCTGTCCCAATCCCAATACACGTCGTCGTCCATGTGTGTCAACATGTCTACGGCAAGACAACTGTATTCTTTCTTTCTTACTCTGTTCGTCAGAATGTCACTGTGAGGTGCAATATATTGCATGTCAAGTTTAGACTTTCCATTTCTTGTCCGGTAAGTACATCCTTGAAGTGTTTTATCTCTTTCAAAACTCCCCAAAGTACTTGTCAAGTTTAAAATGTTTCTGGTAGTGTCAGTTTCTGTATGACTGGTCTCTACCCCATCTAACAGTTTCAAACTTCTCGATACGTTTCGTATCATGTCAGTGTCACTGTGGCGTTGACTATGCGAAGTCTGAATTTCAAATCTATCGCTTTTAGCCTTGTCACTGAACTCACGCAAATGGAAATTTGCTCTCTTGGTGTTTCGTGCATCTGTAGTTACGTCATTGTGTACACATTGAACGTCTCTAGTTCGCATGCACTCAACGTCTTTCGTCGGAATGGCGTCAGATCTACTATGGGTCCATTTCGCATCAAGTCTAACGTCATAGGTTCGCAAATGTGCTCTGTCACGACTACCAGTCTCTCTGAAATACCTGAATTGCAACATTAGCTTCTCCCCTAAATCTGGAGGTTCTGTTCTCCTGATTTTATCATAGACTGAAGTGAAATACCTCATCCCACTAGTTGTTTTCTGTTTTAACCCATTCGCAACTAGGTGTTCGACTGTTATGTCTGTCAATTTGTCTCTCTCCTTGACAACATAAGTCTGTGTCTCTTTTGTGACTCTAGAATTGTCTAACTCTCCACTCGAGTATTCTCTTGTGTGGTCAGACTCACTCGCTAGCAAGTCAGATTCCCGTGGTTGTATGAACAAGGGTTCCGTCTTAAACTCTCCAAGAGTTACTGATTGTCTCCCCTGGACCATACCGTTTATTGAACTAACATAATCTGTCTCCCCTGACTCAGTTAATTCAATATGTCTTCTCATCAGGTCGTCAGAATCTATGATGAAAATTCTGTCAGTTTCAGTCACCAACTGGCAGTGAATGTTACCTGTCTCTATTACACTGAATAACATCACTATGTCTACTCTCTGTGTGTTGTAGGCTACACTCCCACTGTTTCCTCTATCATAATTCTCTGCATCTGATGTCAGTAACAGTCCTGATGTCCCACCTACTCTGGTTATCAGTCCGTCACTCCGGTTTTCATTGTCTATCGATCTAGTTCTGTCACTCATTTGTACTGTGTCTTTGATCAACTCAGGATCACACTCCGCACTTATCGTCAGTGAACTAAGGAACATATCAGTTAATGAAACCCCCTCCTCCTTACTTCCACTTGTCTCAGTTTTTGGTACGTACTCATGACATTCCTTTATCTCAACAGGTGAGTCAATAAAGGTAGTCCATGTACCGTGGCTTCTGTCTACGTCACTAATTCCGTTAAGCGATTTATCTGCAGACAGTTCTGCCATGTCTCTGACAACTGCGTGCATACACGTCAGTACACATGCATTGTTATCGTCGACCGTCCCTGTACAGTTTTCGACCATATCTTCTTCCATGTCACGTTTGGAAAAGAACTCTGTCTCAGCTCTGACAACTGTCATGTCATGTGAAGTAAATGAACTTATCATAGGCACATTGTCTTCGTCTGTAATGCTACCTATACTGTCATCTGGATCAAATACTTCTGTTCCCCTGGCTATCAATGTGTTAGCACTCGAAACCTCGCATAACGCAATAATCTTGTGTTCCAAAATTACGTCATGACTCACGTCAATCATCGGAGATCGAGATCTACCGATGTCAGTCTTCGTAGCGAGAACATTCTCATGACTCTCTCTTAAACTAACAGTTAGGTCAGTAGACTCAGTCGATGTGTCACTGCCTTTCAACGATACACAACTGATAGAATCCGTTTCTATCTTCTCATGCATATTTGTCCTGTCAGAAAAATCAGTCACTGTGTTGCTAGAAGTTTCCTCACACCTTAACGGTACACAACCGATAGAATCTGTCTCTATCTTATCATGCGCATTCAGTCCGTCAAACAAGGTGTCACACGTACACGGCGGTGTATGTGTTTGTCCAAATTCTACACGTGTTATTAAGTCCTTAACAACAGTGTCTTTTCTTGTCTCTGTTTCAAGATCAAGCTTTGGTGCGCTAACTGTTTCTGTAAACTGGTTAGCAAGTTGAACTGTAATGGTTTCGTCAAAACATTTGTTTTTGTTTTCAATCAAACTGTCTAATTCGTCTGCTGTGTTCGGTAGCGCGACTAATTTCTGTGTGTCAGTCTCCACGCTCGCGGCGTTTGACCTCGGCAAGTCAAAGTTCACGGCCTGACCTTCCTGTCGTAATTTGTCAACAGTACCTTCCCCAGCAATTTTAGATTCTGTTTTGATTTCTGTCCACAACCATTCTAATTCTAGACTTTCTTTCCTTTCCATAAGCACTAGCCTCTCTTTCTTCAACTTTCTAATTTCGAACGTTAGATCTCGTATTTCAGCCTCCCCTTCCCCTTTGAATCGGAAATCTTTATCACACAACTGTTTTGCTCGTGAGCTTAATGAAAATATATTTTCTTCCCTGTGTTCTATTTCCTTTTCATTGAGTGCAAGTAGGGCAGAATTACGTAACTGTTCACTTTCGTATCTTAGTGATATGCCTATCTTCTGTTCGCGTTTTAGAATCTCCATGAGCTGTAAGCTCCCTACACTGTTCTTCCGATAGTTGATCCCTAGATGTATCAAAGACATAATATGATCATGTTCTATCTCTAACCTTTCTTCTTCCTCTTCCTCTCTCTTTGCTTTCTCTCTCCTGTCTAGTTCAGTTCTCACGTAGTTCGTCAACTCTACTTCAGTTCGGTATCCAATCAAGGAACCTTCCTCTCTCAGATCCGCAATAACCTGTTCGAGATCCGAAGTGTCCATCTTATTTATTTAGCGCGTCTGGCTACAATAAATATCTCTCGTGATTGTGTATCTAACCGTAGGCGATAAAACTCCGCTTTTATCCCACAATAACTTTTAGGCTACGACCTTACAAAAATTATTGAATTTATTCAGAACACCTTCCGAAATAAATTACGCGTTGGTTACACGTTCACCTGCTTGGCTACAATCTGTTGTCTCCAAGGCTTTCGTAATGTCACGGCTCCAACCATACAACATTACACATTATACTTAGCACCCTAAATATAATAGTCCGAAGTCTGTTACTACCGATAACTCTCCTAGCTGGCGGTATAACACGTCGACCTCTTACAATGAAGTATCCAGTAACACAATACTAAATAAATCATCAATAGCTAACATAATGCTTAACTACGCTTAAACATATATTAACTAACATGCACGCTACTCTGCAAAAGAATACATGCACATGTCACAACAAAAGCAAGATAAATATTTCAACAATCCTGAATCAATAGAATATTGGCAATTCTCAGATGTTCGTTTCCTAAAGATATGATGCGCCCTATGTATAAAAAATGTTACAATTTAATACATATCAATCCCATGACGAGGCCACACTTGTTACGTTTCCAGTATTTATTTAAAGACCCTGCTTAGGAAATTATAGAACTTTAATTTACTATTTAAATTAATTCCCTTTCGTTTAACCTAAACAGACTGGTTGCTCAAATCATCATTCGACTAAATTAAAAATGCATCTTTGTAGTCTAGATCACAGATTTACGAAACTGATAATTTGCGTACTTTAGCTAGATTGGAAATCGTTAAAAACTCTCTTAGATTCATATGCATTCATTACGTCATTCGTTTTGCTCAGACAGCCCCCATCCAATCCACGTCTTTTGGTCTATATGCGTACAAATTTACTACAAAAAGAGGTTCTTAACAAAATGAAATAAGATTTAATAAGTTTAACAATTAACAGCAACGATTAATTACAACACGACGTCTTAATTCTACACAGCGTTGTTCTCTCATTTTACCGTCTCTGTTAAAAGTCTTAACGAGAATTCTCTTTTCTTTTATTGCCAAATAGTCACTTGATTCTGGACCCTAGTAGATATACTTAACTACACTCTTGGTCGCATGTGGGGTTCAACTGGTTAGAACTGGTCCACATCACTTCGGCTCATCGTCAGTACTGCATAGCATAACAGTCAATCGTCCACTCAATTACTGCATCGCTAATGTACTTGCGACGAATCGTTAACCGTAGTTAACACGAGGTACTTCTGCATAGTTCACGTATGGGTCATGAAGACACCCGAGTCGGTGTACGACTCAAGAAGTACGAAGGTAGAGAGGAGTAACATAAGAAGAACCCGGCTGAAACAAAGGATTTGGGCTCTGTAACTATTTGCGTCTATATTCGCAAAACCCAAGCACATGTTTCTTTGTTTAAGGTTCTGAATTTAGAATTTTTGACTATCGTGTCGTTTACAATTCAAATATAGTTATATTTAAATATACATTGTGGTCCACGTGTGTGTTACATATAACGTTACACGAACGTATGAATTCTCAAATATTTACAGCATTAAAAATTGGAATTCACACAAAGGATTAATTCAAAATGAAGCATGAATGCTTTACAATTTTACACGAAAAATTATATGCAAGAACAAGTTGAATTACAAAGAAGAATTCACCACGTGCACAGACATACTGGCGGCACTAGGGAATTACGATTTATATAAATTAAAGATAAGAAAAAGTTACAATAATTTATATACAATAACTTTTAGATTTGTCCCTTTACATCGAAACACGTGCTTTGGCTAAAATAGCGCTAAGCTGCACAAAATACATACATCAATTCAATTACAAAATACAATCAATAAATGCAATAGATACTGTAAGAAGTAGACGTGTTATTGTTACCTCTTCAAAGTAGATTTTACTGCTCTAGCGCGGGTTCATCTTCGACTCTCTTACGACTCTGGTATGGCGGCGGGACGAGCTAATACTAAAGCTGCCTGGTGTCTGCCGGTCTGGGTGTGAGTGAGTGTTTTTGCGCCTTATGATCGTATTTTATGAAACTGCATTGAACGCATCATGTGACCGTTCACGTGGTATGTTGTTGATCTCGAAGGTGCTGGACACTGGCCTAAAGTTATGCAACAATCCGACCTTGCTAGAAAGCTTCTCTCGATACTGATGTATCACGGGTGAATTTCAACAAAGGTCCGTTCAAAAATTTAATTTTGAAACGAGCAATTGGGTCACGAGGCCATGACACAGAATTTGTCACACATCGTCACACTCTGTGACGCATATGCTACCTAGTTAATGGTTATGATTATTATTATTATTAACTTATCATCTATAACTAATTACAAGTGATGAGAATCTTTATGTTATTAATAATTCTCCCAAAGACACCACTCGTCTCTCTCTCATTTGGAAGATATGCGAGCGCTGTAAACGTTTTCTCTCTTCCACAACATTAAAGACAAACATTTACCGTCACACAATATTTCCGTAGGTGGAAAACTTTATACCAAAAGAGAAGATAAATCTGTCTTTTAATCTATATTTAGTGAGCCCTAAAATAAGGTAATTTATAAATAAGTAAATAAAGCTACTCAAACATTCTATTTTTAAAATGTACTCTATGTATATCATTAGAAAGTCGATGAGGTGAACAGCAGTTGGTTTAAAATATGAAGGAATATAGCATTAAGTGGAAGTGTGACGGATGTCAACATCAAATACGGAGGCATGGCGATGAATGGCGATAACATACATCATCTTTTGAAGTCTAGCAGTAATGGAGAATGACAGAAGCGTACAGCAGATGTTTAAATGGCGAACTACTACAAAGACCACTTGTGGGAAATAACAGGTTTCTACAATAGTGTAGACTGTAAAGCATATACTGTAGCTCGAGAGATGCCAGGATATCTTTGACTGATGAAATACACTGTCATGGAAGTTCTTAATTATTCTAAAAATGTTAAATATCGCATTAAAAAGAGACAGAAAGCTAAATAAAGAATTTTAAAGTCCTTCATCACGCTTCAAAAGCATGTATTGGTACAGAAACTTGCTATGGAAAACTGTAAGTTAACTTTAAGGAATTGTTTCCCTTGTTACATTCAGGGTTTTTTTGCCACTGTATTCAAATAAAGAAATCCAGGATTTATCTATCATTTCAGTATCATCTATTAAACTGTAATCCAGTTCAAAGACTGCAAGTTTGATAACATCCGCTAGACAGACAGACGGAAAACAGTGAAAAATGTTTTAAGGTTTTCAGATTATTTTAAATAAAACTCACACAGACTGATGAGGTAGCGGATTAAAATACATTCTGTCGTAAGTTACTAATAAATACGTTATAACGAACAAGAATTAAACAACAAATTTTCCCATAAAAGACAACACAAATCTTATCAAACTATATGATTGAACAAGGGAGAGAATTTACCATCGAAAGCAAATCGGAAAGTTGGGAAGAGTTACTATCCCCAAACAGCTATATGAAATTCAATAAACATAACGTCAATTTGTAATGATTGTTTTCTTCTAACAAATGGATAGTTTGTTAATTGAACATTTCCTTAAACATAACGTCAATTTGTAATGATTTTTTTTCTTCTAACAAATTGATCATTTGTTTATTGAACATCTCCTTTACAAGAAAAAGTTGAATTACGAGTTCTTTTGCATTAAAACTATACTCTTTCTTTATATTCTTGTTGTTGCCGGATTTATGTCTTTGTTAAATAACTTTTGTTGATTTCACGGATGGATGGATGGGTGGGTGGGTGGCATAAAAATAGTGGTGAACATTTAAATATACTGAAGAATATTTTTTTTAATTTAGAAATGGCCGTTTGAACGTAAGCTAATACCAAGTGTGACGGGATTTCTTTCTTTCATTCGTAGCTAACTGCAACACCTTTGACAATGGTACTGTTTTTATTCGCTTCTTTCAAACAATGTGTGATTGGAGTGACGAACAGTTTAGTATTCGTTTACTGTGGCTATTAACTTGCAAAACCTTATTATCTCCCTTTGACTACCTCTTCGACAACCATTTCTTTGTGCACTGCAAGTCAATAAGCCGAATAAGGAAATAGCTCGACTGGAGTGCAGCCCATATAGTCTTATACACGTGTCCTTTAATCATTTGTAGATGTTGCAGGTAGAGCTGACGACGATTTACCACAGGCCCGGTGTATGACGTCAGCTAGGGCTTTATGGGTTTTGCCTATGTGTCTAGTAGATTTCCAGCCTACTGAAGTCGGCTTTTGTCATTAAGATCGAAAATGCTCAACTGCAACAGTGCACAGCCTCACTTTCCGCTCTTTGATTGGCTTGCTAAATTTAGCTATCGATCAGATAACTTAGGAGAGAAATAGTATTTTTCGAAATGCATCGTTCTGAGACTTAAAGTTGGCTTATCTACGACGCTAAACAGAATTCATCGTTCTGAGTCTTAAAGTTGACTTATCTACGACACTATCCAGAATTCATCGTTCTGAGTCTTAAAGTTGACTTATCTACGACGCTAAACAGAATTCATCGTTCTGAGACTTAAAGTTGACTTATCTACGACGATATCCAAAATTCATCGTTCTGAGTCTTAAAGTTGACTTATCTACGACGCTAAACAGAATTCATCGTTCTGAGACTTAAAGTTGACTTATCTACGACGCTATCAAGAATTCATCGTTGTAAGCGCGCAAATCATGGACTTTACTATCAGAACAGCTGTTGGGCGATGAGACAGAACTCATATGTGAATCATGCCTCAACGATACAGCTCGGTTAACAAACAAACACTCACAAGAACGTATAAAAAACACAAAAGACAAGCTAACACACAGTCATAAATTTGTAAGTGTGCAAAATAATACGTCTAACTGCATATAAAAGAGTTCTTAATATTTTAATGTGCAAATACAATTTATTTAAGAAATTATGTAGATCTGTTCATGGTCTGTGTGTAGGTCAAGAATTGTTTACGTTTTAAATTCTATTTCATCGTCAATTTCCTCTCCATCTTGCGTGATTTATATGAACTCAACTTTCACCAGACTGTTACCTACGTCTTCAGCTTTTATTTTGTTCCGTTAATGTTACGTTCCACTATAGCCTTAAGTTATATTCCATTACAGCCTTAAGTTTTGTTCCATTACAACCTTATATTCCATTACAGCCTTAACTTATATTCCGTTACAACTGTTATATTATATATTTCACACCACCTCCTATAATTTAATTCCAGATAATCATTAACATTTATTCCACTTCAGTTGTGTTCTACGTCAGCTTTCACACTGATCCAAGTCAATTTTCACATTTTGTTCACAGTCTTCCATAATGTTTCACGTCAGCTTTCACAATATGTTCAGCATCACCCTTCACATTATGTTCAGCACCAGCTTTCACATTATGTTCCACTTGCCCTTGCGCCAGTACGAGGTGAGACACTGGTGCGCTTTTCGTCGTATTTTGGGGTCAGAATCACGGTTGAATTCATCCAGTGCCTCAATTACCCGAAGCTCCAGGTGTGCTGGAGACCCGTCACACAGTGTATGAAGTACCTGGTACCTGCAGACAAAAACAGAAACTGGATTCAAATCAGTGTGTGACAGAGTAAATTTGCTATTTTTAAATTTAAATTATTATATAAATTACTAATCCTGACCTTTGCACTCTTTATGATGGTATTTTTGTAAGTGTCTGAGTTTTAAGTAATTGCTCGAAGCAAGAATATTCTAGATTTGCTGATGAAATGCAAATTAGTGAGTAGTTTTTATTATCCAATGATTATGATTTACAAAAATGAGACAAGTCAATGGGCTGAGATTAAAAATACGCTTTGCTGTAGAAAATTCTATTCTCTGATCACTTTGAAATTAGAGTGGTAAAAATGATGGTTTTGAAAGGTGGCTGTTAGCTTAATGGTGAGTTAAACTGACTGATTGAGAGAGGATGGACTTCGAAATGTTTCATGTACCTTTGCAATTAATATGTTATACTTGTGTATTGATGCACTACGATTGTAATTTAATAAATGTATTTATTGATTTTCTTATACATATTGATAACCTTATGTTGGAGAAGAAAGTGGGTGGACGGGTCTCGCTAAATATAGATTAAAGACGGATTTGTCTTTTCCTTTAGTAGACGTTTTCCACCTACGGAAAGAGTGTGTGACCCTAAATGTTTATCTTTAATTTTGTGGAAGAGACAAAACATTTAAACATAATCGTATATTACAGTGCCGATATGAGTTTACATATTTGTAACCACTACGGAATTGAATGCACCTGAATCTTTCAGATATTAAAGAGGTGTGACGAATACATACTCATACATTTCTACATATTCGACTGACTCACACAAACGGCCAACTTTAGGAAATGTAATTAGGAATGTAGGTTAGATCACTGCAAACATGGTGTTCTAGTTTCAGAGTGTGTAGTTAGCTGGCAAAACTATAGGGTGGCCCAAAAGTAGGTTTACAGTTCATACAGTTATCACGTAGACTATTTATTTGAAAATTCGACACTAGAACAGCGGGAAATTCGTTACCAAGGAAAAAGCTGTTTATGTAAGTTAGATTTATACTCTGATGAATGTTTTATAATGGTATTACTAAGCAAGTAACTTCAACCATATAAAAGGTAGTTTAATAACTGTAAACCTACTTTTGGGCCACCCTATAGTTTTGCCAGAATTTACATCTTGTAGGCCTACAATCTATTTGTCAAACATCTTTTCAGCGAAGTCGATCGATAATCTTTATAGGCTATTTATCTGTATGTGTAAACTCTTTAGTAATTGAGTAAGCCACTCGGTGCGTGCGCACTACCTCGGCGTGCTGAAGGCCGTTGTGTCAATCTTTCATTTTGGGGCAAATAGAAGAACAAAAACACCATTCGTTTATTGTGTGGCTGTAAACATCAAACTGCACACCGGGGTTTAGGAGACATCTCAGTGGTAGGTGATAACTTTAAGTGTTTTTATTTAAAAAAATATTTGTTGTAACGCATAACCTGTTCAGTTATATATTCATTTCGTGCAAACGTTTGTCGTCATTAAGGTGTCCACACATTTTTCATACATAGTTCTTCGACTGTGCATCTCAAGTAAGAAATGTTAACCCTTTTAATATTTTGTACCAGTTAGGTTAACAAATAACCATTGTAAGTTTATACCAGTAAGAAAATTAACTCATGTGTAGTTTTACAACAGATGTTAATACTTGAAAGTTGGCACGAGTGGAAAAGGTTAAGCTCTTTATGTTAGTACCAGAAAGATAGATAAAGTTTATGAGTTTGTTTGTGAGATTTTATGTTAGTACCAGAAAGATAGATAAACATTATATATTTGGTTGTGAGTTTTTAGTTTGTAACAGAAAGATAGATACACTTCTCGTATTTAGTTTTGAGATTTTATGTTTGTAATAGAAAAATAAAAAAACTTTATATATTTATGTAGTTGTGAGGTTTTATCTCTTTCTGGTACAAACATAAAATCTCAAACTAAATACAATATCTGGTACAAACATAAAAATTAACAATCAAATACATAAAGTGTATGTATCTTTCTAGTACAAACAATGTATTTGGTTTGAGTTTTTATGTCTGTATCAGAAAGACAGATAACTATATGTATTTAGTTGTTAGATTTTATGTCTGTACCAGAAAGACAAATAACTATATGTATTTGGTTGTTAGATTTTATGTCTGTATCAGAAAGACAGATAACTATATGTATTTGGTTGTTAGATTTTATGTCTGTACCAGAAAGACAAATAACTATATGTATTTGGTTGTTAGATTTTATGTCTGTACCAGAAAGACAGATAACTATATGTATTTGGTTGTTAGATTTTATGTCTGTACCAGAAAGACAGATAAAGTTATGTATTTGGTTGTTATGTGTAACACAACTGGTACGACTTCGTCACCGATTGAAAAGTGACATTTATTTCAGATAATGTCACGTACTATGCAACATTATACCCTACTTTTGTCGGTTAAAAACAATATTCTACAGTACCTTTTTTAGTTAAACGATATTATACACTACTTTTGTTAGTTAAGCGATATTATACACTACTTTTGTTAGTTAAGCGATATTAGTGACTACCTTAGTTGGGAATGTTTGGAAAAGCTATAAAATCTCTAACAGTTAAGTGATATTAGTGACTACCTTAGTTGGGAATGTTTGGAAAAGCTAGAAAATCTTTACCAGTATAGTAACAAATGCCGTCATCACAAATGTCTAGGAAAACCCACATAAAATCTGACAAAAGTGTTCCTTTAAGGAATAAATTATACTTGTGATACTGTTTTATACCGTCACTAACAGAAGTGGAACGGCTCTAAACAAAAAGAAGTCATTCGAGTGTCTTTATCTGAATCGTAATGATTTGCTTCTCGTATATACTGGAGACAACTTTGGAGACCCTCTAAATAGTCATTTCTTTCACTTAATCTAATTCTTGAACCATATTTTTTATTCGGAAAGAGGTTCGTACCAACCATTGCTCCCATTCTCTCTTACATTCGCACCACATCTACTGCTAAGCCAGTGTAGTCAGTGTGTTCCTGTTGATTGCAGAAGTCAGTGCACAGCGTATTCGGTTTGTTGTTGTTTTTGTGATGCTGGTGGATTTTGCTTTCTTGATGAGTGAGATGTGTTGGAATGTATTTCTCTTGCTGGCGACCTGGATGGAAACCAAATTGCAATAGTCCAAAGTCCATGTACAAGTGTACGAATTGAAAACTTGACACATGAAATTAATTGCGTGAAAAATTATATTTTTTTCTCTCACAATACCATTTATAATTAATTAATATAAAGATTGTAATTTTATCCCACGTCACCATTTGTAAAGAATTAAAATAAATATCTTGTTTTAGCTCACGACATATGAAATGAATTAATAATATAAATAGTTTTATTTTAGCTCACGACATATGCAGTGAATGAATGTAAATATTTTTGTTTTAGGTCACGATATATGTAATGTATTAATAAATGTTTTTCTTTTAGCTCACGAGATATATATGTAATGAATTGATACAAGTATTGTTTTTTAATCTCACAACATTAAGAATGAATATAAATATTGTGTTCTATGAGAGGAAAGGGAAAAGTTGCTATATAAGTAACTGAAGGAAAAATACATTTGACATATTAAATAGGAACTGGTAGAATCTCAGTTAAACTAGACCACAAAGTGTAACTAACTGTAAGAGGACATTCGATTTCTAGGTATTGCATACTTCCAAGCAATAAATGAAGAATGTCACTAATGTCGATGTAATCCTAAGAACTACTGAAACAGTTCCTTTGGACTAAAAGATGGACCCGAGTGAAGAGGGGGAGGCGTGAATCCAGTGAAATATTTCAACTAGACTGAAATGAATGATCTGACAAAAAGATGGAATTGACTTAAGGGATCCACTGAAACAGTTCCCATGGACTAAATTAAATGGCCTATTGAATCATTAAAATGGACTCATGTCAGTGTAGTCCACCGCTGCAGACTCACTTAGACCCAGACTTACGGTTCGTTGTCACGGTCTAGTGGCGTACAGTCACTGAAATCATGAAGTGTAGTCCACAACTGCAGACTCACTTAGACCCAGACTTGCGGTTCATTGTCACGGTCTAGTGGCGTGCAGTCATTGAAATCATGAAGTGAAAAGAAACCGTTCGCAAAACGATCATCTCTCTATCTCCCTCGCCCCTTCTCTCTCTTTCTCTCTCCTCTCTCTCCCTCCCTCTCTCTCCCCTCTCTCACTCCCCCCTCTCTCCCCTCTCTCACTCTCTTTCTCTCCCTCACTCTCGCTCCCTTTCTCCCTCTTTCTCTCTCTTACTCTCTTGCTGAATTATTAAAAGACTGAAATAACCAAAATTCCAAACTGTATAATAAACCAACAGAACATTTTTAAAATATTTGAATATGTTTAGTCTTAATTAGCTTTTATATATATATATATTAATGTGTTATGTGCGGGTAGGATTAATTAGCTTATATATATATATATTAATGTGTTATGTGCGGGTAGGATTAATTCTCCAAAATTACTTTAAATGTAGACATCGTCCTTTAAACATTGAGACCGACACATTACCATGGTGACCGGAATGAACCGTTTGGCGTGGTCAAGATGGCAGTGCATTCTACGGTCACGACTGTGGTTGCACGGAGAGCCCAAATCAACTTGGAGACCTTTACTGTGTCCTAGGTCAGATCCATCGCCTGCAATGGCAACGTATACACACATCAGAGGAAAGACACTTCTTAAACTGACTGGCCAATGGGGATTTTGTTGGGATCTACCTGGACACTCAACAGTTGACCGCTGTGGACAGTAATATATACACAATCATATGTGCATGCATACATTGGTACATACGTACATGAAAGCAAACACCCTCATACATTCATTCCACATACATCTTTATATAGAACATGAACTATAAGAATCAAAATACTGAAAATCACTGTTAAATTTTACATGTGCATATTTGTTTGTTTTTGTAAAGTATAATTAATTAAAAATAATTGTGCGTTTTCAAAAAATTAAGATAATAGAATACTTGTCTTTATCCTTTTGTCGCTCAACTCTTAGACATATTTCTTTAGATATTCTCTCCAGGCAATTAAAGGTCCACGGTGTTGCACCAGTTCATTTTTTATACAAACCCATACTGCACTGCTGTTATGCAGATCCATTTGTTGCATGATTGATTGTAATGCAGACCAATTTGTTTTAATGCTGAATGTTATGCAGGCCCATTTGTTGTGATGCTTATTGTTATGCAGGCCCATTTGTTGTGATGTTTATTGTTATGCAGGCCCATTTGTTGTGATGCTTATTGTTATGCAGGCCCATATCTTCTTACCACCGCTGTCCATTGTATTCCACCCCGATTGCTGCATGAAACAAAAAACGTAAAGTCTACTTGGAAAAGAAATTATTTTAAATAAAACTCAGCGAATAATAGATGAAAAACTGTCGTTTGTGAAATGAAGAATAAAACAAAATGCAAATTTCAAAAGCATAGAATTTCTATGAAACTTATTTTAGTTTTAGTTTTTTTCACTCCTGATGTTTCTCTTCATCAAAGTCTCGATATAACAGTCAACGTTAGTGGTAGCAAATCGAAAAATCATTTCTCATTTGATTTCTTTAATTAGATTTCATTGTTTCATCATAGAAATTGTACTTTCACAAGTATAAGTGCTGCCAAACATTGAATATATCTATAATGCCAAGTCTCTCAGCTTGGGGAATAACACTTTGCAATCCATTTTCCGGAAAATATCAGGACTTTCACTTTTCTTTGTTAGCAAAATTGGATCCGATTGCAGTTCACATAATTCATTCTGAAACTCTGTTGATTGTATCACTACTGTAAGGCCATTCAGATTATTAAACAACTGAAAACTGTCCTTTAGTTTGTCAAACTCTGAAAATCTTTTATTAATCTAGTCTCAAATGAGAAAATGTCGTGTGTTTTTTTCTGCAAAGCCCGAAAACTGCTCTGATGTCATCGTTTCACGACCGGAAACAAAAAGAGCAAGATCATTCTTTTTGAATAGCTGCAGTCTGGAAAGCATCAATATGTTCAACCAAATGTGACACATTCTGCTGTTTACCTTATTTGTTCAGGTTCGGATACTTCAATGGCCTGTCATGTCAACTAGGAATGCCAGACAACAAAGAAATTTTGTATCTTGCAATTGATTTTGTTATTCGTCAATGTTGGCAATCTTCTCATGCTGAAGAAAGGAAAGGATTTCTTTTCAAAGAGCAATGAAATGCTGAAGAATTTTCCCAACTGATATTTGAGTGCAGTGGTGTGTCACTGTATTCAGCACTTAGTTCCTGAAGGAGCGATATGAATTTCCTATGTCTCTGAAATCTATTGCCACCTATAATTAATTTAACTATAATCATCTGCAATAGCTTGCTACCTAACGCTCCAATGTAATATGATTCGATTCGTTCCATGTTCCTTCAGCTAACCAAATAACCCAAGTTTTACAGCCAGTCATAACTCTTGCACTGTCATGTACAAAACAAATCACTTGTGAAACAATCCATATTCACTAATAGGAGAATATACGAGCTGTATCAATGTCCATACCCTTTGTATTACAATACAATTATTACATCTACATTCTTCATATACCACAAGATCCTATTCTGCAGTATGTGTGAACCCGAGCAGTGGATTACGTCATTTATTTCTGTACTTTCATCCAAAGCCAAAGAAAAGCATTTACAATGCCTTATCACGTCTTTCCATTTCTTTATTTTGTTTTAACCCTCTTGAAACTTTTTGATCAGTACGAAGTTTGAATACGATCTATAGAAAGAAAGAAATGTGAGCGAAAGAGCATTGCTAAAGGCGCCAAAAACAGCTCTTTATTGTGAAAACCAAGAACAACTCACATCACACGAGATTTTTTTTTATGTATTGAAAGTAAGGACGCTACCTCAGATCAAACGGTTTCGGATGCTGAAAGCAGGCAGTAAAAAGTTGCTTTCTACTAGTCGTTTTGAGTCTAATAACAAAAAGTATTAATTATAATAATTCAAAACGTTATTTTTTCTATATGGACATGGGCCACTAAAAAGCAATTTTATGTTGGCTACATTCGGCCCGCGGGACTTCAGTTGGATCATGCAGTTATGTACTGAAAGCTATGTAGACAACCTTTGTTGTACTATTGATTGTAATGCAGGCTTCTTTTCTTTAACTGGTTGCTATGCAGGCCATGTGCTGTGAGAGCCACTGTTAAATCAGGCCCAATTATATTGTCATAGGTTATGGTGTAAGGCCCATTTTTATGAACCGGTTGGCCATATGCTGTGCAAGCCGTTTGTTAGCTAAATCTATTTATGTAAATTATTATTACCTCATTAGTTGTTGTCAGCCGGACATATTTATATTAATTATTAAAATTTCGTTTTATTGTATAAGCTATTTGTTAGCCAGACCTATTTATATTAATTATTATAAGCATATTTGTTGTAAACCATTTAATATACAACCAATTTTATTTAGCATTATAAGGTTAGTTATTGTGCAGGCCCGATTGCTGTGTAGACACGTGTTGTTTTAATGATGATTGCTAAGGCCCATTATTTGTGCCTCAGAATATTTTTACATGTAGGTCCATTGGTTGTCAGTCATTATTCGTTCAAGTATTCCCATTGCCTGTGTCAATCATGTCAATTTTCATGTAGGCTCCTTAGGCCTAATCAGTAAAATGTAAAGGCCAATATCCTGTTCAACTGCTTTTGTCAAAGAAGTTCACAATTTAATCAGCAGACAAGCAAGTTTTTATTTGCCTGTAATTGGTAAAAATCTTTCATTATAATATCGTTTAATTACGAGAGTTAATAAAGAATTAGAAATTAACCTTTCCTTTAAAATATATATAACCTGTAAACAAAGTTTTACTCATTGTTCATTTAGACAGTTTAAACATATAATGAGGTGTAATTGAGATGTTTGATAAAGAACGCTTGTTGAAAGGCCACAAAGACCTGTTAGAAACAAAACGCTTGTTGAAAGGCCAAAAAGACCTGTTAGAAACAGAACGCTTGTTGAAAGGCCACAAAGACCTGTTAGAAACAGAACGCTTGTCGAAAGGCCAAAAAGACCTGCTAGAAACAGAACGCTTGTAAAGAAATCTAACAGAACTAAGAGTTTTCTTTACAAGCGTTCTGTTTCTAGCAGGTCTTTTTGGCCTTTCGACAAGCGTTTTGTTTCTAACAGGTCTTTGTGGCCTTTCAACAAGCGTTCTTTATCAAACATCTCAATTACACCTCTCTGCAAGCATTCTCACAGATCAGATAAGACTATCAATAAGCATATATTAACACATAGGTTAGTTGGACCTTAAACAGTCATTTTGTATCTAAAATTTCATTTAGATCTCTCAACATTCATTCTGCATCTAAGATTACTTTTTCTCATCAAGCATTCAGTATCTCTGAACAAGCATTCTGTTTTTGACAGGTCGATCCGAACTCTTAACGATCAAACAACAACAACAGAATCCAGTAACAATGAGTACGAGAAGGCCAAACCATTTACATCAATTCCAGGACCAAAAGGAATTTCCAGCATCCCATATATTGGAGCAGTATTCCTATTTAAACCGTTCTGTGAGAATCTTTTAAACTTAATATTTTTTAACATTCTCTTAGCAATATGTAGACCACACTCACCTTACTTTAAAAATAGAATACATTCAAAACCTATCTATAGGACCGTTGACCCTTAACCCTTATCTAGAGAGTAGCCTAAATAGTAACTCACTTTAAACGGATCAATCAATGTGTGGAAATATATTAAAACAATTTTTTCCCCAGTCTTGCGTATCCATTGAGAAACTTCCATTAGGGATTAAGCTTAGAGACTGACGAAATGATGTGTACGAGTTTGGAGAAAGTAGGTTAGACCACAGGTAAAGTTCACACCAAAAATCGGAAACTATCCATGTATGGTCATTTACCTACAGGTTAATGACGTAGCACTAAGGTGTGAACTGACCTTTCCCTCACTGATAAAACCATTTGAATGGGTCGGCCGCGTCAGACGTGCAGACGGAAATAGTTCCCGACTTACAGGGGTAATAATAGAGACAGCCTTCCATCGTTATGACCACGCCTATCAGAAGACATAGTGGTAATATTTTGATTTCTCTTAATTAAATTGAATTAATTCTATATATGTTGTATTGTGAATGTATGCAGAATATTTTTGTGAATTTCATTGCTGTTGATATAATACATTTTTCCACAGAGGCTAGTGGCACATGTTGTATGATGGGGAATGTCCCCATATATATTTTATATAAATTTTCATTTGTTGTATTTAAATTGAACGTTAGAATGAGTGCATATTGCATCCTGTTTACTGAGAAGTGAGGCCCTGAAATGAATGAGTGTACATGGAAGGAGATTTATTGACCGGTGTTGGATGTCTGCAGAGCGTGGCAGTCAGGTGTGTGGTCAGTGTGTGCGTCAGCATGAGCAGTGTCAGCATGTGCAGTTAGACTTGTTAGGATGACATAAATCGTCTTAGAGCTAAAGAATTGGACAGGTCAGAAGCTGGTCTAATAGACGCAGGGTAATAAAAGCCACAGTGAAAATTTTATCTTCACTAGTTCCTGAAAATCGTCTGTGTTGACGACTGGAAAAGTGTCCTTCCCAAAATAATGGGTCGTAAATGTAGAGAGCAAAACCCTGGCTGAATAGGTAAGAATGTCTTTGTATTTGTGTGAATGGTTAGGTTTTATTATGATGCTGTATTTTATGTTTTATTTTGACATGCTAATAATTCTTCCTTTCAGAGGCCTATGCCAAACTTAGCATTTATTAATAGTGCACTGGACTAGACACTTAGGCTTGCAATTGTTTGTGTTGCAGGGTTTTTTGGGGGGGTTCTCAGCTGCTCATTTTTGTAGCTGTTGTTTGCCTGCTTGTGTGGCTGTGCCTGTGTGGACGTTCTACCTATCCCTGGTTGAATTGGGACGTGCTGATCTATTGACTGGCAAAGTCAAGTCTACAAGACTGACGTTATTTCAGTGCATAAGCTAAGTTCCTATCCAGAAAGTGACTCTAGTGCAACGAATTGGCTTAGGATGAACTTGTTTTTTCTAAATCTTGTTAACTTTTCTTTTATTACATTTCTTGTCACCCAAAGGTATAGCGGCGACATCACAGCGATATTGCAATTGTAAATGTGGTGAAACGCCATGTGTATGTAATTTTACTACCCTTGATCAATTGTTATCACGAGAGAATTAACACGCACTACGTAGTCATTAGTTAAATTGTATCATGAGCAACTTTGGAGCAATGCAAGAAATATATATTTGTAAAGATTTTAAATATTTGAATTGTCATGTAACATAAATTAGTCAAAATGTAAAGAGTGATTATCGCTGCCGCCATAAGGTCCATAAAAGTCACTATCATATACAAAGCTGTAACATAAGTAACTGTCACAAAACGGGCGTGTGTTGAAGCCGGGTACAAACTGATGTTAGAGATGCAAGGGGTGAGGCCTGTTTTGGCCCACTCCTGTGCATAGTCCAACAAAGGTCCGTGTGACATGTGCCAGTAATACGTCGTGTCAGGTTGTTACATAGACACACATGACATACACCATTGATGTTTGGGTGGGGCCCAGTTTTATTATGTCATGCCAAGGAACGTTTTATTGGCTGTGTGTGCTGTGAGTGATTATCATAAAGTGAATAAAAGGACGAACAGATGAACGGTACCAAACAATACGAATACAAATGCTTTCGCCCCTCTCAAAATCTAAGAATAACAAGAGAGTTGAAAGATGGTTAAATCAGGTCATTTATTTCCTGATTTAAAAGGGGCACTACTCTTTCGCCCAGTGATTAGTCATACATTCAACTTTCCAATGTCATACACTCTGTGGGAAATAAGGGGCGATGAAAATGATAATGTTCCAAAAATGTAAAACAAAAATTAATCATACAATTCTTCTTGTGGTAAATGCCACCGCTATCATCTACAATTCATATACAAAAATAGGCCTACATTAGCCATCATATTAAATTCACATTGTATACAAAAATAGGCCTACATTAGCCATCATATTAAATTCACATTGTATACAAAAATAGGCCTACATTAGCCATCATATTAAATTCATATTGTATACAAAAATAGGCCTACATTAGCCATCATATTAAATTCATATACAAATACTCAAAAGTAGAAGTGAATTTCTACTCACAAAAATGATAGCAATAATAATAAATTTCTGATCGATCAAACAAAAGTACAATTTAGAGTTTCTATCACTAACAGTTCTAAGATTTTAAATGTTCTTGTTTCTATCAGTTCCAAGTGCGCTTTTGCCTTCTAATTTTATTAACTACTCACAGTACTGTCAAAGTTCGAAGGTCAGTGACACAATCTCACGTGTCACTAATAAGGGATGTTTTGAAGAGATGACGTCATTCGTAGAGATGTTTTGGAGAGAAGATGGTGATGATAGATGGCGCCTCGTAGCGTTGTTCTGAAGAGGTGACTTCACTGTTGTGTCACTCAGAGATGTTTTGGAGAGAAGATGGTGATGATAGATGGCGCCTCGTAGCGTCGTTCTGAAGAGGTGACTTCACTGTTCTGTCACTCAAAGGTGCTCTGAAGGGAAGATGATGCAATTGCGGCATCACATTACAGGTGAAGATTCTGCAGAATCTAGGCACCACTCAGATTATTGTAATCTGATATTTAGTTGACTGCTGTCAACCTCGATAATTATCGTTGTTTCCCAGTTGTCATGGCAACAGACATCCCAACAACGTTTGGCATTATCGGATGATGATTCGTCTAATGAGTTGTGTCATCGCATCCTATTGAATGTAGTAATTCGGGTCGTTCCCACGAAAACTAGCCCCTCAACTGCGGGATAGAATATTCAGATGTAGCTCAGACAGTGAAGAACAAAAATGGCCTCTCGTATCATTAACGCATGCAACCGTTGCTGTCTAGAAGATTGAACTTACTCACTTGCCAGGTAGTCATTAAGCAAATTACCTCAATGCTTAACACAAGGCGGTAGACGCGATGAAAGATGGGTGGAGAGAGATATTTCCAGCTCTCCTCAGTAAATCTCCGTATACGTAATGAGACTTTACCACATCATTGAAGAGAACAGCTTCGAATATGTTTCCCATGTTCATCAAACAAATAAAGACTCTTCCTTCTTCCTTCTAGCAAAAAGACTGCATTCTTGGACAAAGTTGCTGTTACAAAAGCTTGATGTTACATGGAGAGAAATGCTTCTATGTCCTATGGCCACACTGTTTGACATGAGGTCATAACAGCGGCCATGTTTCTCAAAGTGTTCCCATTTTTCTCTCAGGTGTTATGTCTCTCAGATGTTGGTTTACTCTCTCTCAGATTTTATTTCCTCTCCCTCTTATTTATACAATTTTAAGAATTGTAGAACCTTCTAGAAGTTTCAGTCATGTGACGGGTTTGGTTGTTGAAAGTTTACTTATTTATCGTGCTGCATGCAAGAAGACCGTCACTTCTAATACGCAGTGGCTTTCTTGGTCGTCAACAACATTGACCTTGGTCACTTAAATAACATGTGACTGGTCACTTAAATGCGCACTCGTTTTCTACTTGGTAAACAAGTATGCATGTACACACACACACACACACACACACACACACACACACACACCTGTATCTATAAATCTAAATACAACCTAATCATTTGCATATAGATCCTTCTTAAACATATATATACATTTTCATGAAATAATATACATATATTATGTCTACATACAGTCTGTCTTGATAATGTAGATGGATGAACTAGTGTTTAGAAATTAAAAGTTATCTAAGCATTAGGGTGTGAGGCATTACAAAATTGCGTCCTTGACCGCGAATTACCTCCGTTACTTCACGTTTTGTTTATGAGGCACATACGCGATTTTAAGTGAAATAAAATATTAATTCTGAGTCCCCCCATCCCTGTGACAGTAACCATGTATATTACAGCCGGTCCAGAGTCTTTTACTACACTACATGGTCACATGATGAACGATTTACACATATCATCTCTAATTGTAACCGTCGAATATGTAACCACGGTTCAATGTTATTTTATTTCTTTTTAAATTTTTATTATTGATACTTAGACCACTTCTTCTGGTGTGGCATACTTACAGGTCATACGTTGTAGCCTGTCACTTGTATTTATTTAACATATCTGGCTGTACGTATCAGCGGGCTTGGAGCTTTATTCTCGACTATCAGTCTTTTATTTTACACTATCTTTCTTCTTTCCAACACTTGGAAAGTAAATGAATTCCTGTGTTTGTGACTGTGAAATAAAATGTTTATTTTCTTCATTCAACTATAACATATAATTTTGTTTATGACAGTCATGGTAAATTACATAATTATGTACGTTGGCCTCTACCCTGTCAATAAAGTGACTTTTAATTGTCCCTACTCTTACTGTAATGTATATATTAATTTTCGTCTAATTTTGACTATTATTACTAAATTAATATATAACTAACTTTTTCTTACCAAATTCCATGTCTTCAATTATGTTTTCGATTTGTATTCAGCCAAATACACTGTGGAAGAGATCGGTCAAGTACTGTTGAATATGCATATGACCTATGGCCCCATTTTACGTGTGAGGCTGGGGGGAACTTGGCAAGTTTTTCTGGATGATGTGTCTGACATTCAGGCGGCCTTCCACATTGAAGACAAGACCCCATTCCGAAGTCCAACTCATCCCTTTGATGTCTATGAAAAACGCAGAAAGGTGAAGAAAGGTCTACTGACCAGGTACTATGAATAGTTATCTCACAATGTACATTATATTAATTATATTTCATTTATACAAATAGGAATAGTTAAGGTCTTGATAGAGATACTAAGTGAATTTAATTTTATTGCTTTTAATTTTATTTGTGATTTCAGACCCAAGCTCTTAGAGATTCCTTAATTATAAATCTCAAGATGTCCTAAAATCTGGTCTCACAATACAGAAACAGCCAACCAGTAACATTGAGTAATTATATGAGACCAGCACTAAGTGAAAAACAATATTTTTAATGACAAGATATAGTGAAGGAATGCAGTTTTTTATTTTTTGTCACTCACAATACATCCCCATGTCTATTCCCCCCTCAACCCCTCATACCTATGATTGCATTTAAAGTTTGGCTACCTTGTTATTCATAGTTTTTGAGAGGGGCGAAATAATTTGTATTTGTATTGTACCGTTCGTCTGTTCGTCCATTTATCCACTTTCATGATACTCACTCACAACATACACAGCCAATAAAACGTTCCTTGGCATGACATAATAAAACTGGGCCCCACCCAATCATCAATGGTGTATGTCATATGTGTCTATGTAACAACCTGAGACGATGTATTACTGGCACATGTCACATGGGCTTTTGTTGGAGTATGCACCGGAGTGGGCCAAAACAGGCCTCACCCCTTGTATCTCTATCTTCAGCCCATAGTCGGCTTAACAGCCAGGCGGTTTGTGACAAACATAAAGATATACATATAAAGAACAAAACTGGAAATTTTATTCTGGAAATTTAACTTTTATTGATAACAAAATTTCTTATTCATGCAAAGGAAAAGATAGTGGGCATGACACCTGATTTAAGTTTACCTATGGAAGGTCCGTTTTACATACCTGGAATAATTTCCTCTAGGACTACCGTTTAATTCCAGCAAATATATTCAAAAAATCAATGTCATAAAACTAAAGAATGATTGACTCTCCTGAATTGACATATTTAATATGTGTATCATTCCATAAACCCTGCACCAGATGAACTCTGCCTGCCTGAAGTGGAATGCTGGCTTTTCTTTAAGTCTGTTAAGTCCGAATGAAACAAAAGGCAATGTGAACACTCAGTTTACGCTCGTAGCGATTAGTGACTAGAAAAGTAATGTATGTATACAAATCACAGATTACATATTAAAATTTCGTGATTAGTTTATGTAATGCATACACACAAATTCACACACTACAGTGTCACAGTCTGATAAAAATGGCATGACTCCTTGACCCACTTGTTTGTTTTCAAACATCAAAATTTGAAATTCCTTTGTTTGGAGCTCTCCCATGATACTTCAGTATCGAGAAGCTTCTAACAAAGAGGTCAGAGACATTATGTAACTTTAGGCCATTGTCTAAGTTCTCGAACCAACCACATACTACGTGACCAATCACGTGATGCACCTTATGATTTTAATAAATATGTGAGCGCACCCTATTTTACTCACTCCGAAAAACAAGAAGCCAGATGCCGCTTATTCGTTGAGTCGCATAGGAAGCCGACGCGAGTGCTGAGATAACACCTCGATTTCTCACTAAGGTATTGAATTTATTTAATTGTAATTTGCATTGTTGAACATGTATGTAATTTTGTGCTATGCATTGCTATTGTAGCTTAAGCATGGTTTGTTGATAAATGACAAAAGCCTATGAGTTATTGTATATAAATCATTGTAACTCTTTTCCCATTGTAACTTTAATTTATATAACTTTAAATTCACTAGAGCCAGGGATGCCTGAGCCCGACATGAATTTTCTATTGTAATTCAAATTATTGCGTGTAAATTTTAATGTAAATTGTAAAGCACTTTGCTTGGTTTGAATTGTCCCTTTTGTATGAACTCTAAATTTTAATGTTGTAAATATTTGGTAATTCATACGTCATGCTTGTTAAATGCAACATGCGTGAGATTATGATTTTTGATCTAAAATTGTAAACGACGCGTTATGTTGAACTTCTAGCCCGAGCATTTATAAACTTATCGTGCTTAGGTAGGCGAACCTTGAAGCAAGACGATTATGAAAACACTTTTGTTTTCAGGTCGGCTTCTTTTTCCTCCTCCTTTTATTCGTGTTCCACTGAAGTTGTTCAAGCTCTACGAGTGAGCTGAATCCACTATTGTACTATTACCATTGATGAGACAGTGCCGGCGCGCAGGTCTGCACGTCTGTCTATACTCACCATTCCATTCAGTGCGATACTGAAAGACAGTTCCATTGTTATGCTGTATGCATCTTTGCTGAGGGAAGACAAGTGAGGTAGACTGGTCTGGACTGGATTCGAACACGTGGCCAACTTACATAAGCTAAGTCATGCTTGGTGTACCAAAATCAAAATGAACAGTGTTTTCAAGGCAATCCTCTCGTTGACAGTTTAAGCACGTTAATTTGCCAAGGCTTAGAATTAGACTTCGCGTTCGTATATTAACTAATTGTTAAATTGTTAAACTTATTAAATCTTATTTTTTAATTGTTAATCCTCTTTGTAGTATATTTTTATGCATGATAGACCTATAGATATTCTTGGTTTTGGATGGGGGCGAATGAGCTGAATGACATAACGTATGCATATTAATTTAGAGGAATTTAACGACTCCAAAGCCAGCTTTGTACGCAAATTGTCAGTTTGTAAATCTGTTGTCTACACTACAAGACACATTTTTAAAGTTAGTCAAATGATAATTTGGGCAGCCAGTCTGTTTAGGATAGAGAGAAGGAATTAATTTAATCTATCATATTTAAAGTCCTTAAAATCCTAGGCAGGGTCTATAAATAAATACTGGAAACGTAACATACAGATTAAAATGTATTGATTTGTATAGGTGATGTATGCGCGCGCGCACACACACACACATACACACACACATGCAGAAATTGCTTAAAAGTAATTTTAAAAAAATAATATCCAAAATATAAGTAAATTACACCTTAGGATTTATTTTCTGCATACTTTTTCGTTAAATGTTTTCTTATTATACCAATTATTGTTTTGGGAGGATTAACTCAGACACCATTTCAAATCTGCACAATATTCATATTATAATAATTGTTTGTTATTTTTAAAAATATATATTAAATTTCTTTCCTCTATTAATAGCAATTGGGAAGAATGGCTACGGTTACGTACTCCTCTGAATGCCCGGATGAACCGGCCATCTTCGGCCACTCACTACCTGGCCAGTCAGGAACACGTTGCTGTTGACTTTGCTGCCAGGTTACCTCGTCTTCAGTCTTCTCCAGTAGCACTGCACGAAGACTTCTTCAGATTTGCCACAGAGAGTGGGTGTTGAAAATAATTTGAATATCAGTTATTTAGAAGTCCATTATTGACACTTTTAACGTCTTTTACATCGCTTCTTCATCACAACTGGCTGTAATTAATTTATTTATTATCTTCAATGCGTTCTCTAGTGTTTGCGCTATTGTATATCGTTAAATTCTTTTATTTTAATTTTTATTGTAAAATTTCAATTGAGGTTCTAGTGAGATTTATCATTATCATCATCGTATCTTTAAATCTACTCACAATTTTGATTTACAGTTTCTTTTTTATTTGACTTTATGTTGCTGAGTTTGTCTCTACATACAAATGTGAATATCATTTTCATTGCAGTTTTGTTGAGGTTAAATCTTTAACATTCAAATGAGCATCACGAATGACTTTAGTTTTGTTCTGCGTATGTTTCTAGACTGAAATAAAAGTTTGTGAATATAATTAGAAGCATTGAAACATTTTTCATACACTCTGACAGTAAAGTAAATATGTAAACATAAATAAAATAATTTAACACTCCCAGGGAAGCCGCTCGTCAATTTAAAATATAAAACAACTTTGGAACCACAATGAATGAACTTGACTGTTCATACAACTCAATCCATGTATCATCAGTCAGTCGTGAACTATGTTCAATTTGTACTGCTCTCTAAAGCTCGTCGCAACAACTAGTATTATATGTTGTGTTCGTACTCCAGTTACAACCGTCTTGTGTCGTCATCGAAAAAGTGTGGCACAACGTAAATATTCATTTCAAGATTGTCAGAATTTTGTTTCAGGCATTGGAGTGGTGTGCTTCAACAAAAGACTTGGTTTTCTGGATGCAGACTTCGAAAGCAATGAATCAAAGAAAAAACTATTGGCCAGCTTCAAAACCGTTTCAAGCAGTGTTGTTGAATCTCAATTAGGCAAAAGATTCATGTATCACTTTGTGAAAGACTCTTTCTACAAGAATTTCCAGGACGCAATGGACCTAAGTCTGAGGTATGATCTTCGTGTACACAGATTTCGTGTTAACAAACAAACATATTTAATGTAAATTGCAGACAGTTTTCTTGTAAACAGATTTTATGTCAACACATGCTAATGCAAGTAATCTCATTTCATGCATGTGACACTATCTATCTATCTATCTATCTATCTATTTATCTTTCTACCTATCTATCTATCTATTTATCTATCTGTCTGTCTATCTGTCTGTCTGTCTATCTATCTATCTATGTACTTCGGTGGAGGCAACTTTGAAAGATGGGCATTTCCACACTAATCTCTAATTTTGTGGGAGCTATCCTGCTATTTACTCTGCAGACAATTTTATTTCAGACTTTTCTGTTATGTGGATCTATGCAGATATATAAATCATTCTGTTAATGTTAATTATTGACACTGTTCAATGCCCATTTCAACGATGTCTTTGAAATATTATTAAATAACCTCTTATGTGGTACATTCATATACAATTTATGTATTTGTTTTCTTATTTAATTTTCATCGTTAAATTACTTTCTTTTGAATAAAATCTATTTCACAAGAGAACAAAAGAAAATTTTGTTTTTATACATTTTTATTTTATACATTTTATACATGTTTATTTTCCAATTCGCCAGAATGAACTAATATATGTTTTAATGATTAAAAATGTATTTAATATATATGTTATCTCTCTTATTTACTTTGCTGCTATTTCTAAACCACTGTTACAGTTACACACACGAGTGCACAGAAGAAGCATTGAAAGAACTCAGCCGTAAAGAAAGGGAAGGAACTCTGGATCCTGAAGAACCAAATTTACTTTTGTCTTTGCTGATGGAAAAGCACTTGGATAGTGAGGATGTGATAAACTCACTGACTATCTTTATACTGGCTGGATCCGACTCGGTGAGCTAGTTTTCTGGGTCACCATGTAAATTATCTCCATCTCCATTCTCTGTACCTTCCTCTCTCAGTTTAACTATCTGTTTTTTATTTGTTTGTTTTTCTTTAAATCAGCTTGAATTACGAGTTATATATAAATTATCATTTCGTAAAATGATGCCCAAAATAACTATCTTTTATATAATTTTATTTGCTTTTCTTTAGATCAGCTTGAGTTATGTGTTATATATACATTGTACATTGTCATTTGGTAAAATGCCCAAAATAAACTTTGGCCGTTGTCAATGCAGCATCTCTCCATCACTTACAACCCCCACCCTCTTATAAAATGGCCATGCACCACTTTTTTTCAAGACAGGATTTGAACCGTAACTGTTAACTACTATCAATTAAATAAATATTACAGTCTAATTGTTATCTCACGAAAACTCACGCCATACTAACAATCATGTTTGAGTTATTAAATATTAAAAAATAATATTATACGATGAAAATTAATGAATATGAAGCTGTTAGGTGGCACAATTATTTATTGAATAATTAGAGAGGATTATGCAAGTAAATATTCAGATATGTTTTTAGCATTTTATTCATCTGAAATTTCACATTAAAAATAATGTTTTGAGGAATGTTCTTCTTAGGTAGGACATAAAGTCATAACACCTGAAGTGTTCATCATTACAGGTGAGACCACAGCATAGTTGAGTAAAGTAGTTTGCGGGTCTCATAACACCTGGAGTGTTCATTATTATAGGTGAGACCACAGCATAGTTGAGTAAGTTAGTTTGCTGGTGTTGGAGTGTTCATCATTACAGGTGAGACCACAGCATAGTTCAGTATGTTAGTTTGCTGGTGTTGGAGTGTTCATCATTACAAGTGAGACACAGCATAGTGGAGTAAGTTAGTTTGCTGGTGTTGGAACAGGATTTAGTCTCTCCATCTCCATATCTTCTAGGACTGACTATTAGTACTCCACAGATGGACAGACATTCCGAGAAAGTAGGGACCGATGGGATGTAAGGATACCACTGAATTTGGATAGGCTGGATTAATCTAATAAGTTAATAGGATAATCACTTAACAGAAATATTTTTTTGAGTGATAACGAGTAACAATGGGAATCTTACTGTGAAATGGACTCCAAGGACATTACCAGACGACTCCAGTTATGTGAATGGATTTGCTAATGTAGATGATTACCCAATGAAGATGATATTAAATATTAATTAATTACCTCTCCACATTCAATCCGTCTGCAATCATACACTAGGTCCACGACAGGGTCTTTGTCTTTTGCAGTCTGGGAGTGACTAGGTCAAGCCCTGGGGCACATTGTTAATTACGTCTCCCACCCTAAGTGTTACCCGTCCAGATAACCAGCTCCTAACTGAACTACTCTTGTCAGTCTCGAAGTCGCTATCAGGCCCTCACAATTTTCTCCCTTCAGGTGACAGACTTACTCTAAGAAATGTGTCGCGACTGTCTTTGTCAGAACGTAAATTACGTCAATTTTAACGAGCCCCCATGTCTCCTACACATTTGCCTCAATTACATAATAGAGTGAGCAAGTTTAAATTTAACAAAATTTATTAAAATATAAAAGAATAATAACAAATTAAGTTTAAGAATTTCAATTAGGTTTCACACAGGCAGAATCCGAGATTCGCAGATCTCTCAAGAAAATAATGTATTACTTCAGAAAAAGAGTATTTCCTTCTATCTGTCTCTTATAACAAAATAACAATTTAGCAATTCTTAATTTAAGAGAAAAAATGACAAATTAAGTTTACAAGATTTGAAATTGGAGATTAAATTAGAATTCCCCTTTTCACACTTCAGAAACACATTATAGAAAAAAAGAAGATTTACAACAACATTCATAAGAATTAGAAGACAGGAAGAACAATACAAGAATTAACAAAATCACAGAACATTTACAGGTTTTTTCACGAGACAAAACAAGGATTTAGATCACCTGATAATTTGCGTGCTCCCGGCCAGTATGTATATCCGTTAATTACAGCTTGCTGGAACAGTTCTGAAATTACCTCTGGTCCTTAGTGTTACGAATATCTGAATTCACACATGTCCCGAATTTACACCACGAAATTCAGTCCAACACAGAATAGTTCGCACTGTTCGTCAACAAATGACAACCAACGTAGATCAAACATCAAACGCTTTCCGGTCTTCAGTGCCGACACGTACCCTGGTCCTTACAAGTGTACTTGCCCTCTCAAGTCAACAAGACTTCGTAAAATTCGTCCTGATCGCCCTTTGCAATCAGCGGTTGTAGTCAGAGTCGAATCCCTCAGTATGACTTTCATTCGGGTCCTCTTCAACTAGTGTGTGCGTGTTACGGTACAATTAGGTGTGGATGTAGGCATAACAGTAGGTGTAACAGTAGGTGTCCTTCAGCATCTCAGACAATCTGTGTGCTTCTAACTGCAGAGGACATGACGCGGGATCTCCGATGTGACAGATGAGCTAGCCAGCCCGAGATGGCCTATTTAAGCTATCCGAAGATTTTCAAGTGCTAATCTGCCCTAAGGATAGATTTCACTCCCTGCTCGACTATTGTTCAATAGTCTCGCTTCAGTGCTTCTGCTGAAAGGCTAGGTTGTTAGTGCGACGCGGTTCCCCTTGGAAGCTGTCCGACTCTGAGATACGTGGTCACTCTCCCCTTACGTCATGCGTATCTGTTACGTAATCGTAAGTGTCTTCCCTTCTCATACGTTTCTGTGCACTTGACTGTAGGTGGTTTGTCTGTCTTTGAATCTCCGACTCTATTGTGAGACCAAAGTGTTCCCCCGTCTTAGAAGTCTTGTGGTCATTGTCTGCCTGGAGATGCGAGAGTGTTTCAGTAGATTGTCTACCCTTGTTGAGTGTTCAACCTCCCACACCCTGTTTACGTCAGCCCGTTTCTAACCGACTCAACATGTGTGTCCCTTTGTCCTGGCTACCTAAAGACAGTTACTTCAAACGGATTGTTTTCTTTCATGAAAGAATTCCTTTATCATGAGAAAACCCTTTCTAAAATATTAAGAAAAGTAAAAATTAAATATTTTCTAGTTTGCATTTTCTGCGTCACACTTACAGACTGGAGGAGATTAGATAATTAATTGGTGCGACAAATTATGATAAATAATGATAGATTTCTAGATGGTTGTCTTAAGTATCACATCGTTATAAATATACATGTTTTGCAGACAGCATGTGGACTCCAAATGTTTTTTTATTTGCTGGCCACCAATCCAGACAAACAGGAGAAACTAGCGCAGGAAATTCTTGGTGAGATCGGCCAAGATGGCAGTCTGACTGTAGAAGTCCTGGGCAGACTTTCCTATCTCAAGGCGTCTGTTAAAGAGTCAATGAGGTAAGCATGGAACTGAAATAAATCTTTTATGTAAATGAGAATTATTTCGTTGTTCAATTTTGATGAATAAATTGGAATTATAATATAACGATGTATAATGTAAATAGCATTTATTTTTAAACTTCAGTTAGAGTGATATTATAGAAGATACAGGATATTGTGCCGCCGAACATTTTTACGCCGGATGCTTTTACGCTATACGTTTTGGCGCTGATGTAACGCTATACGTTTTGGCACTGATATAACGCTATATGTTTTGGCGCCGTGAACAAAAGAATGACACCAAACTTCGCCTCTTTGCAACTACAGCTGATGATCGTTTGAAAAAATAGTTACAACCATGGCAGGATGTGGACCAAAGCCGAATTTACAAAGATCATTGTCAGAGTCGGATACCGGGCAGGAGAAATCCCATCAGCAATAATGATTCTTTACAGCGATCAAAAGAAAAAATGCACACAAAAGAGCAGATAATTGATTCAAAGAAGAAGAAACGCTTTTCACGTTATCACCTTTACTATCTAGAGACAGATCATCAATCATTATATCAAAACAGTATCAAGTGTAAAATGCTACAATAAATCGTCCAGAACACAGAACAGGTTTTACTTTAGGAATCTAGAAAATGAATATTTTCAAACTTTACAGAGAGTAATTGTAACCGGAGAAGTCAAGTGAAGAGATGTCATGACGGAATTTCAGTCTTGCACCAGCACTCTTCTTACAAATTTACGTCATCATGGCTGAAATGGGTTTGTGCTAACTGTATTCTCTATGTCATCATGGCTAAAATGGGTTTGAGCTAACTGTATTCTCTATGTCATCATGGCTGAAATGGGTTTGTGCTAACTGTACTCTACGTCATCATGGCTGAAATGGGTTTATACTAACTGTATTCTATGTCATCATGGCTGAAATGGGTTTGTGCTAACTGTATTCTACGTCATCATGGCTGAAATATAGATTTGTGCAAACTGTACTCTCTATGTCATCATGGCTAAAAGATAGATTTGTGCTACCTGTATTCTATGCCTTATTGCCAAATAAAAAGGTGCTACATATAGATAAATGTTTGAAGCTATCAAAGCAATTTAGCCAAATTTCAATCCAGCTTTCCTCTCTTTGAGCTTCGAACAAACCGTTTTTGTTATAGTGCAACCAATATTCAGAGATATTCAAATCAATGGATGTCTTTGCACTTGACCAAAAATATTTGAAAGAATCTCACAGATGAGGAATTTATCTAATATTAATTGGTACATGGGCGCACCACAGATAGAATGGGTATCTTAAAGGGTAAAGGTAAAAAATGATTGAATGTCATGAGTAAACCACAAACAAATACAAACTTGTCTCAAAATATCAAACCTTTTACTCTAAACTTAGTGTGTAAGTAAAATCAGATTTAATTTTTTACCTCTGCTTTCCTCAAAATGAAAAAAACAACAGTAAGTTTAGGTTACCTTAGTCAGACAATTTATTTTGTAAATAGAAGAATAAAACAATCAAAACAAGATTTTACTGCTTATATTTGTTGGATCATTTCATGCATAAATCGGTACGCGACATTCGGGCCCCTGGCATTTATCACCGAACATTTTGGCACTGGACATTTTATCCTCCATTATATATATAATTCTGAAACATGCTTGCCAGTATGAATGTATGTCTGTATTATATATAAAACCCATCGCAATTATGTACTAGGATTGGATTGGCAGATACTCTTTAATGTTACTATCTTTACAGTCTGCACGTATTCTTTATCCCCATATTTCTGGCTGTTCATCAAGGCTCTTTTCCACGAACATATTGTTCATAATATATATATATATATTATATATATATATATATATATATATATATATATATATATATATATATATATATATATATATATTATATATATTCACGTTCCGTTTGAACGCATCGGATTCCATCGATGAATATCCTGATACTTGGATGATCCATTACAAATTCTGCTTTGCGTTTTCAATGGACTTCAACATAATTGCTGGTTCGATCTTCATGAGCGATGGCTTCGATAACAAATATCGAGGTCGCTGATCGGTATAAATGGAAATGTAATTATAATTCTAGCAGACAGAGCGAAATCTGCGTCAGTATTGTATCAATCAATTTATTTCACGATATGTTGTTGCTAATTTATGATGGTTAATTTTACAATCATTTTAATTAATGATACAATTTGTTATTTTATTGTTAATTTTATACAATTTATATCATGACGTAACTATGTTCAGTACCTGCGTGTTTCTTATTATATTCTATTTAAGTATGCCCTTGGTTGATATGTAAACACTCATAAATAGAACTCGTGGAAACAATATGATTAGGAATCCATGGTCAGCTCCTTTATTTTTCCCACATACGGGTAACTTTTCTCTACAAGCTCCTGATTCCAACAGTAAGCTATGGGCTGCCCAACAGGAATCAAAATCTCAAATCTTGAACTCAAAATTATCTTCAAATTTGAAACTGTAAAACCTTTTGTTGTAACAGGTTTTCTAGTCAAGATGGTTTAAACACACAATTACACTTCTTAGTAAAGCCTTTCCTTCAAACACACACATGAATAACAGTTACTTTAATTCAATCAACAGCTTAGTAAAGCTTTTCCATACTGTTTTTTTTATCAAACACCTACATGAATAACAGTTACTTTAATTCAATCAACAGCTTCACGTACCTCAATAAGGTGAGGTTTGCTTCTTACACAGTCACTCCAAAGAACTTGAAAGCTTGCGCCATTAACTTTATTCTTTTGAGCGAAACCTAACTAATTACTTTAAGGAATTAAGCAATAATTATATATCATTACATAAGTACATATCATGACGTGATAAGAACTTTTATAAACTTGGCTACATAATATATTTCTTGATTATTTTTATATTTCTTAATGTTGATTTCAGAGTATTGTTCCCTCTTCCATGTGGCGTTGGCAGAGAATTTACATCCAACATGGTTGTGAGAGGTTACCAAATACCTAAAGGGGTCAGTTATTCTTGCTTCTAATAATATGATTAGTTAAATTGTTCCCAATCATTCTTATTTATAAACAAATGTCTCTTATATAGCTTTCCAGCTCTACCTATGTATAACGATTTACTTTGAGGGTCAAGGTCGAGCAGATGGAAGGTTTTTCCAATGTGGCCAGTTTTACCCTCGAACATGTGTGATTCTGGTTTTTTTGAGCTGCTAAAGCGTCCTTGACCTAAAGCTCGTGCTTTTTTCCTATCTTTATATTTTGTTGTTGCGTTCATTGAATGGGAAGGAAAGAAGAAAGGAGCCAACACAACTGAGTTTATAAAAGCTACGCTTAAAGCGTCCTTGAATTTCGAGCACGTGGTAGTTTTTCTTCACATGGTCAGGTTGATATTGCGTTCTCGAATTCATAGGAAAGGAAGGAGGGAGGAAGTTTTTCAAATCGCCAGGAATTAAGGAAAAGAGGGGAAGTAAGAAAATGAGGGAGGGAAGAAAGAGAAGAGGACGTTTTCGCATAACCAGGAAGGGAGGGAGGGTTTGAAGGTAGGGGGAAGAAAGGTGGAGTGAGGGAAGGATTTATAGAAGAAGGAAGTTTTTTACATGGCCAGCTTTCTGTTGCATTGTTGCGTTCACGAAACAGAGATATCATCAAAGTACTCAGAAAACAAAACAAAAAAATATGTAAAAGGTCATTTGGTAAATGATGCTTGAATTTTCACTTGCAATGATGACTTATAATCAACCTATTCAATAAACAAATTAATTTTAGCAATGCTAACATTTTAATTATCCACTCATCATCACAGGTGGCAAATACTCTAGTTATATAATATTGCCCTATGTTGGGATTAATACTGTCACATAATGGCATTACGCAGCCCACACCCACCCTCTTCTAAAAAATTATTCAATCAACCTAACTCTAGGACAATTGACCTTTATCCCCAAGATAGAGAATAGACTGAGTACAATTCACTTTAATGGGACTATTCAGAGAACAGCTCAACCACGTTCAATTAATGTACCAGAAACCTACCTGTTATTCAGCAGTCCAGTGTTTTCCCATTCAGGCAACATGTGTTTCAGCTCCCAGCATTAATAAGCTATAATCATACCATAGCAGTTACTACCCTTTTTGCCGGTTACTGATGCAGCAGGAACCCATCCTTTGTGTATATTATTGCTGAAAGGTATGTTGTTTTGCTTGTATAACTAAATGTTATATCCACATTTATCTTGAACCTTAACTATATTGTGTATTTCTATATATTTCACTTTTTTATTAGAATGTATTATGACCATGCTGTATGTAAGAGTATTATATCAGAGAACACGTAGACAAATAATTAGCCTTGTGTATAAGCACATTATTTTGGAACTTGAACATTTAATCATGAAGCAATGCCAGACAATGATGACCCAACTGTCAGAGACACAGTTCAGTGAACCATGCATGCATCCACCACAACACTACCAGGACCCTAGACTCATTGTCAGGCACATCCTGAGTAAGTGACTATAAAACTAAAAGCTGAACAGCTTCTCTCAGATACTCTCATATTTATCACAGAGTTCACTCAGAATTCTCATATAATATGTTCACTCATATGAACCAGACTCTAATAACACAATAGTATCATAGACATGAATAAACTTTCTCTTATGTCATGATTATGAATTATATACATTTTGTGACTTTGATTATAACTGTTCATTTTATGAAACCACGTTGTCATATTTTATTTTGTGTTAAATACATGTGAATATTGATACATATACCACTCATGTTGGTGTGACTCACTTATATATCATATGTTGTAGTCTGTCACTTGTATTTAGTTACAGTACCTGGCTGTATGTATCTGTGGGCTTAGAGCTATCTTCTAGACTATCATTCTTCTTTCCTACATTGTTCGATCTTCCTTCTTTCCAACACGTGTGGCCAGAAAGAAGGTGTGTTAGGGGGAATTAGCCTAGGTTATTTACAAAGCTAGAAAGAGAAAACTTTCATCCAACAGCAAATATGGTTGTGTAGCGAGCACTTGCAAGAAGAATAAGAAATTCAAACCAGACAGTCTTCTCGGGACAGTTTAGCAATGCCAATAATATATATATATATAATAAATAAACAAACAATCTTTTAATAAATATTAAATTTGTTTCATAAAAAATTACAAGTTCTACTTTTGTTTCTGCTGATGTGCAAGCATTGGTAAACTTCATCCCTTGCTGCCATCAAGCTTGCTTCACTTATCTCGACATTGCTTATGTCGACATTCGTATGAGTCGACGGTTGAAGTTTGAAATTTTACTGCCATGTTGACAACTGTTAACTGCCATTGGATTTTGTGAAGGTGCTGAGATCCATGAGCAGGAGAAATTCTTGTTGGGACTCTAGGCAATATTCTAAGAGAGGTGTTGGATGCTGCGTGTGTGCTATGATGTACCTGGAGGGTATGACGAACTGTTTCTTCTAACTATTTCTGATTCATATCTTTAATATCTTACATTGATTTAACTGTATTATTTATTTAGTTGGCTTATTGACATTGAGAACTTGTATAAACTAAACTAAATTGTGAAGATATTTCTTTGATGTAAAATTCCTAGTAATTGTTCTATGGAATTGACATGATATATTTTTCTTGATTGATTGAATTCTATGTGCTTGATGAGATTGTGATTCTGAAAAATTGCCTTGTGTGTAATTTTGACAACATTGATTGTAAAACTATTTTTAACTGTTACTTATTATTTACTTATTATTTTCTTTATTAAATTGTTGATTTATAACTATCCACTATCGTTACATTGATAGAGAGGTGCTTGTGCATGGTGATGGGTGGGGGCTGCCATATGACATAACGACAATAGAAAGATGGTTGAGTGCAAGCTTAGGATAGTTTTCATCATCGTAGAGAGCTTATATGTGAGGGGCTGGATTAAAGACAAAGATTGACAAGATAATTCAATTAAGGTCTGTTAATCTAGACAGGTAACACTAGGACAGAGAGTTAATTAGTTAGCAGACTGTTCCAGGATTGACCTAGTCGCTCTCGTAACCGCAAAGACAAAAGACCCCTTTCGGGTGACTGTGCATTCTATTTGCATGAGATAATTATTGTTTATGTATTAATTATGAAATAAAATATCATAAATTAATAATTAGCAATTAGCAGACAGGACCACCTTTTTCACACTATCTATCTATCTATCTATCTATCTATCTATCTATCTATCTATCTATCTATCTATCTATCTATCTATCTATCTATCTGTCTGTCTATCTATCTATCTACCTACATACCTACCTAACTACCTGCCTATCTATCTGTCTATCTATCTATCTATTTATCTTTCTATCTATCTATCTGTCTGTATGTCTGTCTGTCTATCCATCCATCCGTCTGTATGTCTACCTATCTTTCTACCAAAACATCTCTATAGATATATTAAATTATGCATTATATATTAAATATACTGTGATGGAAAATGCAAATTAATGCACTTAATTAATTAATGTAATTAATTCTTCATTTTGTAATTTTAAATTCAAATCTCAGTGTGATGAGTTTGAAACAAACAACGTTGACCCATATCCAGAATAAAAGGAGTTATTGTTAAAGATCACTGATTTTTGCATAACTCAGATTAATTTTAGTAATGAGGTCAATAGTGTCTATTCAGACAAAGCCGTTGAAACAACTCAGTTCTAGCCCGAAGGCTGATAAATTCTAGAATCTTCCACTCGACCCCCTAGAATCACATATAAGGGCAGATTCGAAATTGAACCCTCACGACGACCATACTCATCAAGGGATCACTAGGATCCATCATCCACCACACTCTCGACCAGCGGATTACCGGGAAAAGAAATGTCATGGCGCCACTCACGATCTACAGCTAAGCCTTTTTCAGGGCAGGCAGAGAGAAGAACGCTACTGCCCACTCCTAAAATCGCATCATAAGAAAAAAATAGCAGAAGACGTTGACAACTTTGACCCCTATTATGAGCCTCCAACCACCACACCAACGGAGGAAGACAACGATCCCATGATTATTATCCTTATCAACGGAGTAAACTAGCAGAACTCGACGAAAAGAGGAAAGCAGAATTTGACAAAGGCAACCGTGCAAAAAAGACTGCACAATAAAATGGTACTCTTATGGTGGAGGAAACAAGTATCTACAACAAAAACTCAGTCCCTTCAACCTACAACTCACAACAGAGAATGAAGATTTGAAAATTGCATTCGAACAAATGCTGTGGAACCTGTTTTATTACAACTGTGACAGTGAAGAACGCCTAACATCAATCCGACAAACTATAGTGGGCACCGTCAACTTCTAAGAAATACTACAAAAACATCTTCAAACAACACAAAAATCCACACAGAAAGACAGCACAAAATCAAACTGACTTTAAAGGAATAAAACACGTTTCCAAACTCTACAATCCACTACTGCAGAACAGGGAATAAACACCAACATTATCTGGAAAATTCCACCTACTACCAAGGTGAATTCAACGCAGACACCAAAACAAGAAATCAGACAGGCGTTCTCGCAAACTCCAAAACCCACAACAGACACTAAGGAAACTCACACTACAAGCTCTACCAGCAAAGAAAAAGACATTAAAACAACTACCACCGAAAATAAGAAGAAATGCCAAAAAATCTCTAGCACACAAACAAATTTAATGACTGAGAGTGAAGCTGAGGAAATAAATTGTATTATTTTTATTCAGTTGTTTGAATTGAAAATGCAAAATTATTATAAGTTGTAATTGTTAATGAGAAAGGTAATCTATAGAATGAGAACACTTTTAGGGAAAATTTAAATTATGAAAACCCGTACGTATTATGGGGATTTTAGTTCCATTTTCTTATTACGACTTAGGTTTACAATCATTCTGTTTTCAACAGAGGGTGGAGTCAAAGGAGTGTAATTCATCTGAAGATGTTATCCGGGGGGTTGGGGATGGGAGGGGTTATGTGTTGAATAATGAATGCGAGTCAACATGAGTTAACTGGATAGTGAGAATGATGGGAAATCACGACCTACGGCAATAAAGTGTTGTAGAGAAACTAAATGATCTACACTGTAGAGAGACTAAATGACATATGATGTGATAGTTTAGGATTGTGAATTGTTCACAGGTCTGAGAACAATTAGTGATACGGAAGTTGATTTTCTTTTCTTTTACTTTCATATTAACGTTGATTTGTTTTCTGTAAACTCACTGTAAAGTAGCATCATATTTTAACGTTTAGTGTAATTGTAACGAAACTCTCGGTATCGTATGTCGCAGTACTTAGAGCGGAGAGTGAGCGATGAGTGAAATAATAATCACAAATAACGTCCGTCATAATAATAATAATAACCAGTCGGTTATTTGCAAAAGCATTTAAATCTATTAGTGTAGTAAATTTATCTGAGCTACTTGAATAAGTATACATCACCTGTGTATAATACGATACACGCATGGACACAGTATATGAGATTCATTCAGCGTAACAAAAGTATGCGTATTATTACTGAACACAAGGATCTAAATATTATGAAACTTGTTGTAAGGCACAACAAACTAAAATAATTGAACCATACCTTGTTCACACTTACTCATCATTATTTTAATCTATTTTTTTGTGTGCATATTCTATATCTAACCAACACATACGAAGAATTACTCACAGGTGTATTTTGTGACGCAAATTTGCCATTAAACAGGTGAACGACAATATGAGAATGAGCAATCCTGCCGACACGCACACACACACACACACACACACACATACTCGCGCGCGCACACACACACACACACACACACACACACACACACACATACACGCACACAATAAAATAAAAGTTTTCTTTTCTAATGATTTCTAATGACTCATGCAGTCAATATAATTTGTTACAGGACTTTTATGTGTGTTCTAATATTTCATGTAGACTCTCTTTTCACAAAGATTTCACTTGACAGTCGCTAAACGTCAAACTCTCCTTTAGGAAAAAATTCATTTTACATTCGCTGAAAGTCAAATTCTCCTTTAGAAAACTGTCCTTTAGCAAAGATTTATGTTTTGCATTCACTAAAATTCAATCATCCGTCCTGAAGCCGATTTTTTAAAGAAAAAGATTGTGATTGCGGAGATTCTAATATCCGACCCTTGACCTTGTTGACAAACAGCTCATTAATGTGCAAGAACTATTGAAATACACATAGGGCTAGCATTGTGTTTGGAATGGAGTGTATATGTAGGTGATTGTGTCAATCAGTGTATGTAAATCGTGTCAGTGTGTGTGTTTGTTTGTTTGTTTATGTATGTGTGTATGTGTGTATGTGTGTGTGTGTGTGTGTGTGTGTGTGTGTGTGTGTGTGTGTGTGTGTGTGTGGAGTGTTGTGTGTGCGTGCGAATAATCCAACTAAACAAATTGTATTATTATTTAATTTCAATGTAACTTAATACAGACTTTTGTTTTGATGAGCAACCTTCACACAGCCATGAATCCAACTTACTTTGAAAATCCAGAACAATTTCTTCCCGAAAGGTGGCTTCGTGGAGATAATCGGCAAAGGGAGACAGTTATTCACAACTTTTCTTGCCTCCCCTTTGGTTATGGAGCTCGAATGTGTATTGGCCGGCGTTTTGCAGAGCAGGAGATGTATCTTGCTACCGTAAAGGTGAGAAAAATATTCGCGGTATTAGTATATAAACAAGAACAACAGAGAAAAAGTCCGAGGTGATGCAGTGGTAAGTTAATGAGATGTTTAGATTCATGGTATATAGGTGTGACAGACTTCTGACCAGAATTCTTGTCATGAACTTATGACCCACATCCGAAACTCGAATATCATATTCGAATTCCTTTGTTTGAACCTTCCCGTCATCACATGAGGAAAAAAACAATAGTGAGTTCATCCCTTGTTATGTAACTTTAGACAGCAGTCGAGAAAGTTCTAGTCACGTGATACATTCATGCACTACAATAAATACTCTTGACACGGTAATATTCTTTACTCGCCACCCCAGACCAGCCGACATACACACGAGCACCTTGCTTGTCGCCGAAAATCTTGCTGAGTCAGAAGGAACATAGGAACCCGAGTCTTGTGCAGTAAAGTCTACTTTAAGAAGATCGGGCTTTGGTTTCTTCTTCTTCTCTGCCTTATAATACGTTTACGTATTGTTTGGATGCCTGATTGGTGAACGACGTACAATTCTGTGTCGCCATCGTTGTTGACGCTATGCTATGACGGTTCGTCAGTGTGACAAGTCGGGAGACGACCAGGTTGCTGGAAACTACGACCGTACTACGCAAGCATCGCTTGATACGTGGAAGGATCGAACTATCTTTAGACACGTGTGCATCAAGACTACTGAGAAAGATGAGTGACTAAATCGAATTCTAAATCAATCAAAAGTGCTGGCAAAAATAAACTCTAAAACAGTAATAGTCAAGCGAACTGAAACTACCTTAGTTTAGATCTGAAGCTGTGTCTTCGTAACTGATTGTTATTGTTAAATATTAACTATTAAATTCTTTATTTGTTAATACCTCTTTCGTAGTGAATTTTTATGCATATAGACCTAATTCGTGGTTTGGATGGGGGATCGACTGAGCTAAATGAACCTTTTGAATGCATAAAGATTTAAAAGAGTGTTAACGGTTTCCAAACCGGCTATTGTACACAAGTTGTCTGTTCGTGAATCTGTTTGTCTGTACTACAAAGGCGCATTTTCATATGAGACGAAAGATAATTTGAGCAACCAGTCTGTTTAGGGAAAGGGGAGAAATTAATTTATCTAATTAAATTAAAGTTTCTGTAAAATTCCTAAGCAGGGTCTTTAAATAAATACTGGACATGTAACAATAGGTCTCACTAAATCTCTAATTTCTTGACTAGAATGTGTTCTTGATTACTAGGAAGAGACAGCATTATAGTCTATAGGTCTCACTAAATCTCTAATTTCTTGACTATAATGTGTTCTTGACCGCTAGGAAGAGAATAGAGAGGATTGTAGACAGCATTATAGTCTATATGTGTCAGTAAGTCTATTGACTAGAATGTGTTGTTGACTGCCAGGAACAGAAAGCATTATAGTCTATAGGTGTCAGTAAGTTTCTTGACTAGAATTTCTGTAGACCGTTATTTACAGACTCCTACTTAAGTATAAAGAAAGGAAATATCTAGGTGTGAGATTGGGGTGAGAGGGAAGGCAATTTGTATTCAGGCAGAGATGTGTGATTGGATGAAAAGGAAGGCAGAGATATGAGATTGGGGTGAGAGGGAAGGCAGAGTTGTGAGACTGGGTGAAAAAGAATGCAGAGATGTGAGATTGAGGTGAGAGGGAAGGAAAGTGTATTCAGGCAGAGATGTGATATTGGGTGAGACAAAAGTCAGAGATGTGATATTGGGTGAGACAAAAATAAGAGATGTGCGAGGGGGTGAGAAGGAAGTCAGAGATATGAGACTGGGTTAGAAGGAAGTCAGATATGTGAGATCTGGGTGAGAGGGAAATCAAATTGTATTCACGCTAAGATGTGAGATTGGGTGAGAAGGAAGGCAGAGATGTGAGATTGGGAGAACTCTTGGTGTTTCACAGATTATTTTCCATTTTTTTATATTATACTGTGACAAGGCGTCTAAATGAAGACTAGCGGGAATCTTCTACAACACTTAATTTGGTAGGAATATAAATGAAAAAGTAATGAATTTGTCCAGAAAATTAAAATGTAATACTTTGCTTATGCAGCTCAAATGTCTTACTGAATTTACTTTATAAAAATCATTATCTTATAAATACATTTATTTAATATTCTTCAATACAGCTGATAAGCATTACTCCAAAGAGTATATTTTGGAATATCCGATATAGGCCAATTCTCCCTTGTTGTCGGCAATAATTTCTGTTGTGTCAGTGTTTTGTACTAAATTGCCTTCATTGATGCAAGTTGTTCAGTGCATACTAATTATTTAAACTCGATCAAATGATTGTCATTATGATTGTTTTTCCACATTAAATGGATGATTGATATACTGATTGATTGTTTAGCATAGTTTTGATTGATAGAGAGTTTGAATGTGTGGGACAGAAAATGCAAACAGACATACTGAAAAGTTTTCCAAATTAAGAACCACACACGAAATCTTTGATGCTTTAACTTTAATTGTAAGCCACTGCAAAAGCCATTTTTTACTTTTTGCCGTGTAGAAAATCGTATTAAGAATTTTAGACTTTAAGAATTGAACTTTGTCTCGGCCTAGGACTAGAGATTCAAAGAGGGTCGAAGCGACAGAAATAGCCGCAACAACCAGGTGCTCGAAGCAGACGCACCGAGAGAAACGCGTAGGTTACATAACATTATGCACATCAAAGTGACACAAAACACCTGAGACTGAGAGTCAGGCATTTTCTAAAGGCACCAGACTTGCGCTCACAGGGCAGCCTTTTAGTAGATTCACCCAACTGATACTATAGCACATAGGGTGAAACAAGAGAGGAATTATGTCCAGAGGGGGAGATTAGAGCGTAGAACCCATCTTTAGCATAAATACCCCACCCGCCAGGCTGTAGTCTCACTCAATATTTTTCGTGGCATGTGTCATCCCTGCCATGGTGAGTGAAGCAGAGAAGAACAAAGACTAGGAATTGTCTGATATAGTAAAAACACGATTTTGTAAAGATTGAATTATTTTTATTCTTATTACAAATTGTATATTTTAAATTTTTGCTAATATTGTATTTTAAATGATTTTCCTAATTGTAATGTATCCTTGTTACTAAGAAAAGGAAAGTAAATAACTAATGTGAAAAGAATTAAAGATGAGAACCAAGAATGAAATTACAGGTTTAGTTAGATTGAAACACGAGACTGATGTGTGAAAATACTTATGTATTTCACACTTGTCTAAAGGACACCAGAACACCTCTCTAACTGGACACCTGTCTAAAGGAGATACTTGATGGAACACCTGTCTAACTGGACAACCATCTAAAGGGCAAGGAAACACATGACAAACAAGACAAAGCAAATTCATCATGACTGAATATCCTGGTGCTGAAGTCGGCTAGGTCAGAAGTCTGCTTTCACTAAAGGTACCACATACCATTACTGAGAAGATAGGAAACCAGAGAGGATTGTATGAGCAGCAATTGAACATTGTGTCAGGTGACTGTTTCCTATGGAGTGTTCTATAGTCTATACTGTGTTAGCCGCTACAGGAATGTTCATATGATTAGGCGTACTATTTATTGGAAAGGCTAGGTCAGAGGTATCAACATGGGAAGACAAGTGGCTGATATCGTGAATTTGGAGTGTTCCACGGAGAGTTTACTAGTCTATGTTTCAAGACTGAATTTCATTGGACACTGTGTTAATTCAGGAAAGTGTATGTGTTAATTTTAGAAACAAACTGTGACTTTATGGACATGAACATCACAAGAACCGTTCCAGACTGAAGCTGATAGCAAGTGGCTGAGATGACTGGCCAGGAACGATGTTCACAAACATCAGGTGAACTGTAAACCATATTGTCTCGTGTGTAAACCTGTATGCGTTCAGTGATTTATGTAATTCTTATGTTTATTCTATTTCTTCTTCAAATTGTTTAGAGCGTAGAAATATTAATGCTTGATTTGTGAAGCCTAGTAATTGTTCTAGGAAAAGTGTTGCTATTAATTTATGTATATCTTCCTGATAATTGTTTGAGGAGATAATTTAATGACTATTTTTCTTATTCTTTCTAATTGTTGAATTTATGAGAGAAGTATTTTAATTCTGAAATCTGTATTATTACCTTGGTGTGGTTTTATCAACATTGAAAACAAGTTAATTTTATTATTTCATTTCTTTAATAAAATGTGTTAAATTTTAAAACTATTCACTCTTCTTATTGAGTAGGAGATGGGCATATATAGATGACAGGTAGGGGCGTGCCTGATGACGTAATGACGTACTGAAAGTCGGTCGCATATAAGCTTTAGAATAGTCCTGTCATCGGAATGAGAGATTTGTGGGGGGTTAGATGACATATTGACATACAAGATAGAGCTGTAGAATCTGTTATTCTAAGACAAGTAACGCTTGAGAGGGGAGATAACCAATAGGTAGAACTCTCAAGGTCTAACTTAGTCACTTTCGACCACAAGACCAAGACCCTGTCGGTGACTGATTGATTGGCTGAGTGGAAGAAACTTATCTGTGTGTAATTAATGATAATTATTCAGATAGTGATTGACAGTTAATTAATCATGAACATGGAACGTTGCCACAGAATGGTTGACAGATTGTTTTAAAGATTTCTTCATTGAACGCTTGATGGAATCATTGATTGAATGATTGATGACTGGCATACAGACTAATTTGTTAAATCATCAGTTCATTCAATCACTTACTTATTCAAACATATTTATTGACATAAATCATAATGTTTGGCTTTAAATCTCAATATGTAAAACATATTTAGATTAGTGATTTTAATTTTATTTATTATTATGTACGGTTAAAGGTGTGCAATCCATTATGTCGTGAGAAACCTGTTTATGTATGCATTTGATTTACTACAGCATACGTTATTTGGATGAAATATATTTGTAATAATAAGTGTTTCTACTATGATGTTCATCCGTTTTTCATTCACACACACACACACACACACACACACACACACACACACACACACACACACACACACAGAGTACTCATACCCAACTATAAATAAATTTAGGGCAATATAATATTATTTAACTGAAAGTCACTCATAAAAATTCATGTCTACAATTTTTATCTTATTTAAATATGCTAAATGGTAAATTTTTACTTCTTTCAGATGTTGCAGAAATACAATATAAGCTTGCGAGAGACTTCCAAGGAACTGCAGTCAAAATTTACTTTATTTCGCTCACCAAAGACACCAATTCCGTTTGTTTTTACACCAAGAAATTAAAATTGCGATAAAAAATTAAAATACATGAGGCGTGAGATTAAAAAGGAACGTTTGCATATGTCTAGCATCGCAAAATATAAAGATAGTCGCAACGTAATAACTAAGAATATTAATTATGAATGTTCAGGCAGAGACACTAAAATTGTTAATTATAAATATACAGATTTAGACAGTTAAACTATTAATTTTGAATATCCTGACGTAAACATTAATCGTATTAATAGAGGATCTTCAATATTTCGTGTAAATTAAGATTTTTAAGCAGATTATTTTCAATATTGCAAACAGTCTTCTTTGATACACACTCTTTGTTTACCTTTCATTTAGTAACCATTACATTTTAAAGGAACTGTCGCAGGACACGCGCGAGAAAATTGTAGCCGATGTTGTAAAAGGTGAATATATTATGATTAGTATTGCAGACTTATTGTCGTTATTATTTGTTGCTATGGAAAGCTGTAAAATTGATTACTCTCTTTGTCGATGCACTAAGTGAACCGTTTTGTAACAGGAATAATATTTCTGTCTTGATCATTAATGTTACTATTCAGATTCATTCGGATTAAAGGGACGCAACTCTCGCAACTTTTGTCGATGTAAAATTTTAATAAAATTTTATTGCAATGAAAAATATATTTATGTTTGAATTTGAATTGTTAAGTAAATATATGTTTCAATGATAAATTCACCAGAATTACTTTTTTTTTAGTGCATACTGTATCTAGAAATGTTATTTAGCCACCTATTAAATATTATTTTCTCTCTTTAAGGTTGTATAATGTTATAACGATATACAGGTCTAAGTAATATATTGATGCACTAAATGCATAGATTGTTATTAAATAACTCAGATGTAACCGTCGAAAATGTATTTAATTTCATTTTAAATTGGAACACTTTGTTGTGCTAGTGTCAGTTCGACACCAAGCCGAAAATGTAAATAAAACAATAACAATACATCGATGGGTCAAGATTTTCTTTTGTTGAAGAGTGATGTGTGGTCAGAATGATCATCTTATACAACACAACTGATTTGTTAGTGAACACTTTATATATTTATTACTAAGACCTTGACACGTTAACACACTTTATCCAGCTCTTCAAAATGGAAATAAATAGAAGCTCTAAAATATATCAGGATGAGAACTTACCAACAAAAGACGATTGAACTGAAGCGCATCACATGAAGTTTGCCAATAACAGACCTGTGACATGCAGATAAAAAGGGTGCATGGACAGATTATGTCACAAGATAAAGCTTCTAGAAGTTTGTGAGGACTTTTAGGAAAACTATAAAAGGGAGGAAGGAAGACTTATACACTTATGTCACAAGACATAAAGCTTCTAGAAGTTTGTGAGGACTTTTAGGAAAACTATAAAAGGGAGGAAGGAAGACCTATACACTCATGATGAAAACGTGGATTTATGTGAAGACATCTTGCTTCATATTTATTGAATTTTTATATACAGAGATTTCATAAAGGAAAGTTGGGAATATATCTTTCCACCCATTTTTCATCTGTCTACTGCCTAGTGTTTGAGTGACGAGGTAAATTGCTTCAATATTTTCCTGGCAAAGTGGGAAGTCTGCCTTCAAGACAGCTTATGCACATGACATTGGTTGTATGCAGTTAATGATAGGGAAGCTGTTTTTGTCTCCCCCTTCTGAGCTTGCTTGAATCCTGGTTCCGCGGTTGGAGGGACAGTATCTCGGTGCCCAAAGGACATGAGAATGTCTGCATCCATAGGATGCAAGGACACACCTGACTAGACGACACAATCTGGTAGTGTCAAACATTGTTGGATTTTTCCATCATCACGGGAACAAAGAAAGCAACGACAATTACCAGGGTTGACAACACTCCAAAACAGCACTGATTTCCTCCCCCCCCCCCCAGCAAAAATCGGAGACAGTGCCTAGAACATGCAGGTCTTTACTGTTGAGCAATGCAACGATTGCATCATATCTTCTCTTGAAGTACCACTTATGGGTGACGTGTGAGATTATGTCATCTCGGAACTTTGACATTACTAAGTTAGTAATTGATAAAAGGCAAACCACATCTAGAACTGTTAAGAATATGAACTTAAAATCTATTCGATAGAATTCTTGTTTAAATTCATTACTATTTTCATTTGTATAATATGAACTCTAGGATAATGTTTGGATTTATGCCTATGGCGTATATGAATTACCATTGTTGATAGCGGTGCCATTTACCACGTGAGAATTGTATAATCTATTTTTGTTTTACATTTTGAAGTTCATCATTTTCATCCCCTTTATCTCCTACACTGACCTACAGAGTGTATGTCATTGGAAAGTTGTATGTTTGGCTAATCACTGTGTGAAAGAGTAGTGCCCCGAACTGGGAAATAAATGACCTAATTCATTATTTCAACAAAAACTCTCTTGTTATTCACAGTTTTTATGAGAGGTGTGAAAGAATTTGTATTTGTATTGTTTTGTTTGTTCATCTGTTCGTCCATTTATTCACTTTTATGATAATTGCTCACCAGTAGCATGCACAGCCAATAAAACTTTCCTTTACATACAGAATAAAAATAGGCCCCACCCAAACACCAATGGCGTGTTCTGTAATGTGTCTTGTGTAACAACTTAAGACAATGTATTACTGGCACATGTCACATGAGTTTCTTGGAGATACACCAGAACGAGCCAAACCTGACTTCACCCCTTGTATCTCTATATTAGCTCGCGCCGTTCACCCTGCAATTTGTGACATATACATATGCAGGTAATCAGTAATTATATTAATAAATACACAATACTGAGACACACAAGCCCTTCCTTGAAGATGACTCTTTATCTCTGGCATTAACTGTGATACCTCCAGTCTTAGACAAAGGACTATTTATCTTTGTCCTTAACTGTGATAACTCCAGCCTCTGACAGATTACTATTTATCTTTGTCGCTAATTGTGATAACTCCAACCCTAAATAGCAAACTCTTTACATATGTGTTGTTTGCCTCTATCCTTAACTGTGATACCTCAATCCCTGGACATTAGTAGTAGTAGTAGTAGTAGTAATAGTAGTAATAGCAGTAGTAGTATGCTGCCAAGTGGAACAATAGCAGATATCTGGATTGCCAGTCAATATGCTACATTGCTTACATATTAAACTGACAAATAATTAATTTGGTATGTAGCTGATAGACAAGACTGCTAACTTTACAGATCTGATTTATACTTAATATAGTACACTGTTCTACCAAATAGTACGATGTACAAGCTGACATTTTAAAGTATGAACTAGTACGATGTACACATACAGCCGATATATTAGGGTGCCACGTGGAACGACACAGAGCTGGCGCATAGACTGCTAGTCAGTAAGATGATGACACTTTAGGCTGCCAATTATTAGTATGCACAAGTAGCACATTAGGCTACCAAATATTATTATGCATACGTAGCACATTAGGCTACAAATTATTAGTATGCATAAGTAGCACATTAGGCTACCAATTATTACAATACGTAAGTGGCAAAGTGTTCTCTACTGAAGTGAGCTACCAGGAAAATCAAATGATGAGTGGCTGCGCTAGATGTGCACTCAAGCAAAAAAGTTGATTCCTCTAAACTGACTTGAACGGCTTACCATGAAAATTACATGAATTATTTGCGCCTGCCACATACACACTCATGACAGTCGGCATTCCAAAGGTGTACAAAATCGATGACGTCATGTACTTTCAAAGATTGTTCAGTCTGATGACCTAAATAGACCCTAGAGGTTTATGAACTCGTCGCCCGTTTACATAGCACGGGGTGCATATGCACCACTTGTATATCCAGTTACAACTGAGTCACGTCAGCTCTCATTGTGGACAAATTCACAAAATGGCTTGTACCTGGGACTGAAATCAGAAGTAAGTGATAATTTTATGCAGATGAACAGGCTTGATAATTCTTTATATTAAATTGATAACTCTAAAGGCATGAATTCATTTATATTAAACGTTATGCAAGTTAAACTTTGTATGTATGTACATGTGTGTCTTTGGGTGCTCAGCATATCATGTTTTGCAACATCAAATGGTCGTGTGCTGTCATCGGCATGTGTCAATAATATTTGGCCTCAGGCAGACAGATAATTTCCAATATCATCTGCTTCTAAGTTGATCAAACAATATGACTGACAAAGAGACATTGATTCTGATTAAGACAGTGACATTTTCAACAGTTCAGTAGAAAAAGAGTAAACAGCCCACCAATATCGAAAAATTCTTTTAATAAACATTGCAAGAGCATTTTAAAATATGCTTCTACTATAACTCCATTTTAGGTCATTTGCAACAGTCATGAGCGTTGGTCCGAGGTTGACCAAAACACAAATAAATATATATTATTTTAGTTACCGAAATTACTGCACAGAGCAGTCCTCTGTTCATGAATGTCAAATTAATTATTCTTTGATTAATAGAAAACATATACTCTATAAAATTAATATATAATGTGAAATTAAATAAAACAAGCATAAAGTAACAACGTTTGCCATAAAATCATAAATCCGAAAGTTGTTTCAATATGTTAAAACCAATAATTATAATCTACTTTCATTTCATTACATTTTCTTTTCACTATGACCTTGCGATCATTCACTGAAATATAACCTATTCCGCCAACCCTTTTGACACACACTGACAGCCACTTTAAGGTTTACAATAGGACCCGTGTTTGTGTGATGCGTAGATCCGCTCGTATTGTGTACTGTGCTCTCCATTGGTGTGGTTCTGTATCAAGTTAACATTACCATCGAAACCTGGGTGTCAATGAATACTAATGTAGAAATGTTTGGATTACATTGTATATAACATAAACCTGGGTGTCAATCAATACTAATGTAGAAATGTTTGGATTACATTGTATATAACATAAACCTGGGTGTCAATGAATACTAATGTAGAAATGTTTGGATTACATTGTATATATAACAGAAATCTGGGTGTCACTGAATACTAATGTAGAAATGTTTGCATTACATTGTATATAACAGAAACCTGGGTGTCAATGAATACTAATGTGGAAATGTTTGGATTACATTGTATATAACAGAAACCTGGGTGTCAATGAATACTAATGTAGAAATGTTTGGATTACATTGTATATAACAGAAACCTGGGTGTCAATGAATACTAATGTGGAAATGTTTGGATTACATTGTATATAACATAAACCTGGGTGTCAATCAATACATAATGTAGAAATGTTTGGATTACATTATATATAAAATAATAGCTCGATTGGGAGAGATTGGGGGGGGGGAACAGGAGAGCGAGGGCTAGAAGCGTGAGATAGTAACAGAGAGATAGACAGAGAGATAGACAGAGAGAGATAGACAGAGAGATAGACAGAGAGATAGACAGAGAGATAGTAACAGAGAGATAGACAGAGAAAGAAAAAATAAAAGCTGAATTCAAAAGAACAGTGAATACAAGAAAGAAACCACAATTGTTTCCGGATTATTTGAACTCTGTATCCTTTATAGATTACTACTTAACTATGCATAAGATTATTTGAACTCTGTATCCTTTATAGATTACTACTTAACTATGCATAAGATTATTTGAACTCTGTATCCTTTATAGATTACTACTTAACTATGCATAAGATTATTTGAACTCTGTATCCTTTATAGATTACTACTTAACTATGCATAAGATTATTTGAACTCTGTATCCTTTATAGATTACTACTTAACTATGCATAAGATTATTTGAACTCTGTATCCTTTATAGATTACTACTTAACTATGCATAAGATTATTTGAACTCTGTATCCTTTATAGATTACTACTTAACTATGCATAAGATTATAAAATCTATAGACTAAGTGTGCATGATAAGAAATTAAAGTGTACGTTTACTTGGTATTAGTGACACTATTCTTTCTCCAGTTATTATGATTTAGAACTCTTGATAACCACTACTATAAAATAAGTTTTATTCTTTCTCCAGTTATTATGATTTAGAACTCTTGATAACCACTACTATAAAATAAGTTTTATTCGAAACCATTTCCTTCTTTATTAAAGGGATTATACTTACCGGTCAATAAGGCTGTATAAATATTGAGTCAAATGTTTTGGAGTGTAAGAGAAATGGATTTTATTTTGCTCTTGTTTGTAGACATGCATTGATTTAATTTGTCAGTTAGGTCCCAGTTAAACCAGCTTAGCTGATATTATTTAATAAAATAACCTCTAAAACTGGTTTGTTGTACATTGTAATTAATGTGTCCAGGTATCAGTTAAACCAGCTTAGCTGATATTATTTAATAAAATAACCTCTAAAACTGGTTGTTGTACATTGTAATTAATGTGTCCAGGTATCAGTTACAAAAGTTTGTCATGAAATTATTTAACTGAAATAACCCTTAAATTGGTTTTTTGTTAAGTTGTAATTAAACAACACAGACTTAACAAAAACTGGTTATGACCACATGTTATATTTCAGGTATTGGTTTTAAAATACATTTGAAAAACTATTATAACCAAAATCTTACAGATTGTTTCTAATATGACTAGTTGCAAAGTTTAATTTTGCAAAATCGCTTACTAGAGAAATAGTAATGAAAATCCAGTTCGAAGAAGAAAATAGTTGTCCTATGAATTGAAATCAAGTTAATCTTGCTAAAACTCTGATAAACAGATTTATGTGTTGTTTTGAAAGATTAAATATCTACCATATTTAAGCCAACTCAATAGTGCTATCTCAATAGTCTTTCACATTGCTTTTTGAAACAAAGTCACAAGTTTATGGTTCACGTTATAACTGTCAATTCCATGTGATTCCCTTCTCACATTTTAGAGCATTAATTAGCTGCTCTTCTCTCGAGGCTAGCTTGGGCACTCCATGGCCGTATTAGCTCCCTCAAGCAGAACAACAATTGTAGCCATTTCTAGTAACTTCCTTTGTACCAGAACTTGCCCGATGTAGTCATCATACTTTGCCAACATACATTAATGGAGTGCAGTGTATACCTTACTCTTACACACTGTGGTAGATGCTCCTAGCTTCTACCACTGTCATAGCAGTTTATAATCAGTAAACCAGGAAATTGTCTTGTCTTATTCACCAATCCAATAAGTTACACTTATGCTTTAAATCAAATTTATCATTTAGCCCACAAATCGGAACATTTTGTGTTTTATTTTGTATTACATATTTCACTAGACTCTGCAATAAAAATTCTTAACTAACATACATTAAATCTGTCACATTTAAGAAATAGCCACTTTACCTTGTACATATTTCACTAGACTCTGCAATAAAAATTCTTAACTAACATACATCAAATCTGTCACATTTAAGAAATAGCCACTTTAACTTGTACAGAATTTTGCTAACGCTTGTGATTATTTAAATTAGAATTCCCTTCTTAATATTTTTCACATGTAGCAGAGATTTGTAAAATATCTTAATCAGTTTCGTTAAACATATATTGAATGTGTAATCTGCAGGCACATTTCGATGTCTCAAGAAATAGTTTAAATTTAGCCGTCGTCGTGACGCGCACTGAGATCGACATATTACCATGGTGACTGGGATGAGCAGGTTGGCGTGGTCAAGATGGCAGAGCTGTCTACGGTCACAACTATGGTTGCACGGTCAGACCACATCAACTTGGATGTCAGCATCATTATTGTCTCCTAGGTCAAATCCATCGCCAGTTATGGCAACCCATACATATATCACAGGAAGGACACTTCTTAAACTGACTGGTCAACGGTTATTGTGTCCGGATGTAACTGGACACCCAGCAGGTGTCTTCTATGCAGAGTAATATATACACTTACACGCGCGCGCGCGCACACACACACACACACACACACACACACACACACACACACACACACACACACACACACACTCACTCACGTTGGTAGACGTACATGCATGCATTTATGCTCATACATTTTTCACACACATATCTATATATATGCGCAAGAATTATATGAATCAAATTAATGAACATCAATGCAACTTTGGTTTTTTTGTTTAAAGTACAATTTCTTACAAATAAAACCGAGGTTTTTTCCAGAGAAAAATAAGAAAAATAGTTTTCATTTATTTATACATTTTTGGTCATTCGTTTCTAAGTCACACTTCTTAAGAATTTCTGTCTAGGCAAGTTATACGTTATTCTGCACTGCTGATAGCTTTGTAGGTCCATTTGTTGTACTGCTAATTGTTGTGTAGGTCAATTTGCTGCACCGCTAATTCTTCTGTAGGTCAATTTGTTGCACTGCTAATTCTTCTGTAGGTCAATTTGCTGCACCGCTAATTCTTCTGTAGGTCCATTTGTTGCACTGTTAATTGTTCTGTATGTCCTTTAGCCCCACTATTTTAGTAGGTCATTTGCTGGCATATACACTGGTGATGCAGGTTTGGCCCACTTACATTAATTAACAAAGGATCATTTGCTTTGCTGGCCCATTTACATTAATTAACAAAGGATCATTTGCTTTGCTGGCCCATTTTATGAGCAGGGTTGATTATTGTATATTTGCTGATCAAGCATTGTGTCAGCCAGACCTACTTATAATAGTTATTATAAACTATTATTTTGTTATTAGGAGCAATTGATGTGTAGAAACGTGTTGTTGGTACCTTAATTGCAATACAGGCCCATTATTTGTGCCAGCCATTAATTTTTATGTAGGCCCATTGGTTTGTCAGCAATTCTTGTTTCGTGACGAACCATTATTTGTGCCAGCCATTAATTTTTATGTAGGCCCATTGGTTTGTCAGCAATTCTTGTTTCGTGAAGACCCATTAGTTGTGCCAGCCATTCTTGTTTCGGTCCATTAGCTGTACCAGTCATTCTTGATGTGTGTAGGCTCATCAGTTGAGCCAGTCATACATTCTTGTTTGGAGGCCCATTAGGCCTGATCAGTAAAACAAGGACACTATCCAGTTCAACTGCATTTGCGGAAGTTCACTTTTTAATCAGCAGTTAATCAACTTATTATTTGGTTGTTAGAATAAAATTAATCCATTTTATTATTTCTAATTATGTGAATAATCATGGCTTAGAATTTACCGGTTTCTGCAAGTGCATGAGTGTAGTCTCTTTTCACAGCATTATTAAACATATTTGTGTCTGACAGCTTCAACAGCTTTTACTTACAAGTTTATTGACAGCTCACGTAGACCTCTGAAAACATTATATGTCTCACAGCTCAGTTAGACCTCTATATAAACATTTTGTAAATCACAGTTCATTTAGACCTCAAAACAAACTTTCTCCACCCTAAAGGTCATTTAGACTATTAAAAAAGATTTTTGTTTCTGACAGGTCAATGAGATGCAATTTGTTTTGCAAGGTTCACTTAGTCTTCTCAACAGGTATTGTATTTGTAACAGGTCATTCAGAACTCTTAGCAATCAAACAACAACAACAACTTCAAGTAGCAGTGAGTACGACGCGGCCAAACCATTTACATCAATTCCAGGACCAAAAGGAATTTCCAGCATCCCATACATTGGAACAATATTCCTCTTTAAACCGTTCTGTGAGATTCTTTTGAACGTTATGAATTCTTAACGCTCAAGATGATAAAATGTAAATTATTTGATAATTAAAATTTGTCAAATATTGAATTGATTCAGTATGTCATAATACACCATAGTTTGATAGCTGGATTGTGATTATTACAGTAGAATAATCTGTCATTTATCATTGACTGTTCGTACTGTGGTATAATCTGTCGTTTATCATTGACTATTCGTACAGTGGTATAATCTGTCATTTATCATTGTCTATTCGTACTGTGGTATAATCTGTCATTTATCATTGACTTTCGTACTCTGGTATCATCTGTTGAGTGATTATCAAGATAATTGTATGATTTGTTACTGTACATGAATATATCTCATATTTGTTAGTGTGCAATAAAGCATTTATTTTCTTCGATCTAGGTATAATATACATTGTCTATTATCTAGCTATACTATACATTGTCTATTATCTAGCTATACTATACATTGTCTATTATCTAGCTATAATATACATTGTCGTTTATCTAGCTATAATATACATTGTCGTTTATCTAGCTATAATATACATTGTCGTTTATCTAGCTATAATATACATTGTCGTTTATCTAGCTATAATATACATTGTCTATTATCTAGCTATAATATACATTGTCTATTATCTAGCTATACTATACATTGTCTATTATCTAGCTATACTATACATTGTCTATTATCTAGCTATACTATACATTGTCATCTAGCTATACTATACATTGTCTATTATCTAGCTATAATATACATTGTCGTTTAGAACAGTCATGGTAAATTACATAATCATGTATGTTCGGCTTCCTATACTGTAATTAAAGTTTGCTGCAACGTGTATGTTAATTTACGTCTATTTCCCAACTACTCATACTAAAACAAATAACTATTTGTTTTTCTTTAACATAATCGATTTGTTGAGTTAATGACTTTTTTCTAATTTGTATTTAGCCAAATACCCCCCAGAACAGTTCGGTTACATGACAAGGAATTTGCACGACATCTATGGCCCCATTGTGCGTTTGAGACTGGGGCCTAAATGGCTCGTTCTCCTGGAAGACTTGTCTGATATTCAGGCGGCCTTTCGCACTGAAGACAAAGCCCCGTACAGAAATCCAGTTACTATATTTGATGTGTACGAAAAACGCAGGAATCTGAAGAAAAGTCTGTCAACCAGGTACAATGAATACTTGTCTCACAATGTACTGTATACTAATTATTTATTAATACAAATATTAATAGTACAGTTTTTGACACAGGTATTCTTTGAATTCACTTTGAAAGATTTCAGACCCAAGGTCTTTGAACACCTGTAGTATGTCTCGAGGTATCCTAAACTTGGACGCACAATTATTAAACCTCGCAGGGCTGTCTGCCATACGGCAGAACTACAAATCAGTAACTAGGAGTGATCAAATATGCAACCAACTCTAGGTGAAAAAGCCAAATATTTTTTTTTATATGTCAGTCGAAATGAAGGAATGCTGCTTGTCCAGGTTTTCTTTTGTCACCCACAAAACAGCCTCATTAATCTCACCACTCTTTCCCTCATGATACAATACAACTCCATTAAACTCACGACTCTTTCCCTCTTGAGACAATAAAACCCCATTAAACTCACCCTTTTCCCATCATGACTCTAACTGTGCAAGCTGTAAAGTCTGCTTTATCTGTAGTTTAATGTATCAAAAAGAACTTGTAGCTGATTTCATTTGAAAATGGCAATGCGGCAGATTTTATGTGAATTTTTCTGCAGCGATTCAACATTTTCGCATGTCATAGGTATGCAGTGAATCATTTTAAAAAATCATATATATGTATAGTTTTACATTAACACACTATGTTTAAGAACATAAAGTTTGGTGATTTGTGTTTGATTTGTTGCAGCTGTCTCAGCAAGGGTTAAAGCAAACTTAGTAACAAATATGAGTGACATTCTTTTTCAAAGTTGTATCCTTATAAGATGAAAGGAATGAGTGATTGATGGGTATTTATCGTTTTATTTCTTTATTTAGATTTTCCTTTGTTCCTTGTTGAAACGAATACATGATTGTTAAATTCGTTGTGTGATACGCTTGATATCTTGTTTCTTCTTCCTGATCTTTGTGCATACAGAAAGTCTTTTCTAATTTCCGTTGTGCATACAGAAAGTCTTTTCTAATTTCCGTTGTGCATACAGAAAGTGGATCCAACGTTTTTCAACTTATCACACACACACACACACACACACACACACACACACACACACACACACATCTCGATTTTTATGTTATTTCACCAGTCAGAAGAAGTTGAATAAATCCTTACCAGTTAGAGGCAAGAAAATACAAAATTCCTCTGGGTATAATTGTGTGCGATTCTTGTTTGGAATATTATGTGTGTATTGATTTGGGGAAATTGACATTCGCAGAGCTCTAGAATTCCAATGCTATTTATAGACTATAGATCAGAGCTCTAGAATTTCAATGCTATTTATAGACTGATCAGAGCGTGCGTCATCGTGAGCTCAGGATGAGCACGTGAGTTATTTTCTCTGCGGCTACAATAGTTGGTGCCGCTATTTATAGATAAGTTATTACCTATAAGAGTTGCAGGTAAAGGTTCACCCATAATGACCTAACTCACACAATGTAGTAGAATGGGATTCGCTGTGACCGTTCGTTAAATGGCAGAATGAGATTACCTGTTATCTGAATCATAAATGGCGGAATGAGATTACCTGTTATCTGAATCATAAATGGCGGAATGAGATTACCTGTTATCTGAATCATAAATGGCAGAATGAGATTACCTGTTATCTGAATTATAAATGGCAGAATGAGATTACCTGTTCTCTGAATTATAAATGGCAGAATGAGATTACCTGTTATCTGAATCATAAATGGCGGAATGAGATTACCTGTTATCTGAATCATAAATGGCGGAATGAGATTACCTGTTATCTGAATCATAAATGCGCAAATCGATTGTTCCTTTAAATTAATATTGAAAACTGTCTGTGTGCCCGAATAGTGAAAGAAGCTTTCTTGTGTTGTGTGTCATAAATTTCTTGTGTTGTGTGTCATAAATTAAATAAGTTCAGCTATATTCTTTGAGAATTGCCCTTGTTGATGACAAGCCTTGTAGATGTAAAGTGAAATAATTATGATAATTATGAATATCTGAATTATGACTCCATATTGTTGAAATGAACAAATAAAATTGATTGCTGCTTTCGTTTCGATATCGATATTTTTGTAATTCTTTTCTTCATTCAGCATTTACTCTTTTCACGCCTGTTATTAAATAGTAGAATTTGTAATATTGTGTTGCTCCTTCTTCACGTGACTTAGCTTTATGTGTCGCTGTGTTCACATCACATGTTCGTTTGAGCTAAGTAATGTTAGCTTTCATTCTGAATTTTTCTTGTCTTTTTGCCTAATTAGAGGAAGGGGGGGCTGAGCCATGGGTGATTGATAGATATGCAAAGGAAGAAGATTCTTTTTCCTCTGAAAGTGTTGCTAGCTTGTAAGTCGGGATCATGGACATTAAATTTAATAATTAATGTTATATCTTAAATCTTTTTACGCCGAGGCGAGTACTTTACCACCTTTGTTTTGACTGTTGTATTTACATTCTAAAACAGCCAGTGGTCTCAGTCACTAATTGTGACAGTAGTCTCCATTTCGTTCGTCAGAATCTAACTTCATTCTATGTACTTGTCTGAGCGTGACAGTGTGTGACTAGGGGCAAGAAATGTCTAAGTGTGACAAGGACTAAAGTGTGTCTGTTTGGTGTGACGGAGTGTGACTATGGAGGAGACATTTAGATGTCTAGTTGTAACAGAGTGTGGCTGGAGGCGATACATTTACCCGTCTAAGTATTACTGAGAGTGTCTAGGGACGAGGCATTTACCTGTCTAGGTGTGACTGAGAATTAACAGGGAAGAGACATTTAGCTGTTTAGTTGTACCTGAGTGTGAGTGGAAGCGATTCATTTACAGTCTTTGTGTGGCTAAGGACGAGACAGTTCCTGTCCAGGTGTGACTGTGAATAGGGGCGAAAGTTTTACCTGTCGTGATGTGACTGAATATGATTGGGAATGAGGCATTTACCTTTTTAGGCTTAATTAAGGACGAGAAATTTACCTGTCTAGAAGCGAATGAGTGTGGCTGGGAAGGAGACTTTTACCTGTCACTACCGATTTCGTGTGTGAATGTCAGCAATAATCTAATCATGATATTCTATGAATAAAAATAAAACTCAAAACTAGGAAAATTGTATATAAAGTAGGGACATTGACACAGTAAGTATAAAACTCAAAACTAGGAAAATTGTATATAACGTAGGGACATTGACACATGCACTCGTTATACCTGTTTGAAACTAGAAATAAACTATTTATTTGAATCGTCTCTATATTTATCTCCGATGTCAGTAGTGTATTTAAAGTACAATCTGTAAAGTTACCTTGTAGATGACCATCTCTATATTTATCTCTGATGTCAGTAGTGTATTTCAAGTACAAACTCTAAAGTTACCTTGTAGATGACCATCTCTATATTTATCTCTGATGTCAGTAGTGTATTTCAAGTACAATCTGTAAAGTTACCTTGCAGCTGACCATCAAATTATTTCTTCATACCAAGATGAAAATAACGGACATTGCAGATTTCCTTTGAATTATGGGAGAGCACTTTGACAAATAGTATACATGGAATAGTTTCCTTCCAACCTTTATACCGCTGAATTACAGCAAATACAGTAACAGTGCTTTGTATGTCGATGACCTATTCGACATAATATGACCTATTAGGACATAATACATGAAGAAACATTGAACCCTCTAAAATGACGCATTTCATTTTACTATTTATCAAGTGAACTTCTGTTCATCCCGTAAGCTCTACATCACATGGAGTCTGCCAGAATATGAACATTGTAATTTCTTTAAGCTTAGTATGTCAAAATTAATCAAAATGCAGTGTATATACTCAAGTTTTAATCCACACATAGTTAACAGGTTAAAGGTTATTCAATAGCTAAGGCAATGTAGGCAAATAAGTACTTTGAGGTTCACAAACGACTGATTAAAAGCAACAAGTAATGACTATTAAAACAATGTAAGGACTCAATACAGGTCACGTTCTCAGACAATGGGTTCAACAATGTACGGAAAAGCTGCACGATTGCAGAAACTGTTGTAAAATATATTTAATATTGTTCCTAATGAAATTTTTTAAATATAGTTTCTATACACTGTATTGTTAAATGTTTTGACATATTGCCAACTATTAATAGATGTGATTCAATCAAAATCATTTCATTTCTACTAGATATTTATTTTTCAAAATTGTTTTGTGCTTTTAAAAATATACATGTTAAATTTCTTTCCTCTATTAATAGCAATTGGGAAGAATGGCGACGGTTGCGTACCCCTCTGAATGCCCGGATGAACCGGCCATCTTCTGCCACTTACTACCTGGCCAGTCAGGAACACGTTGCTGTTGACTTTGCCGCCAGGTTACCTCGTCTTCAGTCTTCTCCAGCAGCACTGCAGGAAGACTTCTTTAGATTTGCCACAGAGAGTGAGTGTTGAAAATAATTAATTTAAAGAGCAAGTATTTTTATATTGGCCGTTGGCACATTTATTTTGAAGTCGTTCATTGACACATTTAACTTCTTTAACATCGTTTCGTCACCACAACAGGCTTTATTCTGGTGATCCTTTATTTATTTTATTATTTTAGAAGAGTTCTCTACGGTTTGTCATATTGTGCGTAGTTGAGTTCCTCTATTTTATTTTATTATTGTGCGTAGTTGAGTTCCTCTGTTTTATTTTATTATTGTGCGTAGTTGAGTTCCTCTGTTTTATTTTATTATTGTGCGTAGTTGAGTTCCTCTGTTTTATTTTATTATTGTGCGTAGTTGAGTTCCTCTGTTTTATTTTATTATTGTGCGTAGTTGAGTTCCTCTGTTTTATTTTATTATTGTGCGTAGTTGAGTTCCTCTGTTTTATTTTATTATTGTGCGTAGTTGAGTTCCTCTGTTTTATTTTATTATTGTGCGTAGTTGAGTTCCTCTGTTTTATTTTATTATTGTAAAACTTCGAATACAATATTTAAATGAGACACCGGTGACTAATATCATCACATCATTATACTCACAATTTCAGTTGTCCATAATTTCTATGGAAGTAAATACAATATACTAAATTTACTTTTGCCCGAGTTAACGTCCCTAGATAATGATGGAATATCACGTGTGATTGTAATTTTGTTGGGCTTATATCTCTAGCATTTACATGTGAGCGCCATGCATGATTTAATTTGCATTGCCTATTTCCAACATGTGCATAGTAATGTATATATTTAGGAACATGAAAACTGACTATTTTATGTACACGCTAGGGCACTAAAGTACACACGTAATAATGTATATATTTAGGAACAAGAAAAGTGACTATTTTATGTACACGCTAGGGCACTAAAATACACACGTAAACTTCACTAGAGATGTCTTGAGGTACCTCCTTTAACAGTCCCAGGGAACCAGTCCATCATTAATTTTAAGGAACTTAAGGCACACTGCAGCATGAATAGAGTAAAAAACTTTTTTTTTTCATATCACGTGACTCACGTCAAGTATGATCAGTAGGCCGTGCACTAGGTTCAATGTGTACTCTAAAACTCATCACAGCAAGTGGCATTGTGGATGTACACTTGTTTTAATCTTATTATGTCTTCAAACTCCCAATGTAAATATTCATTTGAAGATTGCCGATATTATGTTTCAGGCATTGGAGTGGTGTGTTTCAACAAAAGACTTGGTTTCCTCGATGCTGACTTTGAGACCAACGAATTGAAGAAAAAATTATTGGCCAGCTTCAAAACCATTGCATTTAGTGTCGGTGCAGGTGACTTCGGCAAAAAAGTCCTCTTCCGGTTCGTGGAAGACTCTTTCTACAAAAATTTCCAGAATGCAATGGATCTAAGTCGGAGGTATGATCTTTGTCATATGGCCATAAACAAATGAAAAATTTAGGACAACACGAACAATTGAGGTAAACACTTCCAGTGGCTTTGATGCGCCCCCAGAACAATGTATCACTCAAGAACATATAACAATAATGTGGACAGTCTTAAACGCTACTATCATGTGGACAGTCACAAACGCTACAATCATGTGGACAGTCACAAATGCTACAATCGTGTGGACAGTCACAAATGCTACAATCGTGTGGACAGTCACAAACGTTACAATCGTGTGGACAGTCACAAACGTTACAATCATGTGGACAGTCACAAACGCTACAATCATGTGGACAGTCACAAACGCTACAATCATGTGGACAGTCACAAACGCTACAATCATGTGGACAGTCACAAACGCTACAATCATGTGGACAGTCACAAACGCTACAATCGTGTGGACAGTCACAAATGCTACAATCATGAATTTAACACAAAGTGAAGATGATAGGAATGGCACAAATAAGAATGAAAATGAATAAGAAATTTATGTAAAATAAATACTAAAAATAGAATCAATCAAATTACAATCCCCAATTACAATTTCCAATTATTTATTCAGAGATATTTAGCCTCCCCTAAATTTGTCTTCCTATCTCCTAGTTTCTCCTAAGAAAAGTTTATATCAATTCTTTAGTTTTTCTCACTTTCAGTTCCTTTCTTCATTTACTACTCAAAGTTTCTTGTAAGAGTTTGTGGTGATAGATTGCACACTCTTGAATCTATTGTCTTAAAGTGCATGTATCTGTATCTGACAGGTGAAGTTTCTCTTTTAGTGCCACAACACACACACATGCAAAATGGGCAACATACATTGCAATGACCAAGGTCATGAATCACATCATATATTCTCTCATACAGCCTAGTGTAGACTTCTAATCTTTCCCAGTAATTGAAATTCCAAACCAAATAGAATTAAATCAGTATCACACAAAGATAAAAGGAGATAAGAAAGATGAAGGAGATGAACGATCCTGCAATTTACAAATACAGTAATAAATATTTGTTTATGAAGTAGATGAACGATCTTGCAATTTACAAATACAGTAATAAATATTTGTTTATGAAGTAGATGAACGATCTTGCAATTTACAAATACAGTAATAAATATTTGTTTACAATTAAACTGATGGTGTTTTTGTGCCAAGGCTAAATTTCTCTCTGATCACAATTCCACTAGACTGGAAAAGAAACATAGATTATAGTATACATAACATAAAATCGTATGTATATACTTTACATAACTATAATTCTCACAATATAATGAATAGTGTACCTTTTTGTTCTGCAAAACCAAATGATCAAAAGTAAAACTATCTGATGATTCCTGAATTCTTATTCACAAAATCATTTGCACTTTTTCATAAAAGTCTTTCTAAATCTTTCAACCACACATAATTTTAATGATCTTTGCATTAGACTGTACTAAATCTCTTGCCAGCTAAGCAGGGTGTGTACTGAGAAAATAGTGATTGATCTGTGTCTGTTACTGCAATTTATTGTCTCTGTTATGTGATGTCTATGCCACAGTGGAACCCATGGGTCAATGTAACTTCTCATGCCTACATCATTAACAACCATGCTGCATTAATCAGCCAGTCGTTCTGATTGTGTCTGCCCCCATTCACAATGTCATTGATACTTGCTACAGGTCAAGGTACTGTCCCATGCTTTGCTGCATTGTCCCGAGGCCAAAATCTCTATCCTTACCTTGTTTTCATTGATACAAAGATTAGCCCACTGCCATGGTCAAGGCTGCATTAAAAGTAAAATATATACTTTTAGTCAGCTTCCTTTTCACCTACATTATTATCTTAGCAGAAAAAACATCCAGTCCACTGCTAGTGGCAACTTGAATAATTATGCAAACATTCATGTGTCACTTTACTTTCTTTTTCTAATATTCCTTATGCATCTAGAGTCAATTCATTTTATTATTTTAATATTTATTGATACTAGAAAGGGCAAGCTGTGTGCCCTAGTCTCGGAGAGACTGAAAATCTTCTTGTACACATATTATATGAAAACAGATACAGATGCTGATGCAGATCAACATGTAAAGAAGAGGATTCCATATGAAACAAACAAATCGTCATATAAACAAACAGATTTTAAAGTCCATAACGTATTCTCTTGCAGTGAACCGTATTAAAGGTCATTAAAAATTTAATACAATAGATAACTGAAAGTCATTTGTCCGCCAAAGAAAGAATATATTTCTGACCAAAGTTATACCTGCATAGCATGGCCTGTAAGTTAATAATATCTATCTATCTATCTATCTATCTATCTATCTATCTATCTATCTATCTATCTATCTATCTATCTATCTATCTATCTATCTATATGTCTGTCTGTCTGCCTATCTATCTATCTATCTATCTATCTGTCTGTCTGCCTATCTATCTATCTATCTATATGTCTGTCTGTCTGCCTATCTATCTATCTATCTATCTATCTATCTATCTATCTATCTATATATATATATATATATATATATATATATATATATATATATATATATATATACATATGAAATATAAAAATTGAAACTCTTTATATCTCTAGTCAAAGCAGAGATAAGATAAAAGAAATTATTTCTGAGCAGCAGTAGAGTTGCAATCTATCTGATTTGATTGCTCAATTTACAGCACATGCATGCATTTAACGCAAGCCAACGCAATACAAAAATTGAACTTTGAAGATAAACGTATACGCTAGAGGAAAATACAGTATTAAAGCAAACTGTAATCATGTTATTCGGCTGCACATATTCGTATTTCAGAATTTTCTAGTATCTGGTTCTTGTCAGATAAATCAACCAGTCGCTTTCGTAAAGTTAATCACTTATGTAGCCCAATGCCTATTTCCAGGAAAAAATATAAACTAACGCTCTGTTTCTTACATTATTATAAAATATATTTCTTCTGAATTCCCTTCTCATCAATTTAATTCTTCCTGGTTGAATAAAATCTGTTGCACATGAAAATTAGAGCAATCTGTTGTATTAGCATCCATTTATTGATTCTTCAGAATTAATTGTTACGTATATTAATGATTGAAAGTTTGTTCACATGGGTTTTTATCTCTTATTTGCTGATGAGTTTCTAACCATTGTTACAGTTACGCGCAAGAGTGCATCGAAGAAGCATTAAAAGAACTCAAGCGTAAAGAAATGGAAGGAACTCTGGACCCTGAAGAACCAAACTTACTTTTGTCTTTGCTGATGGAGAAGAAATTGGACACTGAAGATGTACTCAATCTGTTGACTGGCATGTTAGTGGGAGGATCCGACTCAGTGAGCATATTTTCTGGGTCATCATGTACATTGATGATCACTTACCATCCTAGTCTCCACAACCACCCTCCCACCCTCTCTTTAAATTTTACGTTTGTATAAAGGTTTTAAGTGGAGGGAAGTAGAAGAATTTATTGAATACATTGAAAGACCTGGATTAAAAAGTACGGAACGGTTTTTGTAGTATTTAATGAATCTGAGATTTAGATTAAGTATTATTTGAGGAGCATTGTTCAAGGAGGGCACTATCATTATTGTGTAGTGCTCAATATTATTGGTGAGGCACAGCAAGGTGCTTAATTGTGTTGGGGTGGGGATTACGCCTTTCCCTCCGTCCCTAGTATCTAGGCGTGACTGTATGATGGTCTTGGAAAGATGGTCAGACATGCTGAGGAGAAAATGGCCACAATGAATCGTAGACACGCAAAAGTGGTGCAGTCTGAAGTGAAGGATTTTCTCTTAAAAGAAAACAACTTGTAAGATTTGTCATAGAACATTAATGGTTCCCTCTTCGCGGAAATGTGCTAACAATACTTATTAATCAGCCGTTCGTATTATAAAACGACCATACTTAACGTGACGCAACATACCTTTCGTAGAGGAAGAAATTATGTAATGACAATAGGAATGTGGCAAATATCTTAATATTATTGACATACTAATTGCCTATAACATTAGCAGTAAGTACTCTATAATGGAGCACGACAATTAATGGTATTTTACATACTGGGCCAATACTTACTGGACACCCAGTACGACAACACACACAGGACAAATGACACTCAGAAAACAACACACACACACACACACACACACACACACACACGCACACACACACACACGCACGCACGCACAGAGAGAGAACAAATGACACTACAGAAAATGGCAAGCATGACTAAACACTGGGTAGAGCAATGCACGCACCAGACCTACACAACAACACTATAAGACGAACAATGGGACATAACCCGGTTTTAGAAGCAGCAGAAGGAAAATGAGAGAGAAGAGATATACACAAAAGTATCTCATCTCCCACCAACACATTACACAAAACACCTCCTATACAAACTTAGCAGACATAACACGTAGAACATATCCAACAAATTCCGCACACACAGAACAAGGTTATTGCTGTCAACCATCACAGACTCAACCCTCCTGTCCAGCCCAAACAAAAACACGACACAAGCTAACCACACAGTCCACATCACTATTCATATATACCGACAGGATACAAACACAGACACAGAGCACCATTCACTGACACAAAGACACCAACACCAACATCAACATCAATACCTACAAACTCCAATCCCTTCCATTCTCACTGCCCGTCGTTACACCACCGGTGTGAATTTAATAGGTTTACTGTTCTTATTATATTGTGCCTGTATACTGTCTCGTCACTGTTCGTCGTTACACCACCGGTGTGAATTTAATAGGTTTACTGTTCATAGTGTATTGTGCCTGTATACTGTCTCGTCACTGTTCGTCGTTACACCACCGGTGTGAATTTAATAGGTTTACTATTCTTAGTGTATTGTGCCTGTATACTGTCTCGTCACTGTACCTATATTGTGGCTACATTTTGTCTTGTGTAAAGTGGTGTACCTATATTGTGGTTACATTTTGTCGTGTGTAAAGTGGTGTACCTATATTGTGGTTACATTTTGTCTTGTGTAAAGTGGTGTACCTATATTGTGGTTACATTTTGTCTTGTGTAAAGTGGTGTACCTATATTGTGGTTACATTTTGTCTTGTGTAAAGTGGTGTACCTATATTGTGGTTACATTTTGTCTTGTGTAAAGTGGTGTACCTATATTGTGGTTACATTTTGTCTTGTGTAAAGTGGTGTACCTATATTGTGGTTACATTTTGTCTTGTGTAAAGTGGTGTACCTATATTGTGGTTTGTTGGTACCCCGCTACTGACGTCACGAAATACACAACAATTTTTGAAGTCGTCGCTCCGTTGGCTCGTGTAAAGCCCCCAGAGGTTCGAACCTCACACTTAAACGATAAACAGGACGGACTAACAAACACAATGACAACGGACGGACCGACAGACAGACAGACGCTATGGCTATAATAAATGAATTTTAACACGAAACGAAAATAACAAGAATTGACACAAAGCCGATGAACATTAATAAAATATTTATATAAAATAAAGAACGAATTAAAAGAGATAACAATATACAGCAATTATATTTACGATGAGCACCAAGCTCGAAATCTATTCAGAGAATTAGCTTCCCTTAACTGTCTCTGAGTCTCTATGATTTCTTTTTATAAAGTTCGGTAAGTTCCTGATTTTCCTAAAGAGTTAATATGTATCGTTGCACACTCCTGGCCAAAGTACTTTGTTACTTAACTGGGAGGAATAGTGCAGGAAGCGTCTCAGGTTGATCACACAGCAACCCAAGATTCAGGTTGATCACACAGCAACCAAAGATTCAGGTTGATCACACAGCAACCGAAGATTCAGGTTGATCACACAGCAACCAAAGATTCAGGTTGATCACACAGCAACCAAAGATTCAGGTTGATCACACAGCAACCAAAGATTCAGGTTGATCACACAGCAACCGAAGATTCAGGTTGATCACACAGCAACCAAAGATTCAGGTTGATCACACAGCAACCAAAGATTCAGGTTGATCACACAGCAACCAAAGATTCAGGTTGATCACACAGCAACCAAAGATTCATATACGAAGAGTAAAATAAAAATCCTGCAATATATAATATAAAAAGGGCTCAGAGACTACTAACATAATTTTTCCTATATTTACTAATTAAAAGCTAATCATTTCTCTGAGTACAATGTCACTAACCTGAAATAGAATGAATTAGTTTTACATATCAATTCTTTATCAAATGACATTCTATACATTTTAAAGTGATGTAAAAGCAGCCGGCTTACCTTTCGTTTTCGGCGAAAAACCAAGGATTAAAGAAAAACTGTAATGGTGTAATGATACACTCTTTTCAAGCCTTCTGGCTGTTCAATACATATAGATTTTTAACAGTTATTAAAACTGGGCCGTCCCGACACTCTATCAGCGTTGGATCCGATGAGGGTGTCCTTGTTGTGGAAAAAGCAAAGTGGGCGGGGAGATTTTCCTTATTTATAGTATTCTTGTTTTTCGAAGTCAGGGTTGACGTATGCTCGCACTTTCATTCACAGGAAGGATTAGTATTTCCAACTTCCTTTTGTCCATTCACTTGTGCCCACTACGTCTACCTCCCTCCCTCTTTCTTTAAACAGCCTCCTACCTTCTCTTCCATAACGTAACGCGGGTGCTTCCGACTTTTGCGCTCGCGTTCTTCCTACGTGTGTTTACTTTTTTTACTTGTCTGGTCAGACTTCCCACTTGAGTGGCTTGACCGGCGTCCGCGACACGCGCTTACTTCTCGGACCTAACCAAACATTTCGCAACATGGCTTGCTCCTCAGACCCAACCAAACATCCTGCCTCAATGCAGATGCAATGCACATGTTCTCCATACAGGCCATAAATTTAAATCTTATTTTCCCCTTATTCTTTTAGTCTTTCCTATATTTAATTTTCAATATTTATAGAATGGGATCCGGGCGAGATTTACAGAAGATCCTGACATCCCCCCTTTTCAAACAAGACCATTACTAGTGAAACAAGTAATGTCTTAACAATAAATCTTGAACAATCCCACGATAAATATTAAAATTCCGTACTCTACACTATAGCAATAATCTCAATAAAGCGGACTACATAACGCGATATGTACAACTTTCCTACAAAACTGCTAGTACGACTAATGTTTAAAATGAACCTAAAAGAATAGAAATATAGCCATTCACACTTATGAAATCGGTACCACACGCTGTTGAGCTTAACCTCTTTAGTCAATCAATGACGCAATTCCAAGCGCCTACTTGCTAAAAGGTTACACATCAAAAGTTTATTAAAGTCGACAACACGACACCTACTCGCCCTGTCATCACGAACTTAATACAAAGTATTCCTTCAATGTATACGCAAATTAAACAAAATACTATGATACTTAGGTTATCAAAATTTATCAAAGATTTTTTTAAAAAATCAACTTCACGGCAACTTCTATGTAGTAAAAGAAAATTCAAAGTATAATAAGAAAATTCAAAAACCAAATTCTACTTAAATTAAATACTACTACTACAAAAGGAAAAGTTATTGACTTGACTTTACGTAAATCACCGTGTTTATGTATCCATACGACTTAGAAAATCAGCGATCACGTTTTGTTTCCCCGGAATGTATTTAATATTGATAGAGTAGTTCTGCAGAAATAGACTCCATCTCATTAGTCTCCCACAAGTGTGTTTTGCTTGTGCAAGGTACGCGAGGGGTTCGTGATCCGTTTCGAGAATGAACTTTCTCCCATAGAGATATGGTTGAAAACGTGTTATCGCGAATACGATGCTGAGACATTCTTTCTCTGAGATACTATAATTTCTTTCTGCAGCAGTCAATTTTCTGCTGCCGTAAGCTACCGGGAATAGCGTCCCCTCATGTTCTTGTAGGATACATGCACCCACTGCACTGTTACTAGCGTCAGTCCTGATCACAAAGTCCTTGGCTAGGTCAGGTAATTTTACGACAGCGTCTGACGTCAGTCGCGACTTTAGTGTCCTGAAGGCATGTTCGCACGCATCACTCCATTCTACCTTAGAAGGTTTCTGTGCTTTTGTTAGATCTGTTAACGGAGCTGCTATGGCGCTGAAATTCGGTACAAATTTCCGATAATAGTTGCACAGTCCCAAAAACGATCTGACGGCGGTTTTTGTAAGTGGCCTACTGGCATTTTGTAGTTGTTCTACTTTGCCTGGGTTTGGTTTCAGAATGCCATGGCTCAGTCTATGGCCAAGGAAGTCTAGTGTTTTGAATCCTACAAAACATTTGGTCGGTCTTGCCTTAAGGTTCGTCTCCCTTAATCTCGCAAAAATTGCTTTTAATGCCCTTAAATGTTCACCCCATGTCTGGGTGGCTATCAAAAGGTCATCCATAAAGTTATATATACCCTTTCCTTGAAGGGGTTCTAATAATTTTCTCATCATGCGTGTAAACACGCTTGGTGCATTTTGCAAACCGAACGGCATCACACACCATTGAAAAACTCCTTCTGGCGTTGAAAAGGCTAATTTTGGCCTATCAGATTCGGCCACTCGGATTTGCCAAAAACCTTTGCAAAGGTCAAACTTAGAGAAATAGGTTGCCGTAGATACTTGTGCGAATATTAACTCTGGGTTAGGAAGAATTTCTACGTATGCTTCCGTGATACGATTTAGTCGGCGATAATCAACGCAGAATCGATGTGATCCGTCGCGCTTCTGAACTAAAACGATCGGTGATGAATAAGGAGAGACAGCTGGTTCTATGGCTTTTAGTTCCAACATTTCTTTCACTTCGGCCTTAATCACGTCTACCTTGGCGTGGGGGAGGGGGTATGGTTTTACCTTCACGGGTGTTTGATCGGTGAGTTTTAGTGAAAATTCTAACAAGTCTGTCTGCCCTGGCTTGTCGCTTAACACATCACTATACTCTGCTAGTGTGTTCCTAACTTGCGTTGTCTGATCTAGAGTTAATTGATCATCTAGCTCCACGTCTTTGTACGTCTCAGTACTCCTCAAAGGGTAACTCGGTAATACGCTGGCTTCTTCAATGTCTTCACTACTTGTCTCATCAGCGACTATTACGGCTATAGGAATGGTATCAGTCTCTCTGTCTATGTACTTTTTAAGCAAGTTTATGTGGTAGAGTTTTTCTTTTCCCTTTATCTGTATTTTATAATTGTGGTCGCTAACCTTTTCGGTGATGGGGTAGGGTCCCTTCCATGTCACCTGTAATTTGTTGTGTTTCTGAGACAGTAACAACAACACTTTGTCTCCCACAATAAACTGTCGGGGTTTTGTCTTACGGTTGTAATACAAAGCTTGTCTCCCTTTCGCTTCTTTAAGGTTTTCTTTTGCCAACTGGCACACTGAGTCAATCTTGTCATGAAGATCAGTTACATACTGGTACGTCGTGCGTACTTCCTCCTCTACATCTTCGTCTGTCCACATCTGTCTCACTATCGACATTGGTCCTCTAACTGTCCGCCCGTATAGTAATTCAAAAGGCGAGAAATCAGTGCTAGACTGTCGTGTCTCTCTATAGGCGAATAGTAGTACAGATAGATAACGGTCCCAGTCTTGCGGGTGTCCGTCACAGAGTTTCTTTAGCATAGATTTCAATGTCCCGTTGAATCTTTCACACATACCGTTTCCTTGGGGGTGGTAGGGGGTGGTGGTGAGGTGGCGGATTGATAAGAGTCGGTTCACCTCCTCCATTACGTTACTGATAAATTGTGTCCCATTATCAGAAAGTACTTCTTGGGGAATCCCCACTCTTGCCCATACTGACAATAATGCTTCGGCAACGGTCACTGTGTCTATCTTACGTAACGCGATGGCCTCAGGGTATCGTGTCGCAAAATCTACGATAGTCAAAATGTAAGAATGTCCATTCCTAGATGCAGGTAGAATCGGCCCTATCAAATCTATCGCAACCCGGTTGAATGGTACATCTATCAAGGGTGTGTTCCCTAAAGGTACAGGTTTCTGAGCATTTCTTTTTGTTGAGCGCTGGCATACATCACACGATTTGCAAAAGAGTTTGATGTCTCTAGACATACTCGGCCAAAAAAATTCTTTCTGTATTCGTTCAGTCGTTTTCTTGCCACTCATGTGTCCCCCTGTCAGACTGTCATGAGCGAGAGTAAGAATTTCTTTCCGCTTTTTCTCGGGTACAACTACTTGTTTCCTATAGTCATTCCCTTTCCCCGTTTCCCTGTACAAGATCCCTTTCTTATACACATACTTTACGTGTCCACTAATGCTCTTGCCTATGTGTTTGTCTGCCGCAAACTTACGTAATTGTTCTAACGTCTTGTCGGTCTGTTGCAATGCCTGGAATTCTCCTGGGAGCGTATTAGCTATGGGTCTAGATTTTACTGTCAGTGGTTTGTCGTTCTGTTTCTTGCTTCCTGCTCTAGTCTCGACTACCTGTATGGGTAGTGGTGTCTGGTTGCACGTCTCTGGGTTAGGAGCAGGTAATACATAACGACATCCTAGTATGCCCTGATACGTAGAGTTTGTCAAGACTGCTGCGTCTAGTTCACCCGTCACATAGCGCGTCTCTATTCGTACCTTTGCAATAGGTAGATCCTCTGTCATACCGTTAGCATATGTCACTGACACGTTTTCCCCTGTATAGTCCTCTTTGTTTACTAACTTTGCGTCTAGAAGTACGGGAAAACTGCATCCCGTGTCTAACAAAAAGTCTATCTCTTTGTCGCCAACAAAACCGTGAGTCATGTTAGCCGGTAAGTCGTGAGTATCGTTATTTTCCACCACGCAGACGCGGTTGTGTGAGGGGCGGTTACAATCGCGTGCTACATGACCCGTTTTGTTACAATTGTAACATGCCCTAGCCAGAGTTTGGTCTCTGCTGTCGTGTGGCTTAACAGGGGGTCTAGGTTTAGCTTCTTCTTTGAAAATTCTTCTCTTTTCCCCGAAACTGTTACCCTTAAACGCCCTTCTATTCTCGTTCGGGTCATATGCGGTCGGGCTATTTTCAACTCTGTGTTTTGCGGGGTTTCCCGTTTTGGAGTTGCTACGTACCTCTTCATAGCGGTCGGCCCTTTCAGCTATGCTTTTTAAATCCCCATCTTCTCTTTCAGTTAGAAACGTGACTAACTCGGGCCTATAACTCTCCATTACTTTCTCTTTAATGCATAGTTCTCTAAGTCCTTCGTAAGTCTTTTCTATTTCGGCCATTTCTACCCACTTTTCAAACAGGTAACGTAACTTAGCATGATACTGGACGTGAGAGTCACAACCTCTCTTTTGCGCGTTCCGGAAAAGTTTTCTATACCGGTCAGCTGAAATTCTGAATCTGGCACGCAACGCTTTCTTGAGGGCTTCATAATCTTGCTTTTCGTTTTCCGGTATATTTCGATACACGTCACTCGATTGACCGGTGAGAAAACATGACAAATTTATCGCCCAATGCTCTCTGGGGATTCGGTGTGCCTCTGCCAAATGTTCGAACTGCGTTAAATATTCCTCTAAATTATCCCCTTTGTCGTCAAAAGTTTGAAAGTAAAGGTTTGTTATGCGCCTGTCGCGCCTAGCGATAAAGGGACTCCCGGGTGAGTCGGTATCATCTACCCCTTCTGAACTCATTCTAACTGGCCCACCCTTGTTCCTTGCATTAATTTCAGCCAGTCTGATTCTTTCCTCGCTTTCTCTATTGTGCCACTCTCTTTCCCTTTCTCGCCACATGGCTACGTTTTTGTCTACAAATTTGTTAATCTCGCCTTTCTTAAGTTGAAGGTCTTCTTCGGCCTTCCTCCTCCATTCTTTCTCCCATTCACTGAGCGTCTTCCCTTCTTCCTTCATGCATGGGACTTCAAAATATCTTCCTTCCATGCTTACTATTTTAAAGAACTTTCTTCTATGTAAACCGATAAGTAAGAGCTGCTTCTACAAGACTTAACACTCTCACACACTGCAAATCAAAATCGCTCTCTCGCGTACAAATGTAAAATCTTCAGAAAAAGTTTTTGTTTCATTGAGCATAAGTTTCCTAGTAGCGATGTGATGCAATATACACTACGTCACTAGCAGTGTACAAAATAGATCCAATACACTTCTTAACGTGCCTGTAATTCACTGAACCAAGTGCTAGCTTTTACAGCGCCACGTTACACTGGGCTAATGTTAAATACTCTATTTCCTTCTAGAAGTATAAACATTAATCTATTCTATCTCTTCATAGAATGCCCAACACAATTTATATACTACTCCTTTAGTATATAACAAAACGATACACTAAGCATCACATCAACAACCGAGAAAAATATACTCTGTTACTCTGAATCAGATCAATTTATAAGCAAGCAAGTCATGAAAGCATCAATCAGATAAGATCACACAGCATATCATAAAGGCAATCATGAAAGCAATCAAATAGGTCATAAAAGCGTGTATCAAACAAGCACAAGTCATGAAAGAATAAATCCTGAAAGCGCATAAGAAATTTAAGCATGAAACATATAAAAATTATTTCAATAAAACATTTCTTAATTATTGGTCTAGGAGTGTGTAAACGTATAGGCTCTAAAAAATGTTTTCTTTACAAACTTCTATCTCCCGCTCTTTCTAGGTCCCGCTATGAATTTTGCCTACTCATAGAAATATTTCATCCCGGACGAGCCCCCAACTTGTTGGTACCCCGCTACTGACGTCACGAAATACACAACAATTTTTGAAGTCGTCGCTCCGTTGGCTCGTGTAAAGCCCCCAGAGGTTCGAACCTCACACTTAAACGATAAACAGGACGGACTAACAAACACAATGACAACGGACGGACCGACAGACAGACAGACGCTATGGCTATAATAAATGAATTTTAACACGAAACGAAAATAACAAGAATTGACACAAAGCCGATGAACATTAATAAAATATTTATATAAAATAAAGAACGAATTAAAAGAGATAACAATATACAGCAATTATATTTACGATGAGCACCAAGCTCGAAATCTATTCAGAGAATTAGCTTCCCTTAACTGTCTCTGAGTCTCTATGATTTCTTTTTATAAAGTTCGGTAAGTTCCTGATTTTCCTAAAGAGTTAATATGTATCGTTGCACACTCCTGGCCAAAGTACTTTGTTACTTAACTGGGAGGAATAGTGCAGGAAGCGTCTCAGGTTGATCACACAGCAACCCAAGATTCAGGTTGATCACACAGCAACCAAAGATTCAGGTTGATCACACAGCAACCGAAGATTCAGGTTGATCACACAGCAACCAAAGATTCAGGTTGATCACACAGCAACCAAAGATTCAGGTTGATCACACAGCAACCAAAGATTCAGGTTGATCACACAGCAACCAAAGATTCATATACGAAGAGTAAAATAAAAATCCTGCAATATATAATATAAAAAGGGCTCAGAGACTACTAACATAATTTTTCCTATATTTACTAATTAAAAGCTAATCATTTCTCTGAGTACAATGTCACTAACCTGAAATAGAATGAATTAGTTTTACATATCAATTCTTTATCAAATGACATTCTATACATTTTAAAGTGATGTAAAAGCAGCCGGCTTACCTTTCGTTTTCGGCGAAAAACCAAGGATTAAAGAAAAACTGTAATGGTGTAATGATACACTCTTTTCAAGCCTTCTGGCTGTTCAATACATATAGATTTTTAACAGTTATTAAAACTGGGCCGTCCCGACACTCTATCAGCGTTGGATCCGATGAGGGTGTCCTTGTTGTGGAAAAAGCAAAGTGGGCGGGGAGATTTTCCTTATTTATAGTATTCTTGTTTTTCGAAGTCAGGGTTGACGTATGCTCGCACTTTCATTCACAGGAAGGATTAGTATTTCCAACTTCCTTTTGTCCATTCACTTGTGCCCACTACGTCTACCTCCCTCCCTCTTTCTTTAAACAGCCTCCTACCTTCTCTTCCATAACGTAACGCGGGTGCTTCCGACTTTTGCGCTCGCGTTCTTCCTACGTGTGTTTACTTTTTTTACTTGTCTGGTCAGACTTCCCACTTGAGTGGCTTGACCGGCGTCCGCGACACGCGCTTACTTCTCGGACCTAACCAAACATTTCGCAACATGGCTTGCTCCTCAGACCCAACCAAACATCCTGCCTCAATGCAGATGCAATGCACATGTTCTCCATACAGGCCATAAATTTAAATCTTATTTTCCCCTTATTCTTTTAGTCTTTCCTATATTTAATTTTCAATATTTATAGAATGGGATCCGGGCGAGATTTACAGAAGATCCTGACATGGTTACATTTTGTCTTGTGTAAAGTGGTGTGCTGTTAGATCTGCGCATAACTTCGTGACGTGTTCTCTGAAAGGGTCTGGAATTAACTTCTAAAGGTATAAGGATCATATTAACAATTAAGAATATTGTGTTTGTTATAGGTTTATGGCATTCATCTTTTCAGAAAAAGGCAGTCATAGAGCAGTCACTTCCCAAAATTAGTTCACCCTCCCTTTCTTCACCAATCGTACCTTCTCCGTTTGCAGCAATATTATTGTTCGAAAAAGTGTTTTCATCTTTCATAACGATTTATTCACTTAATGAAGTATTCTTCAATATTTAAATTAAAAAAGAAAATATTTTATAAGGACATGTCTGAAATGGAAATTCGTTGTATTGCCGAAATCTGAAATTGTTCCTTTAATGATCAGTTATATTTCATTCAATCTATTCACAGATGATGTTAATTGAAAATTCACTTGTGAAATAATGTTAATTGCTCATATTTATATTTATCTATTATTTATTCTTGTCCGAGATAATTATGAATCTGTAGAAAAAGCACACAGTGGGATTATGTCAAACGAATTTGTCATAAATGCATATTTTGGACAACATTAACATTGAATATTTTATACAAATGCAAACTGTGATTTCGTGCTGATAATGAAGGTGAAAAATTGAACACTGTGAGACCATGCTGATAATGAATGTGAGAAAATAATTTTCTCTCACCGTGCTGGTAATGAATGTGATAAATTATTCTTAGTGGGACCCTGCTTATAACTAATATGATAAATTATATTTAGTGAGACCCTGCATATAACTATTGTGATAAATTATATTTAGTGAGACCCTGCTTATAACTAATGTGATAAATTATCATTTGTGTGACCGTACCGATGACAATTCAGTCCATAAAATGTTAATTTTGCTATAAATTATGTTCTATCAGTGTTGTAATGCTTATTTAAGTATTTATAACTATTTATGTAGTTATTAATTTATATCTCAATGTCCCGTTTTTTAATCAATTACTGTTCATAAAGGCGTACATTATTTTTATTTCAGTATCGTCTACTATCGTATTCAAAAATGGATTCGTCACTTTTGAATATCTGCCCTTGACAAATATTGATTCCCACTTGCCTGTTTATACCATAAATATGGTTCCACTCGCCTGTTTGCGCCATAAATATAGGTTCCACTCGCCTGTTTATACCATAAATATAGGTTCCACTCGCCTGTTTATACCATAAATATGGTTCCACTCGCCTGTTTATACCATAAATATAGGTTCCACTCGCCTGTTTATACCATAAATATAGGTTCCACTCGCCTGTTTATACCATAAATATAGTTCCACTCGCCTCTTTATGCCAAAGACATAGGTTCTGCTCGCCTGTTTAGGCCACAGTTCCACTCACCTGTTGAAGTCACAAATATAGTTCTGAATTGCCTATCATCATTAAATCTGAGAAATCAAACTTATGTCAGCAGGGACATTTAGAATGATGTTTACATTTTACAAAACTGTAGGTCTTTCATACTATTATTTATGATGGTCGATTTTCATTAATAGGCATATTTTTTTAAGTAGATGCATTAAGTAATAAGTATAAGCATACACTGAATCCATTAATGCGAGATCTCGAATGTGAATGAGGATATAAATGACAAGGTAATTAATTAATTAATTAATGAGTGAGCAGAGTCTGAGAAGTAACAATACGAATCTGCCAGACTACAAGAGATTAGATAATTATTTATTACAATTAAAATATCAACATTAATAAATAAAGACATCTCTAAACAGCTATTCTGACTAAGGCACCATTATAAATAAATATATATGTTTTGCAGACAGCATGTGGACTGCAAATGTTTTTTTATTCACTGGCGACCAATCCAGATAAACAGGAGAAACTGGCACAGGAAATTCTTGGTGAAATCGGCCAAGATGGCAGTTTGACTGCAGAAGTCCTGGGCAGACTTTCCTATCTCAAGGCGTCTGTTAAAGAGTCAATGAGGTAAACACGGAACTGAAATACACCTGTCATGTACATGATAATGAGTGTGACATTTCATATTTATAAGGCTATATGAATTATACTATATAAGTATATAATGTTAATAGCATTTTAAAAATCATTTACAGTAGTATTGTTGACATATGATTGAAGAGATATAAACAGTCAATGTTTTGCTTGGTTCTTCTGTTTATAAAATAAATTCTGATTGAAGGAACTGAACTTAGTGTTTATATTCATACTGATGAAAACACAGATATGAGCTGAAAGGTGGATATTTTAAAATGTGGCTAGCAATAATAGGTGGGATTCTTAATGTATTCCCACTAATATATTTATTATTTTTAGCCCTTAACCATTAGAAATGTTATGTGTGGTGAGCGCATGAATTAATTAATATAAGGGTCACGTGTTTAGCTTGTACTTTTAATCTCTAGGCCCATATGTCAATGTTGTATTACTATAGTTTTGGAATTCCACACATTTATAATGCTTTCACCTTTGGGTCTCATTAAGTTTCCCAACCCAACCCAACCCCCCCCCCCAACCACCACCCCGCCGTTGAAATATTCACCAGCATATAAAGATAGCTATTACAATACGATATAATACAGTTATTGTAAATATTGAGATGCGTTTATAAAGCCAATATGCAGTATAGTTATGAATAGTTGAAAGAACATTTATATGATCGAATTAATAAAAACGGTTATAGGCCTACATATAATGCTAATATCAGCAATGCGAATATCAGATTCCCCAAACTATTAAAATACGAAGTGGTCTAATACTGATCTGGTCTTAGTGTCCATGATCAGTTTATTTAACGATACAACACTGCTATTATGTGGTGGCTAACTTTACAATTAGTTTGTTTCATGATATAACATTGCTATTATGTGGTGGCTAATTTTACAATTAGTTTGTTTCATGATATGACATTGCTATTATGTGGTGGCTAATTTTACAATTAGTTTGTTTCAGGATATGACATTGCTATTATGAGGTGGCTAATTTTACAATTAGATTGTTTCATGATATGACATTGCTATTTTGTGGTGGCTAATTTTACAATTAGTTTGTTTCATGATGACACTGCTATTATGTGGAGGCTAATTTTACAATTAGTTTGTTTCATGATATGACATTGCTATGTTGTGTTGGCTAATTTTAAAATTAGTTTGTTTCATGATATGACATTGCTATTTTGTGGAGGCTAATTATACAATTAGTTTGTTTCATGATATGACATTGCTATATGTGGAGGCTAATTTTACAATTAGTTTGTTTCATGATATGACATTGCTATGTTGTGTTGGCTAATTTTACAATTAGTTTGTTTCATGATATGACATTGTTCTTTTTTTTCAAATTATGCTCTTTCTGTGAGGTATGATATCACTTACTTCTAAGGTGAGAGCTGATTATTCTTAAAGGGACTAAGATAGTTTGGTTCAATAAAGGTAGAAATACTTTGTATTTATTTCTGTGAATTGCGTGAATGATTAGGGGGGGGGGGGTGATTCATATTACAAATCAGAAATTGTTTCAGTTATTTTAATTAATACTATTAATTTGCAGAGATCCAGATTTAAATAAGTAAACATTTGTTATTGTGTTTCGGGGAGCGTTCATTATTTTCAACTTCTTGTTATTGTTTTGTTTGAACTTGTGATGTTACAAAGACAGTGCTGAGTAATTTGTGTGTCAGTAATATTGCCAAGAAGACACCAAGTGTTTTTCTTTTTTTCCAGATAAGTGGACAACGTGTGACGTCAGTGCTCAAAACTAAACTGATCGATCAAATCTAAAAGCATTGATCAATGATGATAAGATTATTTATTCATGTATTAGGTGACTACTTTGCCTTGATCCACAGTTTGAAATATCGTTACGCTTTTCTTTCTTTGTTCAAACTGTTTACATCTCGCGTATCTGAAAGGGTTCAGTTTGTTTTCCTGACCATTAACGTAATTATAATTATCATCTTGTTCTTATTTTCTCTATGTGTATCTATTTGCTTCAGTTTAGTACTGAGTGGGGGTCGTGAGTTATTTGCCCTGCAGCATTACCTAAATTATCAATATGACAGGTTTTGATAATATATACCCAGTAGTCCATACCCTTGTATCGCCACTTTACAGCGGTATTTTACGTTTGGCAATAAATTTGAAATTATGCAGTATTACCAATATCATCACAAAATAGTTTGAGACTGTATCGTTCTTTTTCTGTCTCTATATTTCTTCGTTTATTTCAGAATATTGTTTCCTCTTCCAACTGGCCCTGGGAGAGTATTTACATCCAACATGGTTGTGAGAGATTACCAAATACCTAAAGGGGTGAGTTATTTTAATAATATGACTGTCGAAATTGTTCCTTATCAAGCTTATTTCTTTAGAAAAATTGGTATTATAACATCATATAAGGGAGATAACTTTCACTCGCTTTCTACTAGTAAATAGTTGGTAAATCGTTTTCACCCTCTTTTTACAATTATGATAAAAACGAATAGAGATTTAGACATAGAAAATGCTACTATATTATTAATGACCTAATGACCTTCAATGTCTACCAAACAATGCCTTTCACTTCTTTGTTAACAAATCCATTTGAATTATACATGTAAACATTAATAAAATAATTCAGCCTTCAAAATTTGAATTATACATTTAAACATTACTAAAATAATTCAGCCTTCAAAATTACCATAGTTATACATGGAAACACTAATAAATAATTCAACCTTGAAAATTATCAGAAACAATATGGATTCTTCTGATTTTTACACTGAACAAACTTAAGTTCAAATGAAGCTTGTATAATTCCAGTGATTCATGCGTACAAAAATATTCTCCTACAGGTACTCGTTTACGACTGTAATATTTCATCTCTCTTTCTTTTAGCAAAGACTTCACTTTACAGTCTGAACGTTAATCGTCACTTGTAAAAGACGGCTTTGTAAGGAGACTGTAATTGCACAATTTCAGGTGCAGTTTGATGCGTGTCAATGTTCTTTTCAAACAGCACATTTACGTGCATTAAGTAGGTGAACTCTTTTTCGCTCACTTTGCAAATGGAGTGTGTGTAAGTCTCTGTAGTATCTGTAGTCTTTGTGTATGTATGTGTGTATGTGTGTGTGATTATTGTGACTAAAAATTGTATTATATAATTTAATTTCATTGTATTTTATTCAATTTGATACAGACTATAGTTGGGATAAGCAGCCTTCGCACAACCATGAATCCAAATTACTTTGAAAACCCAGAACAGTTTCTACCCGAACGATGGCTTCGTGGAGATAATCGGCAGAGGGAAACAGTTATTCACAACTATGTTTACCTCCCCTTTGGATTTGGGGCTCGGAACTGTATTGGCCGGCGTTTTGCAGAGCAGGAGATGTACCTGTCTGCTGTTAAGGTGAGAACAATGTACGGAGCATTCATATGTAACAGCAGCAACAACAATATCCGAGGTAATGTTCTGGAAAGCCGAATAGCTGTTTAGGTTCAAGTCTCTTAAAGCTTGACTTAGTCACCACCCACAACAGAAAGAATTATAATCATTAGATGTCAGTAAGGTTGTTGACTAGAATGTGATTTAGACCATTGAAAACCGGAAGACTTCTTAATATCATTTGGAAGCTGGTCTAATTACAGACTCCTAATTAACTCTAAGGAAAGGAAGCGTCTAAGTGTGAGTCAGAGAGAAACGACAAATGGTATTTATGCGATGGTGTGAGTAGGAGATAAAAGACAAATGGTATTTATGCAGTGGTGTGAGTCAGAGATAAAAGACAAATGATATTTATGCAGTGGTGTGAATCAGAGATAAAAGACAAATGATATTTATGCAGTGCTGTGAGTCAGAGATAAAAGACAAATAGTATTTATGCAGTGGTATGCGCAATGCAGAACGTTTAGTTTTTCACAAAACAAACTGCATTTCTTATTTTGTACTGCGACACTCCTCGTCAAAATGAAGACTAGCGGAAATTCTTTAGCTTTGCTTCATTTGGCATAAGAATATAAATAAAGAAGTAATTCATTATGCATCAATAGTGTGTCTGGATTAATAAAATATAATACGTTGCTTTTGGGGATGATATGTCTTCGTGAATGTATTTCCTTTGCGAAAATATCTAAAGCATATAATTTCGAGATTTCAATATTCTTCAATATAACTGATAAACATTAGTGCAGAGTGTATAGTCCGCTATATTCGACATTAATCGTTTCAAGTACTCCCCAGTTTGTCGGCAACATTAATCGTTTTAAGTACTCCCCAGATTGTCGGCGACATTAATCGTTTTAAGTACTCCCCAGATTGTCGGCTACAGTTACTCTTGTGTCAGTGTTTTACACTTCTGTCCTTAAATTGCCTTCGTTAATGCATGTTGTTCAGCACACGAATGACTTAAACTTAAATAAATGATTGTTGTATCATTGTGTTTGGCACATTGTTTGAATGATTAATTCATTTCTGAGAGCAGTGGTTGAATGGTTGACAGATTGGCTGAAATAAAATGATTGATTCACTGTTTGATGGAATCATTGTCATATTGAATGATTTGTTAAAACGTAGTTGTTTTTAAATCTCAGCAAGTGAAAACATTTTTAAAGTAACAGTTTTTAAATAATATGTATATTTGTTTTTTAGATTGGTTACGTGTTTCCATTCTGTTGTGTAAAACATGTTCCTGTATGTCTGTCAACTTATTTCAGCATATTTCATTTGAAAATAAATCTACTTGTAACGAGGCATGTCGCTACTATGATGCCCATTCGTTTTCACTCACACACACACACACACACACATACACACATACACACACACACACACACACACACACACACACACACACACACATATATATATATATATATACAAACCCGTATACATACTGCAATATATTGCTTATAATGACAGTCAATTAGAATAAATTTGTTTCCTAATACTCTGCTACATGATGCATGTTAATTGTCTTGCAGGTGTTGCAGAAATACAAAATCAGCTTGCAGGAAACTTCCAAGAAGCTGGAGACAGAATTCATGATATTTCGATCACCAAAGACCCCAATTTCGTTTGCTTTTACACCAAGAAAATAAAACTATTAACTAAATTAGACGAAGGATGAGATTCAAAGGGAAATGTTAGATATGTCTAGAATGGCTAATTATAAAGAATGTCCCGACGTAAACAGTAAAGCTATTAATATTGAAAGCTACTAACATAAACCTACGACTACATGTATTGATATAATGATTATTAGCCATAAACATTAGCACTATGTAAAACAAATGTCCCAAAGTCATTACTAAGACTGTTAAACATAGGATCTTCAATATTATGGATATATTATTACTATTAATTGTAAATGTCCAGACGTAACCATTAATTGTACTGAAAAGAAGATTGTCAATACTATGTATACACCAATAACTTTATAAAGAGGATTTTCAATAATACAAATAAAATCTTATATGTCATCGTTCTAGTGACCATATGATACACATCCTCTGATGAAATTTCAGGAAGAAACCATGAAAGTCATTTTACAGTCACCAACAAGCGGGCTTTGTAAAATGTGTATAAATTATGATAATTAATTATTGCGCACGTTACTCTCTATTTGTCTGTCGCTATCGAAAGTTTTTAATTGTTTGATGTCCTTGACGATGTCCCCGGTGAACCGTTGTGTGGAAGAGTGAAATATATTTCTGTCTAGATCATTAATGTTCCTACTGCGAGTGAAATATATTTCTGTCTAGATCATTAATGTTCTTATTGCGAGAGAAATATATTTCTGTCTAGATCATTAATGTTGCTACTGCGAGTGATATATTTCTGTCTAGATCATTAATGTTCTTGTTGCGAGAGAAATATATTTCTGTCTAGATCATTAATGTTCCTACTGCGAGTGATATATTTCTGTCTAGATCATTAATGTTCTTGTTGCGAGAGAAATATATTTCTGTCTAGATCATTAATGTTCCTACTTCGAGTGATATATTTCTGTCTAGATCATTAATGTTCTTGTTGCGAGAGAAATATATTTCTTAGATCATTAATGTTCTCGTTGCGAGAGAAATATATATCTGTCTAGATCATTAATGTTCTTGTTGCGAGAGAAATATATTTCTGTCTAGATCATTAATGTTCCTACTGCAAGTGATATATTTCTGTCTAGATCATTAATGTTCTTGTTGCGAGAGAAATATATTTCTGTCTAGATCATTAATGTTCTTGTTGCGAGAGAAATATATATCTGTCTAGATCATTAATGTTCTTGTTGCGAGAGAAATATATTTCTGTCTAGATCATTAATGTTCCTACTGCGAGTGATATATTTCTGTCTAGATCATTAATGTTCTTGTTGCGAGAGAAATATATTTCTGTCTAGATCATTAATGTTCTTGTTGCGAGAGAAATATATTTCTGTCTAGATCATTAATGTTACTATTGCGAGTGAAATATATTTCTGGTTAGATCATTTATATTACTATTGCGAGTGATATTATTACAGAGTGAAATATATTTCTGTTTTCGATCATTCACGAAGCTGCAAATACATGGATGAGTAAAGATTTTCTTTTATTGTTGAAGAGTGATATGTGGTTAGAATCATTCAATAGAAACCACAATTTGTTTTTAAAACTCATTCTATATATTACTAAGACCACGACACACAAAACACAATCTATCCATTTTTCAATGGAGATAAATGGAAGATCCAGCTCTGACGAAGGACGACAACTTTGATGATGGACTCTGTATATTGATGAAAGATAGTATATAAATGTGCTCAATGATGTGGTTTGTTTCTGGTTTTGTCATGGAGAGGTCTGTGTTAAACAAAAGAGATATTAATTTGCTGTGTACCACGTCCGTGTTGAACTGTAGATGAAGTAGTGCGAAGAGTTAGTTTAGTGCTACATCGATGTGGTTGTATCATCTGTTTTCTCGTATTTAATTGGACGTAATTAAGATTGTTTTGCAGTTAACTCTACTAATCCAGTCAATGGATTTTTATGTAGCAGAAACTTGGGTAACATTTCCTTCGTAATTACTTTACTATGATTAAGCTTGTCGTTTTAGTTAAATATAACAATTTAGTATGCAGATTTTTTTAATTTGCATAATTTCACTTAAGTTTAAGTAATACCATACACACTCAAAAGAACACCATCACCACGCTGGACAGCCAGGTAAATAAATACCTGTGAATTAAATGTTGTGGTAGGACCAGGTAAATAAATACCTGTGAATTAAATGTTGTGGTAGGACCCGGTAAATAAATACCTGTGAATTAAATGTTGTGGTAGGACCAGGTAAATAAATACCTGTGAATTAAATGTTGTGGTAGGAACCGGTAAGAGTATCCTCGTGGACACATAAATTCATCAAGCATTTACAAACAAATTAATTTCCATTTCTTAAAGACAATCATGCATACACGAACGCACATTCACTTTTACATCAAATACCTTAAGTCTTGGAGCATATGCACTATCATCAGAAATCAATAGATTCAATTTATACTCCACATACTTATTAATACCAGATGTACTTATTAATACTACACATACTTATTAATACCAGAGGTACTTATTAATATTATATATACTTATTAATACCAGAGGTACTTATTAATATTATATATACTTATTAATACCAGAGGTACTTATTAATACTACACATACTTATTAATATTATATATACTTATTAATACCAGATGTAATTAATACTACACATACTTATTAATACCAGAGGTACTTATTAATATTATATATATATAATACCAGAGGTACTTATTAATATTATATATACTTATTAATACCAGATGTACTTATTAATACTACACAGACTTATTAATATTATATATACTTATTAATACCAGATGTACTTATTAATACTACACATACTTATTAATATTATATATACTTATTAATACCAGATGTACTTATTAATACTACACATACTTATTAATATCAGAGGTACTTATCAATATTATAAATACTTATTAATACCAGATGTACTTATTAATATTATAAATACTTATTAATACCAGATGTACTTATTAATATTATAAATACTTATTAATACCAGAGGTATTTATTAATATTATAAATACTTATTATTACCAGATGTACTTATTAATGTTATAAATACTTATTAAAACCAGAGGTACTTATTAATATTATAAATACTTATTAATACCAGATGTACTTCTTACTTCTACAGATACTTATTAATAACAGATGTACTAATTACTACTACACATACTTATTAATACCAGATGTACTTATTATTAATACACATACTTATTAATACCAGATGTACTTATTAATACTGCAGATACTTATTATCATCACACGTACTTTTTATCACCGCACATATTTATCATCACCACACGTACTAATTATCACTACACGTACTTATTAATACTACACGTACTTATTATCACTACATGTACTTATTGATAATACACGTACTTATTATCACCACACCTACTTTAAATACTGCACGTACTTATTATCACCACACATACTTATTAATAATGCACATACTTAGTATCTCCACACATATTTATTATCACCACACGTACTTATTATCACCACGCGTACTTATTAATACCACACGTACCTATTAATAATGCACGTACTTAGAATCATCACAAATACTTATTATCACCACGCGTATATTAATACTACACGTACTTATTATCACCACACCTAATTATTAATACTGCACGTACTTATTATCACCATACATATTAATATTTTTCATCACCACAAGTACTTATTATTACTACATGCACTTATTATTAATGCATATTATACTTATTTTTATTTATTTATTTCAAATTATTAATTGATTTCTTGTATGGTATAACCCTCATAAGATCCATAAAATATGCAATTCTATTTTTAATAAAAGTATTGGCTTCCAGTAATCTTTCATAATTGTTATTAAGGTTATTGGTCCAAAATCATGTGGGACTGCTAACTGTTTTTTCCGGACTGGTATACACGTTGCCACTTTATATATTGATAGGAAATTTTTTTATAATTCAGTTCTTTTATATTTATGCTTGTATTTGTATTCAGTGATTATGTAACTTTACATAGGCCTGGAGGTACATATTGTGTTTTCACTTTAATATCTGTTATCAGATTTTCTGTTGGAATTGGAGCACCGATATTATACAAAATATTCTTTGTTTTTGGATCCATAAAATCGTTTACTGTTTCATTTCTTATTCTGTAAAATATTCTGTCTTGATTTTATTTTTCATAAATGAATTGAAATTTTCTTCATTGGTCTTATATTGTTTATTGTGTATTTGCAACACTGACATAAAGGATTTTCTTGCTAACAGATAATTTTCCATTGTGCTCCTGTCTCGTTTTAGTGTTTCCCCAGTTTTCAATCTTAACATTATTGTCGTTAATTTTGTGTTTCCCTAGTTTTTAATCTTAACATTAGTTTCCATTTCTTGACAAGAATTGGTTTGTCTTGTCTTTTTCCAATTCAATAATTTACTCTTAGGCTTTGAATCAAACTTATTTATTTAGCCTCTAAATCTGACACTTCTTTACATGCCACGAATTCTTAAGAAATTATGTTTCTACAATACTTCAACTGTTAATAGAGGGCTTTACAAAGCACGATTGTATTACATATTTCTAAAGTCTCTACAAGAGAAATTTTATATTAATATGCACTTGCATATTTTATATAATTATAATGATTTCTTTCACTCTTAACAAATGGCCATTTTACTTTCTAGGGTTTATTGTTCAAACATTTCTGATTTTAATAAATAGGAATTTCTTTGATTTTAATAAATAGAAATTTCTTTGATTTTAATAAATAAGAATTTCTTTGATTATAATAAATAGGAATTTCTTTGATTATAATAAATAGGAATTTCTTTGATTTTAATAAATAAGAATTTCTTTGATTATAATAAATAGGAATTTCTTTGATTATAATAAATAGGAATTTCTTTGATTTTAATAAATAAGAATTTCTTTGATTATAATAAATAGGAATTTCTTTGATTATAATAAATAGGAATTTCTTTGATTTTAATAAATAAGAATTTCTTTGATTATAATAAATAGGAATTTCTTTCTTAATATTTTACAAATGTCGATTGCTCTCTCTCTTCCTAAACTACATGTTCCTCATCACTAATAGACACCAATCTCTACTTCAAGCAAGTTATTGAGAATAACCTCTGTACATCCGTTAGTTCAAAAAGTCTCTACTTCAAGAAAGTTTGAGAATAACCTCTGTACATCCGTTAGTTCAAAAAGTCTCTACTTCAAGAAAGTTTGAGAATAACCTCTGTACATCCGTTAGTTCAAAAAGTCTCTACTTCAAGAAAGTTTGAGAATAACCTCTGTACATCCGTTAGTTCACAACATCTACTTTGTCCACGTGATACATTTACGTCATTTCTTGTGATGGTTCAAGAATTGAGAAATGGCTTTAGTTCATTCTTGGTCTTGGTTTACTTTTTCTAACTACAGTTCGAAATTACTAAAAACAAATCCTTTGATTTACGACATTTAGATCATTTTATTGACATTTGTATAGTTTGTTTTAAATGTGTGCTTTTTACTCAACTAAGCTAAACAATATTTACATTTTTTTTTACATATTTACAATATTTATTTGTATAAACAATATAGGTCTATTTCTGGTATAATATTCCTTGGGTTTCGATCTATTCTGGTTGTAACTGGAAAACCTTTCTTTTTTTCTTCTCTTCAATTTTTACCCCTAAAGCACTCTTAGCATTACGAAACTAATGGTTATTGGTACATACGAGAACATTACTTAACTTGTATAGCTTCTTGTACATTATAAAGTGTCACATGTAATAACCTCTATAAAAGAACGATCAATTGGACGTATGCTAGAAAAATCAAATAACATTACATACAAACACTATCAGTCTCATTTTTCTTCAAGGTACATATTTCATTTTCAATATTTTGCATGCACTCTAACCTAACATTTCATCTCTTACTATTGTTTGTGTAGTCGTCTTATTATTTAATTCATGGGATATGTTCTATTAATTATATGACTTGTCCAGTTTTCAATGACATTCAAACATATTCCCTCAATATATGAAAACATCTACAAACATGAGATCACTTGTGTACCTTTATAAATAACAAAATCAAGGTTTTTTAAAGTTATATTTTAAACTTGTATTATTATGTAGCTCTGAAAAGACTTTAATGTTCCATACTCTATCTAAATACAAATTATAAGTTGTTAATGTTTAGAACTCGTAGTCAGATTACGATGATAGTATAACATTACATACTTAGAAGATTGTTTTGTTACAGTCTTTTAACTGATCCATTTATGGATTCAACGACAGGCTTCTTTCTACTCCACATTTATTGATTCAACGACAGGCCTTCTTTCTACTCCAATTTTATTGATTCAACGACAGGCCTTCTTTCTACTCCAATTTTATTGATTCAACGACAGGCCTTCTTTCTACTCCAATTTTATTGATTCAACGACAGGCCTTCTTTCTACTCCAATTTTATTGATTCAACGACAGGCCTTCTTTCTACTCCAATTTTATTGATTCAACGACAGGCCTTCTTTCTACTCCAATCTTAATTAATGAAGGAAACGACATGTGATAGTTTATGTGTACTTTTCTCTGGTACACTATCAAGCCTAATGTGATAGCTAAATTAATATTAATGTAAACTAATATTCTTGAATATTGCGGCGGAATAAATTTACCTATCCCTATTTTAAAATTTAAATTGTTAAGTTGTCAGAGTGACCCGACCTTGGACACTCCTTATGATTGCACAAGTGTCAGAGTTGGAGTAAACACTCGAGTTGAGAATATGCTAGAAATTGCTGATGTAATGCGAAATAGTTCAACTGGGTGAGTAGATTTATTTAACCAATGGTTATGATTTCTTGTTTTGTAGGTGTATATTTGTGGGGAGGTGTTTTCCTTATTGTATTCTATTGTCCCATTGGTTGAGTGTTTGTTTGTTTCTTCTTTCTAGTAGTGTTAAGTGTCTTGGTAATGCGTTTGTGCTTATTCTGAGGGCTTTATATTGGAGTGTTTGTAGTTTTTTTTTTTAATTTGGGGTTATTGGTGGCCGTGTAGGTTGAGCTTCCATAGTCTATGACTGAGCTTATTAGTGCTCTTGTGACTGTCAGAAGGGTGGGATTGTCTGCCCCCCAGTCTTTTCCTTTTATTGTTTTAAGGATGTTTAGTGTTTTGTTGGTTCTGTTTATAGTGTTATTTATGTGATCCCTAAAAATGTGTGCGTATTTGAGTATTTTATATTTGTATTTTTTAGTTTCAATATGGGGTGGTTTTTGTCTCTTGGGTTAGTGAAGTCAATGGCTGTAGTTTTGTCCGGTGCAAGGTCAAGTCCCCATTTATTTGTCCAGTCTTTTAAGATTTCAAGGGTGTTTTGGAGATCTTGGATTAATTGTTTTATTTTTTTTTTATTAGAGGTGTATATTGATGAAGCGTCTGCAAATTGTGTTAGTTGTGTCATTGTGTTCGCGGTAATTTTGTTAAGGTAATATGTATCTATGTTGAAGAGGGTGGGGCTAAGTGAACTTCTCTGTGGGGTGCCATTTGTTATTTGTCTAGTGGTGGATTGGGTGTTTTTAATTTGTACCCGGAATGTTCTGTTATTTAGGAAATTTTTAACATAGTTGTATATGTTTCCTTCTATTCCCAATTTCAGCATTTTGAAGAGTATAGTTGGGTGCCAAACAGTATCGAAAGCTTTTGATATGTCTGTGAAGACTGCTATTGAATGTTTTGTTGGAGTCTATCTATCATGATATTGTCTACTAATCTGTTGGTAACATCTGTGGTGGATCTTTTGGGTCTGAACCCGTGTTGATCTGGGGGGGGGGGGGAGTTTTTTTCTAAAAAGTATGTGAGTCTTTTATTTACTATTGTTTATAGTGTTTTTGCTAGGGTTGGGAGGAGGAAGATTGGTCTGCATGAGTTTGGTTGTGAGTGATCTATGTCTAGTTTTGGTATTGGAATTATGTTGGCTTGTTTCCAGAGTATAGGTATTTCCCCTGTTTGCCATATTTTGTTAAAAAGTCGTGTTAGGTTATGGAGTATGTTGTATGGCAGTCTTCTTAAAAATTGGTAAGGTATTTTGTCTTGGCCTGGAGCTGTGTTTTTTTAAATTTTAATTGTGTGTTCTACTTCTGCTAATGTGATTGGTGAGTTTATTTTTGTGAGAGTGTCTGAGGTTCTGTTGTTCTTCCTCTTTCCAGGTTTGCTAATAGTTTTGAGATTTTTTCTAGATTGTTGATTTTCAGCGGGTTGATATTGTTCGTGTTTGCTTGGAATACATCTGCTAAGGTTTCAGCCTTTTCCCCCTCAGTTGTGGTGTAGGTGTTTGTAAATGGGTTACTAGTGGTGGTATCGTGTTTTGCTCCTCCCATTGCCCATTATTTTCTTTATTTTTTCCCATATTTGTTAAGTTGTACTGTATCTGTTTAGTTTATTAATGTCTTTTCACAGTATTTTTTCTTTGCTTTATTTATTTGTGTCTTGTAGTGTGTGTTGATGTTGTAGTAACGTGTTTTAGCTATTACGTTGTTTGGTTGATTTATGTACAGTCTGAGTGCTTTTTTTCCTCTCCATTTTGGTTTTTTTTCTAGTTGCTGGCCCTACCAGGGGGTGAGGGGTGCTGGGGGGGGGTGCTTGTGTGAAGGGGAACGCTGAGTTTGCTGCTTTGGTGATGGCTTCCGTGATGTTCATTGCCCATGTGTTTGTGTCGCTATGTTCTGATCTTAGTTCTAGGTTCTTTTTGAAAGAGTCCCAATTTCCTTTCGATATGTGCCATGTTGGGTTTACAGTTGTGTCTGTGTGATATATTTGTTTGGCATTTACTTTTATTATTATGGGGTGATGGTCGCTGGTGTAGTTGTCGTCGTCTGTCGTAATTGTGGTGTCTAAAGTGAGTTATGGTGTCATTAGTGCTATGTCTAGGGTGTTTTGGTACCCGGTTGGGTATTTTTTTTTTTTTTTGGGGGGGGGGGCTAGGTATGTTAGGTTTTTTCCTGTAATCCAATCTAATAAAATCTGGCCGTGTTTGTTTTTGGTTCCCTTTAACTAGCATGGGTGTAGTGCATTGAAATCTCCTATGATTATGTTATTAGGGTGATTTTTTTTCTAGTTCTATGTTTGTTTTTTGTGTGCATGGTTTGAGGTAAGTGTTTGTGGTGTGTTGTTGGTGTTTTTATTTGTTGGAGCAATTGTTAGATGGGCCTGTGTGTTTTCTACCTTAGTGTTGTTAATGTTATTTTTAATTAAAAAGGCTAGTCCTCCATTGTAATTGGTTTTCTGTTTAATTGCACCTACCTGTACTGAAGTGTACTGTACAGATTGCCAGGAATATACTTCATGTTTTATACTCAATGGCCGATGGGCGTGATGGAGGTGTGAACGTTCGACTGGATTGGGGTTTATTATGTTGGGCGTTTCGCTAGCAGTGGTCGTATGGACGTGCTGCATGGTTTCTTGTTTCTTGTTGATATTTACTTGTGTACTTTTACCATAAGAATGATGTCTATGGTAGTCCGTTAATGTCTGTGTGCAATGAGCCACCATAGGACCATAATAATGTTGTCTATGGTAGTCCGTTAATGTCTGTGTGCAATGAGCCACCATAGGACCATAAGAATGTTGTCTATGGTAGTCCGTTAATGTCTGTGTGCTTTGAGCCACCATAGGACCATAAGAATGTTGTATATGGTAGTCCGTTAATGTCTGTGTGCTTTGAGCCATCATAGGACCATAAGAATGATGTCTATGGTAGTCCGTTAATGTCTGTGTGCAATGAGCCACCATAGGACCTTAAGAATGATGTCTATGGTAGTCCGTTAATGTCTGTGTGCAATGAGCCACCATAAGACCATAAGAATGTTGTCTATGGTAGTCCGTTAATGTCTGTGTGCAATGAGCCACCATAGGACCATAAGAATGATGTCTATGGTAGTCCGCTAATGTCTGTGTGGATGTGCGTCTCCTAATCTGCTTGTTTCGTTTTGGCGCAGTGTATTTTTCCTGATATGTATTCATAACAGGAAAGCTTCTGACCATTGAAAGTAATGTTTCTTTATAACTGTGTTTGTCATTTGAGTCTCCTGGTCTATAAATAGCTGTCCTGTTTGTATATTTGCAATTTATGCTACAGTGCACTTACTATTCATACGGTCTGCTGTTGTAGATGTCCTTGATGTGTTTGATTGCGCCATTCGTTGTATGGGTATAATTCTGATCATCTGGCGTTTCTTGTCTTTGTCACTGTTTTCTTTGATCAAGATTCTTATAACTGTATTCGGTCCTTAAGTTTAAAGAACAAAAAAGGTAGTTTATTTTTTAATGTATACACATTTTGAAGTTTGTTGTATATGTTCAGTACAGTGGTAAACGAGGTTTTTGTTTATACAATTAAATGTTAGAAGATCGTAAATCACACATGATCCATTGTACAAAATCGGTGAATTCATACGTTTTCAAAGAGGGTTCGTAAATCTGATGATCTATAAAATGCTTGGGCATGTGTGAAATCGACACTTGTTCACCTGGCACTAAGTGCATATGTATTACTTGTTTACTCAGTTACAAATGGGTCAAGGTTAGCCCTAATTGTGGACAAGATCAGGAAAGCTGCGAGCGTTATTTCTCAGTCTATTAAAGTGGTAATGTGTTTGCAGATTATCAACCTCGACATTTATTTATATTCAACTGATAATTCTAAAGCCACAAATTTGGTTATATTAAACATCAGGCGAACTTATCCATCAACATCTTTGTACACTTCCGAAACAAGCTAAACCTCGTATATTTTTGTCTTTATGTACACAGCACCACACTTCGCATATAATATTTTTGTCTTTATGTACACAGCACCACACTTCGCATATAATATTTTTGTCTTTATGTACACAGCACCACACTTCGCATACAATATTTTTGCGACAGTTGGTCGTTGGAATGTGTAAATGATCTTTCGCCTAAGACAAGTAATCTCCAAAATAATTTTTGAGGGCCAGCCACTTAGTTAATGGATATTAATAATAATAATTAATTAACCATCCAAAACTAATTATAAGTGATGAGAATCTTAAATTATTTTATTAATGATCCTCCAGCAGACTCTACTCGTATTTCATTTGGCGGATATGTGGGCGCTGTAAAAGTTTTCTCTCTTCCACAACATATAAGACAAACGTTCACGGTCACATAATCTTTCTATAATGGAAAACGTCTTACTAAAGGAGAAGACAATTCAGTGTTTAAACTATATTTAGCGAGCCCCTATCCAACTTTCTTCTCCAACATAAAAGTATCAATACCAATATGCGTAAGAAGGTCAATAAATGTAATAATAACTTTATTCAATCAACAATCAAATATATATATGACAAATACAATGAAATGGATTACTTGACATCAATATTTCCACGAACCTTCGTTTGGATAATTTTATAATTGCACAGTCTATCTTAAATACAATTTAACAATAGAGTCAATACAAATCAGAGGATAGTCGTACCAGAGGACAGAAATGGAGTTATCAGAGATAATCGATAATAATTTTACCATAACCTCGATTAAGCGTTGCTTCAACAGCCTTTCACTTGCTTTTCCATTCATTTTTAGGGTACAGTGGCCTAGTGAAAGAGAGAAAACAAATTTATCTCTAATTTTTGAGCTAAAGTGTGTACAACAAATTTCTGCTTCTGATTACTGTTCCATAGGACCCGTCCACTGACTGGTCCTTATGGTCATTATAGCTTCAGGTCTAATAGGTATTCACTATAAATTCGCATTTTCCTGGTCTGAAAATACGTGTCCACAGGTCATGGTGACCCAAGTAGCACAGTCTGAGGTTACAGCTACTACTCTGAAAATATTAAGGTTTAGCATTCAATCTCTCTTCCCCTACCTATCGATATTAGATCATACTCTCTTCCCCTACCTATCGATATTAGGTCATATTCTCTTCCCCTACCTATCGATATTATGTCATATTCTCTTCCCCTACCTATCGATATTAGGTCATACTCTGATCACATTCATATAGACATTTCTCGAATCTCTTGCATCAGTTCTGAATGTCGGTCACTAAATCAGCGTGACGTAGTTACATAAATCAGCGTGACGTAGTTACATAAATCAGACCTACATAAAATCATTGCTCTCTATCGCTCAACTTTAAAAAAAAATAAAGTTAAGACTAATGACTAAAATGCATTACTATAAAACCATGGTTTAAATCTAGGCAAAATTAACAATTCTAGCAACCTAAATCTAGAGAAAAAGAAATAAACTAAATTCTAAACTGACTTAGAAATAAACTGACAATCAAGCAAGCCAAGCCATTGTCATGACATTTCTTTCAAAATTTCAGCAATTTGTCCATTCAAGTCTGGTATATAGAGATACCAACGTACCAATTCTAGAAAAATTTCTTGTTGTCCCTCACTCTCTGGTCTGATTATGTAATGATGCCAGTGAGAATAATAAAACAAATAGAGTGAATGTACTGAACCCTCAAAACCTCCTATAAAGTCTTTAGAGGAGAGGGGAGGGAGATAGAAATAATGTGTGTTGGCCAGGTCTGACATCGTCACTATCCTAAAAGATCCTCTTCTCATTCAATAACTAATCACCCTGCACATTTGTTCTCTACTTTAAAAAAAAAAGTTTCCTTCCAAGTATTGTTATGTTAAGTGTGGGTATATACTCATTGCACGTTAGGTATGACGTCAATATGTGTCTTGAAGGTGAGAGGTCAAACATGTATTTTGCGATACAATGCTCAACAAAAATCATATTTTTACTTTGTGCCCACTTTTAAAATTCGCAATGCTCAACAGAAATTATATTTTTACTTTGTTCTCACTTTTAAAATTCGCAATAGAATAGTAGTGCTTTACCTGTAGGAAGAAATGTTTGAAAATAAATTTAATAAACTGGTAAAGTTTTATCTTAACAAATGTTGCACTGTTGATCAGCACTGTCTCTCAGTCAAAGAGAATTTATTGGCACTGAGTATATCTAACAGTGTGATCCTCACACTGTGTATCATTGCATGCAAATTTGGTTACGGCACCAATTTATAATCCAATTTGAGATTTAAATTTAAATATTTCGTGTGTTAAAGTTAATAAATTGAAATATTTATTATTACAAAAATATGGCATCAGTGATTTTGTAAAGTAGTAAACATAGCAGTGCAAGCATCAAAAGTGACCCTGACATGTTACGCACTAAACACCATGTCACTCACTCAAACAGACATTTGTTTCAGAAATTGTATATTGAGGTCTATGCTCAATTATAGTGTACAAGTGTTTGTAAGGTAAGCATATTCAAATGTCATTAATTTAGGCAGCACTTGAAATGCAGAACTATTTATCCTTGCTGACTTTCTGCTGCCTGCCATTTTCTGCCATGTTTGTCACATAGGGTATAAGGCACGCATTCTATAAATACCTCTGGCCTGGATAAACGTGTTTGGGGGGTATAGGGTAAAATATAAGATATGGGGTACAGTTATGTCTTTTAGTTTTTCCCCAAAAACATCAATACATACAAGAACAGCCGTATACGAGTTCACTTCTCTTTAGTGTATTGGATCACATACCAACATTCCTCCTTTCATGTTACATTTTTTCCTGACGCCATTAGGCACCCACCTGCGAAATCAGTACACGAAAGAAACGGATTTAAAACCCCTAACATTGCCAGCCACGTCGTTAATTTATGAACACACTTAATATTGAAAACAAATAGGTAGCGTGTTTATCTTATAGACAACATTAAATACTGAACCGAGCCTCACACAGTAACTTTACTCACTGGCCAATAGCATTGTCAGGATCATTTATGAGGCGGTTGCAGAAATGTGACCTGGTATTTGGAATTTTTCTATAGGACCAAAAATTGGTAGAGCTAACGAAGATCTTATTTCTTATCTCACAAGTTTCTGGCGTTATATATAGGTAATATAGTAGTTCATTAATTCGTACAATTAACACCTGACGATACATGTTGACAGTTAGTACAATGTGTAATATGTAGTTGTCATAACAGGCCACCATTTAGTATCATCAGAAGCCTTTTACACGGGAAAAAGATGCATTGTTGTAATATGCACAAATCTTTTAATTATTAATGTGTTCATGGATGACCGCTATTATAACTGATTTGATTAAATAACCTAGGTTCCATTTAACAATGTGAAGTAAATAATATAATGTGAATAGGCAAAGAAAAAAGATAACTGAAGTGACCCCTGAATCGCCTGAGGAGATGATGCATAATCATACTTTTCAACTGATTCGGTTGAATTGACACAAACGGCCAACCTTAGTAAATGCAAACCGAAGCAATTATGAATGTAAGTTAGGTCACCCGAATCTTCGTGACACTTCTATATATAGACACTATAGTTCGATGGCACCTGTCTCAAAGTCATAGAGAGTTTACATCCGACACAACCCATTTGATAAAATCGATCACATAAGTTCATCGATAATATCTTTAATTCATTGTAGTGACTCCTTAGCTGACTAAGCCTTTACAGTGCGTATGCACTGCCTCAGCTGACCCAGTGGCAGTTGTGGCAGTCTTTCTTTGTGAACAACGCGGGACAAAAAAACCAACTTGTTTCGTGGCTGCAAGCAGCAAGTTTGCTCACCAGTCAGTTGGAGACATCAACAGAGGTGGGTGAAAACCTAAAGTATGTTAGCGTCTTAAAATTGTTTTAAATGTAACGAAGAGCTTTTTTGCTATATATTTATTTCTACTAAAACATTTGGCATTATGGAAAACAGTATCCACCAGTTTTGCACATGTACAGTATACACAACTCTTGTGTGGGTGCATAGTTGCTAAGAATGGTTATATTAATGTACCAGTTAGTGAGGTTAACCTTCAGTATATTCCAGTAAAATTAGTTACACTTCTATGGTTCTGCCATTAAGATAGGTTTAATACTTGTATTATTACAAGTAAATAAGGTCAACTGTTGCAAGTTTGCACCAACGAAATAAGTTAGTGGATGTAAGTTCATACAAATAAGTAATGTTAATCCTTATGATTCTACAAGAAACGATTCTTTTGCCATGTGACACCACTGGCCCAGTGACGTCACAGCTTCAAATGTGTAAACGTCACTTTTTCTGCAATACCAGTTGTATCTCATTTTGTTAAAATAATAGTACTGGCTATCATACTTGTAAATAGTTGGAAAATATATGATACTATTATTAGCTATGCTGTAGTCGTCATCGGTACTGGTTGTGGAGTGGTGGGTATCAGAAACCATGACAACTTCCTCTAATCTCCACTTTAAAATCTGGCAAAAGTGTTCCATCAAAACCTAAACGTTTACGTGTATAAATATCCTATACCGTCACTGTTAGGAATAGACTCTGGAGATCGGTCAGGATGATACCTATACGTAAATTTTAATATAAATATTTTTGTTTAAGTTCATGACACGATAGTAATGATTAATAAAAAATATTGCGTTTCCATGGGTGGATGCGTAAAAATAAAACTGTAATATATAAAACTTAGGGAAAATTAGGTTTTACATTAAATTCACTCTTGACTAAAATATATGGCCTAAATACATTAATGATCGTCTCAAGACAATGCAGTCCACTGCCACTGTCACAGATGGACTCAAGTCAGTGTAGTCCACTGCCACAGTCACAGTTGGATTCAAGACTGTTGTATGGTTCATTGGATGTAAGTCTGTGGTTTACTTATTTACTAAAAGCGTGAAGTAAAGAACACGTGCTCAGAATGGACATTTATAAATCTCTTGATCTCTCTCTCTCTCTTCTTTTTCTCCCTCTCTCTCACTAACACACACGCACGCGCACATTGGCAGACACATACAAACACTTTCAGGATGTGGTTCAAATGGAAAAATAATGTTGCATTGCCAGACTAATGGAATCAGAATGAAACATCCAAGTTCTTAGACGTAAGTTGCCGAAATGACAAAAACGTCCCGAACACAAAGCTTTGAAAATGTTAAATGAAGATATCCTCTAACGACTTCTCATTATTCATTTATTCTTTTCATTTCCGCATTATGGATACTTACATTATCACTCACTTACTGTGATGTGCTGAGAGATGGACAAGATGTTAATTCTCCTCCACCCCAGTAACCTTAGGCTAATCCCCAAAACACCTTCTGGCTGGTCATACGTTTTAGAAAGATGATTGATAGATAACTGATAGATGATTGATAGATAATGTAGAATAGAAGAGTGATAGTTCTAGAAGATGCGAGCTCTCTGATATATACAGTAAAAGTAAATTCAGGTGACTGACGACAACCATAGAACAGGTAAGTGTGTCACGCTAACACGAGTGGTCTATGTATCAACAATAATTGATTTCAACAAGTAAAAACATAAGTCAGCATGGTTTATATAGCGAATAGTTCAACAGTTACAATTAGAGTTTATAAATGTTTATTGTACCTAATCACGACATGTGGTGTCATTATAGAATGTTTTCATTCCTATGGCACTGCAGTAGTTATTTGGTTCGTCACATGAGTGAACTGTAAATGAGTTTATAAGAGAACACTGAATGTTTCTGGGTGAACTCTAAAATAAATCTGAATAGACTTTGATTGAAGCTATATAGTTGTTGACTTTAAAGTTACATAACTTAGGATCACCAGACGTGTCATCGAGGGTCCCAGTGAATGTTGTTAGCAGATGCACGTGGTCTGTTGAACCGAGTCTTTGGCCCATGGGTCATTCTCGTGTTGTTTCACTGATCAATACTCATTAGAGACAACATCCAAGATAAAGTGGTTCCATTCTGACATTGTTTCATGGCTCAGCACTCATTGAAGCAATGTCTCAAATAAGGTGTGGATCTGCCAGTAAAATACACATGGGCTAAGAATTCGTCCACACGTGTTCTCAGACATTACACACTTACTTACGTGGTCATCATCATGCATTTTAATATCATAAACGATATATAACAATATAAAATATAGTTAATGTCAAGAGATAAACATGAATATAATAATAGTTAATGTCAAGAAATAAATATGAATATAATATTAGTTAGTCAAGCAAAACAACATACCTTCAGAAATAATATATACAGAGGATGGTTTCCTCCTGCATTGATAACTGGCAATAAAGGTTAGTAATATGATTCTAACTTATTAAGTTCAAGAGCCAAAATACGTGTCGCCTCATTTATCAATATTTGATAACAAATATTAGGTGAGTTTCTAGTAATTTGTTTCATGCAGCTGAGCTGCATTTGATTGGTTTATCTAGAATGAGTGTCTGGAACATTCAGATATTTTAATGGTCAGCCTTTCTAGAAGGCATATTTGTATGTAGTCTATTTTTAGAAGAGGATGGGTGTGGGCTACATAAGCTATTATATGAAATCTATCACTGCCTATAATGTTGCAATCAAGTGATTTTTTTTTTACCATGAATATGTTCAGTTCCTGAATTACTGAACGACTCAGATAAGTATGGTGTATATGATTTAATTACAACCTGAATAATAAATCAACAGAACATGTTCATTGAATGCAAATAATTTTAGTATTAATCAGTTTCAATAAAAGTATATTTTAATGTGGAATGTTTTCTCTCAGAATTGTTTGAATTTAGCTATCGTCTAAAAGAGCTTTGAGACCTAGATATTACCATGGTGACTGGGATCAGCGATTTGGCATGGTCAAGATGGCATAACTTTCTACAGTCACGGCTGTGGTTGCACAGAGAGGCTATATCAACTTGGAGACCTTTACTGTACCCTAGGTCAAATCCATCGCCTGCCATAGCTACATATGCACACATAAGAGGAGAGACACTTCTTAAACTTAATGGTCAACCGAAATTCTGCCAGGATCTAACTAGACACCCAGCAGTTGGCTTTTGTGAACAGTAATTTAAACATTTGCATGTGTACATTTATGCGCACATTTATACATACATTTATATATGTACATGCTCGTACATTCATGACACATAAGCCTTTGTGTAAGCAAATTATCTGTGGGAATCAAAATACTGAACATCAATGTTACTTTTTATCTTTGCATATTTTTTTTGTTTTTGTAAGCATAATTAATTAAAAATAAATTTTCATTTTCAAATAATTAAAATAAATAGTGGTGGAGTACTTGCCATGTAGGTCGTTCGTCCCTAAGTAGATATGTGTCTTGCCAAGTTATAGGTCCATGTGTTGCATTGCTTTATGTCGTATATGCCGAGCGTTGTTTATTGTTGTCATGGCTGATGTTTTTTGTGTTGCCATGTCTGAGCGTTGTGTAATGTTGCCATGCCTGATGTGTAATGTTACCATGTCTGACCGTTGTGTAGTATTGCCATATTTGAGCGTTGTGTAGTGTTGCCATGTTTGAGTGTTGTGTAGTGTTGTCATGTCTGAGCGATGTGTATTGTTGCCATGTCTGAGCGTTGTGTAGTGTTGCCATGTCTGAGTGTAGTGTAGTGTTGCCATATTTGAGCGTTGTGTAGTGTTGTCATGACTGAGCGTTGTGTAATGATGTCATGGTTGATCATTGTGCAGTGTTATTCAAGGCTGATCGTTTTGTAGTGTTGTTGTGGCTGAGCGTTGTGTAGCGATTTTGCCCATTTTTTGTATGGGCTTGTACCGGTAATTCTTTGTGCACACCTTTTACTATCATATCCACTAGTAATGCATTCCCATTTTATTAGTTATAGGCTCATTTGTTGTAAACACGTCATGTTATGAGCAGCCCGACTTTTGTACAAGTGTTGTGCAAGCCATTTGTTTGCAATTGATATAATTTATTATAAGACCATTGGTTTTACAAGCCATTTGTTAGTAAGTGCAATTGTTATAAATTATTATAAGCATATGTGTAGTAAAAGCCATTTGTAAGCAAGACCAAATGATATAAATTATTATAAGCACATATGTTGCACAAGCCATTTGTTAGCAAGACCAAGTGATATAAATCATTATAAGCACATTTGTTGTACAAGTCATTTGTCAGCAAGACTAATTTAAGTAAATGTATCATCATAAGCACATTTGTTGTACAATACATTTGTCGTACAAACCATTTGGTGTACAAGTAATTTGTTAGCAAGATCAATTGAGATAAATTATTATAAGCTTGTTTGTGGCGCAGGCCCAATTGCTGTGTAGATATGTGTTGTTCTTGTGTTTTGTAAAAGAGAAAGAAAGAAATACTGATTGCTATTCAGGTCCGTTAGTTGTGTCTGCCATTTTGTTGTGAAGACCTGTGACTTGCGTCTTCCATTTTGTTTCGACGACTTGTAGCTTGCATCTGCCATTTTGTTGTGATGATCTGTAATTTGCAGCTTTCTTTGCTGTTTGTGCAGGCCCATTAGTTGAGCCTGATGATCATTTTTCGTTTACTTTTCCCGTTATTCTTTTAGTGCAAGCTGAAAGGTGGGACAGTCGTTCTTTTCGTATACACCAATTAGGCCTAATCAGTAAAATGTAGACTAATTAGGCCTAATCAGTTAAAATGTACACCCATTAGGCCTAATCAGTAGAAATGTAAACCAATGAGGCCTAATCAGTAAAAATGTACAAATATTAGACCTAATCAGTAAAAATGTACAAATATTAGACCTAATCAGTAAAAATGTAGACCAATTAGGCCTAATAAGTAAAATTGTATACCAATTTGTTATAATCAGTAAAAATCTGTAGACCAATAAGGCCTAATCAGTAAAACATTAAGACCAGTTAGGCCGAATCGGTAAAAATGTAGACTAATTAGGCCTAATCAGTAAAACATTAAGACCAATTAGGCCTAATCTGTAAAATCCGTACACCAATTAGGCCGAATCGGTAAAAATGTAGACCAATTAGGCCTAATCAGTAATAAATGTAGACCAATTAGCACTAATCGGTAAAAAAAATAGACCGATTAGTCCTAATCAGTAAAACATGTAGACTAATTATGCGTAAATATTATAAAATGTAGACCAATTAGGCCTAATCAGTAAAATAATGTAGACCAATTATGCCTAATCAGTATAAAATGGAGACCAATTAGGCCCAATCAGTAAAAAATGTAGACTAATTATGCCTAATCAGTTACAATGTAAAGCGTTATGTCCTGTTCAACTGTATTTGTGGAAGTTCACTGCTTGATCAACAGGCAAGCAGATTATTTGGTTCTTACCAGTAAAAGTCTTTCAGTTTCAATTTTCTAACTTATATATGTAAACAGATCTGCTTCTATAAAGTTGTACCACCGTTCTTTATCTGACATCTCAATTAGACCATTAAATTAGAAATTTGTATCTCACAGAATAGCAATCTTTATCTGACAATCAGTGTGATCTTTCATCTTTTCTATCTCACATGCCAATTAAACCTTTCAACAAGCACTCTGTATCTTACGGGTCAGTTTGACCTCTGAACAGGCATTGTTTTTCACAGGTCAGTCAGAACTCTTAACGATCAAGCAACAGCGACTTCCAGTAACAGTGAGTACGAGACGACCAAACCATTTACATCAATTCCAGGACCCAAAGGAATTTCCAGCATTCCATACATTGGAACAAGATTCCTCTTTAAACCGTTCTGTGAGAATCTTTTGTACTTTATGAATTCTTTAATGTTCTCTGAGCTTACAGGCAATAACAAACATTGTAAAATTTGATTATTTTGATAATTCATTTGTAAATTATTGAATTGGTTTCATATCTCTTAACACGACATATTTTGATAACTTGATAATTATTATTGCTACAGTAAAATATCGTCATTCATCTTTGAGTATTGTTACTATTATTATATGTATATTTATATTGTTTCATTTTGATTATTATCACGACAATGCACACCTTCCTTATCATTTAATAAGTTGTTAGTGTAAATTGTTATCTCGCATAGTTACTGTGAATCAAGTATTTACTTTCTCTGCTACAACTATTACATTCACTGTCGTTTACTGATCATGGTAAATTACATAATCAAGTATGTTCGACTTTCTTCCCTGTAAGTAAACTGACATTTAATTTTAACTAATATTACTCTACCAGTTTACATGTTAATTGTCATCTAATCTTGACTACTAGTACCATATTACTTTTTCCTTTAAAAGATGCTGAGTGAGATGAATGATTATGAGATGCTGAGTGACATGAATTTTTTTCTAATTTGTCTTCAGCCAAATACACAGTGGAGGTGTTCGGTCACATGATTGGGAATTTGCATGACGTCTATGGCCCCATAGTGCGCTTGAGAATGGGGACCCAGTGGGCCGTTTTTCTGGAGGATTTGTCTGATATTCAGGCGGTCTTACGTACTGAAGACAAAGCCCCGTTCCGAAATCCTACTATTTTGATGACTCTATATGAAAAGCGCAGAAAAGTGAAAACAAGTTTGGCAAACAGGTACTATGAATGAATGTTTCACTAAAAACTTTACTCCTGTTTCGTTAAATGGTTTCAGAGCAAATATAGATAGGCGTGATTTACTCAGGCACATTTCATTGCTACTAGAGTCATATTTCAGAAGTTGTTTTATGATTAAAAAAAACTATACATGTTAAATTTCTTGTCTCTATTAATAGCAATTGGGAAGAATGGAGAAGATTACGTACCCCTATGAATGCCCGGATGAACCGGCCATCTTCTGCCACTTACTACCTGGCCAGTCAGGAACACGTTGCTGTTGAATTCGCTGCCAGGTTGCCTCGTCTTCAGTCTTCTCCAGCAGCACTGCAGGAAGACTTCTTTAGATTTGCCACCGAGAGTGAGTGTTGAAAATAATTTAAATAGCAAGATCTTGAAATCGGCCATTAGCATCTTTTCTATCCTGTACATTGTTACGTTATCGAAACAGGCTTTATTAAGACAATCATCTAATTATTTTGTTACTTTTACTTTGTCATATTGTATGCTGTTAATTACTGTGTTATTTTATTATTCTAAACCTTCTGACAAAATGTATAAAAGAGAGGCCATGTGGATTTATTTATTTATTACTGAGGCTTTTTCACAACTTCTGTTGACAGTAGGTTGTAAACCAAAGTCTGGGAATCTTACTAAGATGCTGGGAGATCCAAGGTTTTACGGAGGGTGTGGGCACTTCCGATGAGTGCTGCTCTGCTTTTAGTAGTGGGGAAAATCTTTGTTGTCCAGGTAGTTTATTCAAATAGTCTTCCAACTTATGTTAAGTGTGTATTACCCAAGCTTCTTATCCTTACAGGTATCAATTCTGCTTTTACGTTCCACATTCTCTGGATTTCTAATCTGAGGTCCTGATATTTTGCTTTTATTCCTCTTTCTTTTGTGTTTATGTTTAATCACTAGAAACAGCGGCATAAATAAAATAATTGTTGATGTTCTTTAGACTTACTGAAAACTACAATGTCTGTTCTTTGCAAAAATCACTCGATCTGTTCTTATCTCAAAGCCCGAGAGTATTTTGACTTCTTCTGTTTCGGTAACTGCTTTCGATTCGTGCATTTCGATTCTGAGGCTTTTCCTCTCTTGTTCTCACATACGTTTATGTGTATGACTTTTGTCATTTCATAGTGTCTTTTGGCGTATTCTGTACCAGCCACAACCTGACATCCAGATAGTATATGTACTGTTGTTTCATCCATATTTTTGCAAAGTCTGCATTTAGAATCCTTTGAGATTTTCGTGATTTTTGTTTTGTGTGATTTCGCGTTTAGTGTATGATTTTGTGCAGCTTAATTTATGCTTCTATTTTTGCTTTCAAACCTGCCTGTTTCAACCATCTGTATGTTGATTTCTTTGGTTGATGTTTCATTAGCTTGTCGCACATAATGATCATGAAAAGGTTTTTACTCCATCTATTTGTCTATATCTGTTTTGCTGTTTTCTTCCATGCTTTAATGTTTCTTTGTGGGGGTTGATATAATCCAGTTATCTTTACTCTTTCTGTCATTGTCACAAGTAGTTATCTTTACTCTTTCTATCATTGTCACAAGTAGTTATCTTTACTCTTTATGTCATTATTCCTTAAGTAGTCTACCAGGTATATAACTTCGCCTTTGACGGCTGTGTGGGATTGTATACGGTCCTGTTATAGTATTAATTATAGATGTTCAATTTCAATATTACTAACAGCCCCACGGCCTAACCTACTCCTTCGATTACTGTGTTAACTCCTGTTGCAATAACCAATTGACGAAATTATCCCTCCTAACACAATGACGAGCAGACTAGTTAACGTTGCCTTTGGGTTCACAAAAATTATCTTCTCCTCTTAATTAACTTGACAGTCAGTCACACGGTTCGCTCCTGTCGATCCCATTTAACAGACTTAAATGAATTAAATAGAAATGGGAACAGATATAAAAGTTTAATAGTACAAATAAAAATATATATATATAAAGTTGCAATGAATTAGAAGCAAACCCGTGATATAACACACACTTTACCCTCACTCTAATTTATCAGTTCGTGCACAAGAGTTCTGAGTCTTTCTTTTGTTCTACTCTGATGAGTCACTGACAAAGTCGCAGTGTCCTATCAAGGCATTTCTAAGCCAGAGTCATCAGATGCAATGGTTCTGGGTTGTCTCCCTCTTTTAGCATCAGGCTACTTAAAACAGCAGCACTGCTGACCTAAGCATCTGGGTCCCAGACCAAAACCTCAGCCAGACTAAAGGATAAATAAAAATTATTGTAATCGAACTGTTTAATCGTCATTTACATGCTTTGTGGCAAAAGTTAGAGTTATACGCAGTTCTTCCAATATCACTACTCTCCAAAATCAATGATAATTTCATTCTTTATCATCGTTGCATTCCAATCAAACAAGCATTAGTATAATAATATTATTAGCCAACTTTATAGAAAGGAATATTTTACAATCATGTATTACAACATCATCAGCTGCCACACAAAGACAGCAAGCAAATCAACTTTCCAAATAATTAAAACATTCATCATTACAACTCATTCTAATTATCTCCGCTCTGGTATTATGTTTAGTTATAATGTTCCTAACACATTGATTTGTTGTCCATACCTCCAGATGTGCTAATTACAAGTACAACAGGTACAATACTTGCATTCAGAACTTGTATTTTGTTAGCGCCACTTCGCTTGGACTTTAGGACTTGTCTAACTCATTTTCATTCTCTCATTTATCTTTGGACTTCACTCTGCATATGTTCTTGATTCTGCAGCATGCCCTGGTACATATATCACTTTCCCACTGAAACATTCTGATTTTTCGAATTGTAGGCCTTCAGCTGTTTTGCTCTTACCTTTCTGGGCGATCATTCTGCTACATTTCCTAAGGCCGAATTTCATGTTAATGTCTTCACTATACATCTTGACAGTATTGATTAGAGAATTGATATTATGTTCATTTTACCACATAGCTTTACATCGTCCATATAGAGTAAATGGATGATAAAACATCCTGATTTCATTTAGTACCCCAATCCTCTTTTCTGCATGACTTGACTAAGAGGATTTAGAGAATGCAGTATAGCAATGGCGATAAGGAGTATCCTTGCAAAATTCCACATTTTATTGGTATGTTTGCAATTTCTATATATTATTGCATGTTAGGGTAGTTTTCAAGCATTTTTGTCATTGATACTTGTATAAGATTTTGTACTGATGGTGCTATATGAATTTAAGTCTGCATTGCGTTTGTTTCTAACGTATATAATAATTCACATAGTTGGGAGTATGCAAAATTAGTGTAGGTTTGTGCATAGTATGACGCTAAAAGACATGTAAGCATAAAAATGCTAATTGATATCTTGAGGGCACATTGCTATCTCTCCATATGAATCAATTTATAAATTCTTTGATCACAGCCATGTATGAACGTCAAAGAACGTGTTTACAGATCGTGCGACTCACGTCAGGTATGATCGGTCAATCATGAACTACGTTCAATTTGTATTTCCATCACAATCTCCTCACAGCAACTAATATTATATTTGTAGATCCTATTTCAATCCTATTATGTCCACAAAGGGCGTGGCCATACGTAAATATTCATTTAAAGATTGTCGCGTTTTCTTTCAGGCATTGGAGTGGTGTGCTTCAACAAAAGACTTGGTTTTCTGGATGCTGACTTTGAGACCAACGAATTCAAGAAGAAACTATTGACCAGCTTCAAAACCATTATACGTAGTGTAACTGCAAGTGAATCAGGCAAAAAATTCCTCTTCCGCTTCGTGGAAGACTCTTTCTACAAGAATTTCCAGGACGCAGTTGACCGGAGTCTGAGGTATGATCTTCGTGAAAACAAAGTTTCTATATATATTTATATATACACGAACGCATTCGGTGTTTCATGTAAATGAAAATATAAACAAAAAGATAAATGTCTTATTATAAACAAATAAAAGTTTTCAAGTAATTCAACAGTTTTTCAAATCAACCATCTCAACAAAAATATTTTAATTTTAGAAAACAAATGCTCTAGCGGTCAATATATTTTTACATCAGCATACAAATTGTATATGAACCAAATAATGAATATATTATCTTTTCTACACAAGCAGGTACCTAAAAATACGGTCTACCAATAAACAGTGAATTTCTACACACACGGGTACCTAAAAACAGGGTCTACCAATAAACAGTATATTTCTACACACACGGTCTACCAATAAACAGTATATTTCTACACAAACAGATACCTAAAAACACGGTCTACCAATAAACAGTGAATTTCTACATACACGGGTACAAAAGAACACGGTCTACCAATAAATAATATATTTCTACACAAACAGGTACCTAAATAGCAATGTTTTGTTGTTGTTGTTGTTGTTGTACTGATAACTTCTTTACCTCAGGAATTACGTTAAAACTGGATATTGTGTTCCAGTCCTCTGTGACAATGGTTGCAGAGTAAGGTTAGTAGTACACACTAGCCTATTGAAGGAAAGAGTTTACACTGGAGAGTTTCAAACAATCACTCTAGCCAATGGTATAAAAAATAAAGTACACATTGTGATTGTAGATATAGATAACAAGTATGTGTGTGGATGAATTCAGGCTCGATGTCTAGTAAATTGTGTTGAGAGTGATATCATAGGATTATAAATACATTCTAAACGGTGAGGATCCCCCTGATTCACTCGACAATGTGTGCTTGCTCATACGTAGGCAGGCTGCAGCACAGGGCATGTGTAAAGGTATGCAAGGTGAACCAGGAATCTTCAGTGGCAAATGTGAAATTGATGCACTGACAACATTGCCATTGGTGGGGGTATCACCTGGAATTGACACCAGACTCAGTCATGGCAGGGCACATAATTGTTCTGACTGTCAGACTGTGGCTGAATTTGAAGGGAAAAAGACACTGCTCAGAACAGCACAATTGACTGACGATTCTCTAGAGAAATGTCGAGAGAAGAGGAAACTATCAGGATTGTACATGTCTAGATCTTCCAGCAAAACTATTGAGTTTCACTGGAAGGATGGTCTCTTGAATCATAAACAAGAAGGGCTTGATAGCAGTCAGCTGGTGGTAGATCTGAGCTACCAGGCAATTGTGCTGCATTTTGGGTCATGACTCACCCACTGCCTGTCACCTATGTATAAGCAAAACTTTAACTCATGTGGAGGCTGTCTTATTGGCCAGGTATGACGGGGAACATTACTAAGTACAGTCAGTCATGTGATATGTCAGTGAGTGAACAGTTCCACTAGGTGAAACCCCAACAATTGATATTCCTTTTAGTAGATTTCATTGGAGAATTTGTACCCTCATTACGTTGAATCAACTCACTGATTACGATACATGACACCCTGAAGTAGTTACTCTTAGTTCTATTAGTACCATGATTAATTTACTACTACTACTAAATATTAACTAGGTGGCGTTTGCATCACACATCTGTTTTCAGATTTTCTTTTCCATTATTAACTAATCTGCTATTTGTTACATTAATAAAACCTATGTTTTCGGATTTTCTTTTCCATCATTAAATATATTTCTGATTTGAATAAAATCTATTTCATATGAATACTGCGAAGAACTTTTAAAAAATATCAATTCGTCAGAATAAATTAGCGAATGTATTAATGAGATCATTATAAATGTTACATTTTCTCTCTCTCTCTCTCTCTCTCTCTCTCTCTCTCTCTCTCTCTCTCTCTCTCTCTCTCTCTCGTTTATTTTATAGATGATTTTCTAACCATTTTTACAGATACGCACAAGAGTGCGTCGATGAAGCATTAAAAGAAGTCCAGCGTAGAGAAAGGGAAGGAACTCTGGACCCTGAAGAACCAAACTTACTTTTGTCTTTGCTGATGGAGAAGAACTTGGACAGTGAGGATGTGCTCAACCTGCTGACTAACTTGCTAGTGGCCGGATCCGATTCGGTGAGCACACGTGTGTCACTATGTAAATTAATATCCATATCCACCCCAATCTCTTCCTATATATATTAATCTCTGACTTTTCCTCTTAGTATCTTTTCTGTATTTAAAAAGTAAAATGTATGTTCTGCAAATTATACAGAGTTGTGAGATTTGGTCATGTGGTCTCCACGATGAAGGCTGACCACACTGTCAGCACACTCTCTATTCCATGGTATTCCGAGGCCATATTTTCAGGACTGGACCTGAACCGTAAAATATCAAACATTATCTCACAAAAATCTTAACCACACTTAAAGTCTTGCTTATGTGGTAGGTCGGACACTAACGCTTAACTGCTACTGACTGACTGTATCACAGGAAGGGACGAGCACGTATGCGTGGCGCTTGCCGCCCATCTCGGTATAGCCTTTTTCACTTGCCTCTGTGAGTGTTATGTCAGCGGGCAGACATCAGCTGCACGGCGCGCCTGGACAAATGGGTCAGGAGGTGCTGCTTTGTTTCAAAGCGCGCGCAGTGTATGTGTAAACATTACCATTACTAATTTAGAGTGCTGTGCTAGTGTGTATATTTGAATTATTTTTTATTATGCTAGGCATTTGTTATTTTACTATAGACAGTATATATCCAGATAGGAAATAGTTTATATTTTTAATTGATATATTTTATATGAAGAATAATGATTTTACATTTGTGTATTTTGTAAGTAATGTGTGTGTGAATGCTTTTTCTACAGCCCATCAACATATGTTTTATTTTATTATAGGTCTAAATCTTTAGATTATGTATTAGGAAAGGTTTGTGTATTAAAGTATAATTATAGTAGTTTTATTTTATATTTGATTTTTAGTATAGCTCTTAGTAGTTTGAATGAAATTTATATTGAAATAGAAGTAAGAAAACACAGAAATTATTTTTAGAAGCCTTTCTTGCTAGAGTTTTGTGTTTGGCCTACGGGGTCTTCAGAGAAGGCCGATCTGATAGTATAATTAGCGCGTGCATGTGTCTGAGAGGGATTGCTGTACAAGAGCTGAATAAAGCATGAAAGAAAACCGACAGAAGTGTTCTGGCGTCCTCTTTCACCGTTGCTGCCCGTTGGTGTGAACGAATTGAACCGACCCCATCACACTTAATTATTATTTATTTTTTAAAAGTTTTATTTGTAAGAGAACATTCACTACTATGAAGGTTTTACGGTGACATTCTGTATGGAATAAGTGGAAAGGGTTATGAATAAAAATATACAGGTCGATTTTGTTCTAGGATTTCATTCGACTAAAAATGTTTGATTCAAAAATATTTTGAGTAGGTTCTTCATGTGGGGGAGGGGGGGGGGAGTATACATGATATATCATATAGGCACAACACATGTGAGTAACTTAGCTAGCTGGTGTTGGGATAGCGATCTGACCATTCTCTCTGTTGCTAGTTTTAGAAGTGACTGCCTGATAGTCTTGCACAGGACATGCTGAGAAGGAACTGGCCGTTTTGACGTCACTTGTGTCATAACACCACTGGAAGCCAGATGCTCAAAGTATAGTGTCGTCTGAGGTCAAAAGTTACACTTCAGATAACGTTCGAAAAGATTAGCCATATAAACATTAATAGTTGTCACTTCTTTCAGAAGTGTTCAATAAAAACATCCTTATCTGAAGTTCGTTTTAATAATAAATGTGTTCGCAACACGACTGTAGTTAACATGATGCAACATTCCTTTCATAAGCAAAGTAATTATAAGCTGATAACAATCTGTGGTGGAGTAATTTGCCTATCCTTACTTCTAAACTTAATTGTTATATAACTTGTTAAAAGTCAACGTGGCCCGACCTTGAACCCTGCTTATGATGGTATTTTAAGTGCCTTGAGTGGAGAATATGCTAGATATTACTGATGCTATCCAAACCAGTTCCAACTGGATGAATAGATTTCCTGACTAATAGTCTCACACATGTTCATAGTTTCATCCAATGGGGATGGACCAAAAGTTATTTTGTTATAGAAAGTTTATATTCTAATCACTTTGATTTTGACATAACTCGAGTCCAGTCGTAAAGGTGATAGTTAGCTTTATGGTAAGTTAATTGACTGATAAAGAAAGAATGGAGATAAAAATATTTTGAACATGTCTGCTATTGATCTATGATTTGAATTGGAGAATGTTGCATTTAATTGGACCATTATTCTCTATGTTCACAAGTTTGATTACGTTGTTCATTATACTTGTGGAATTTCGATTGATGCTACATTTCTTATGCTTCATATGTATCGGTCTTATAAATATTGTCGCAGGATTTGTAAGTTGAGAATATGTGTAAGGGAGAAAGGAGTTTATAGATGAAATATGCCTGAAATTTAGCGCTGCCTTAATTTTGGCATTTTGCAGAGAGGAGCCCACCTTTTTTATCTTTGATGTTTTGATCCACTTCAGACTGCAGTGACCACTGTGCTCTAGCTGTTCACTTTGGTGTGTGTATCCAGTGTTGTCATCGAACTTATCAGAATTTGTTGCTAAGTTGATTCCTAGAAATTCTGTTCGAGAGCTAATGTGTGGAAAATTGCGGCTTTAGTTTTTTCTTGAGAATTCATAAAGATTATTTTGAACATTCCTCATGGTATGTTGAGTAGATTATAGAACACTTTGCTGTGATAGAGCATGCGAAGTTCTGGACGATTATCCACAGTGTGCTTTGTTACTGCATCGAAGATTCTTGAACAGTTGTGTAATGTGCCTAGAAGGGGTACATTGGACCATCATCAAAATAAGAGAGACAGTGACTTGTGTAAAACCGTGTGATTGTGAACACAATCTATTGACAGCAGCCTTCTTTAAAATATGGCATTGACTATAACTATTTACCTAAACTCCACTCTCATTTCTGTGATAATGACATATATGAACTTGTTTATTTATATATATATGCTGATATGTATGCTAGGATAATCTGAACGATTGTTCATTCTTAATTGAACATTGTTGTGAAGTGATGTAAATGTTTATGCTATTTTGATTATATTCATGTGCTGTATATTTGATTATTGATTTAATAAATTTACTGTTAAATTCCATGACCTTATATATATATATTGATAACCTTTTGTTAGACAAATAGTAGGGGTATTGGGGGCTTGCTAAATATAGATTAAAGATGGATTTATCTTCTCCTTTCGTAAGAGGTTTTCCACCTAGGGAAATACTGTGTGACGGTAAATGTTTGTCTTTAATATTGTGGAAAAGACAGACGTTTATAGCGTCGCATATCCGCCAAGTGAGAGAGACGAGCGGTGTCTTCTGGAGAATTGTTAATAACATAAATTACGATTCTATTCACTTGTAATTATTTATGAATGATTAAAAATAATGATAATCATAATCAATAGCTAGCGGCGTTGTGTCACACAATCACATGGCAAATAGGTTAAATATTATGGATACTAAGTGACTTGAATATTCATTAAAATATTCAGTGTAAGTACATTGTAAATATAGCACACAACCAACAGAAGTGTGTTGTGAACTCCTAATAAGTAAATAAGAGAAACTATGTTGCAGTGAGGTTTTAAGGGATACTATTAATAATGGTGTAACGGTTAGGTTTGAATGAACTATATTCTTTTATTTAATAACCGCATTTGCGGTCCCTGAATTTAAATTCATAATAGAAGTAAATATCTGGGATAATAATTTTATACATTAAACTATCAAGGGAGGTAATCAGCGTAGTCATACTTGCACAGGCAATGTTAGTGGTTTCCGTGTATCATGAATCTTCAGTATTAGTATATTATCCACGATTTCCGCTTAAATTTAAGGACAATTAACAGAAACGGTAATAAACACAGGACAACTGACAGTCATTTGGGCAAAACATAAACAAGATAAATGGCAAAATCATTTGGGCAATACTCACACATGATACATTACAGTCATTTGGACAATATATTCATAAGACAACTGAGAGTCAGTTGGGCAATACACACAAATGACAATCAGCTGGGCATTATACACACACATTATAATTGACGTTATATTAGACAATACACACACAAATGACAATCAGCTGAACAATATACAAACACATGATAATTGACGTTATATTAGACAATATACACACAAATGACAATCAGCTGGGCATTATACACACACATGATAATTGACAGTCCGTTGAGCGATATACGTACATAATAACTGATAAATATAATCAATTAAACACGTGACATACGATAGTCAGATGGAAATTACACAGAGGATAACTGCCCACTCAATAGGGCAATTTACAAACAGGACATCTGACAGTCAGATGGACAACAGCATTACACTATAAAACAAATAATGGAACGTACAGGCTTTTATGCAGCTAAAGGAAAAGAAACAGAACAGACGGATAGAAAAATATTTCTCACCAGCACAATACACAAAACGCTCGAAAACTGGTAGTGACTCTTGGACACGTGTATGTTATAGTGGAGCTTTAGTTAACAATTTAACAGGGCGCAAATCTACCCAACTGAATTTTTCACTGACTTGTTTCCTTCAATCTAAATAAAAATGAATTATAAGGCGACTGCCCTTCGTACAGTTACACTGATCCTGAGTGGGGCCAAGCGTGGGGCCATGTCGATATACACTTCAATCTGTAAATGGGAATTGTTTTATAGATCCCGATACTGCTAGAATGCATACTTATATAATTGCCTATTTATATATTAAATATTTTTTTTAGTTAATGAATGTTGATATAGATTGCATTAATTTTTATTATTTCATTGTTTTCTATTATCGTACTCCGAAGCACCTTGCCTATGACAAATATAGGTTCCACACGCCTGTTTAATCCACAAAAGTTTTGGTTTTGATATTAATTCTTTTATACTGCATTTAGTTTTTGTTCAATTTGTAAATGATATACGGTTGTTGATTAAGTATGAGAAACCCTTTACATTCACGGTGAATGAAGAGGTGTATAAAAATATAAATAATTAGCACTGAGAATATTTATTGAGAGGAAGGACCACTTACCGGAGTCAGAAATTGGATTTAAGAAGCAACAGTAGAAATCTGTCAGAATTCGGGAGGTTAGATAATTATTTATTACGATTACATATAATTTTTAATAAATAAGGACAGCTATCTTCATTATCTCACCATTAAAAATAACATATACTTGTTTTGCAGACAGCGTGTGGACTCCAACTGTTTTTTTATTTACTGGCCACCAATCCAGACAAACAGGAGAAACTGGCGCAGGAAATTCTTGGTGAGATCGGCCAAGATGGCAGTTTGACTGCAGACGTCCTGGGCAGACTTTCCTATCTCAAGGCGTCTGTTAAAGAGTCAATGAGGTAATCATGGAACTGAAATAAATCTGAAATAAATCTGTTCTTCAAAGCAACCCTTATAAATGACGTGTACTGTGTGAGATTACGTCACCTCTCTTCAAACATTGACAGTACTGAGTGATTAGTTAAAATAAAAGGCAAAAATGCACCTAGAACTATATAGCTGATTTAAGAATGAGAACATTTAAATGTATTCTTATTGGACATTCATTATATTTGTTAATGATATGTAATTTGAACTTTAATATGGTGGTAAATCCACGCCTATTTCGTGTTCATGATAGTGGTGTAATTTACTGCATATTTACTTTTATTTTCACTTTTTCAAATTTCATCATTTTCATCCCCTTTTCCCCACAGAGTGTATAACGTTGGAAAGGTGTATGCTTGATTTAACAACTGTGTGAAAGAGAAACGCCCCAATTAGGTTAATAAAACCTAATTTTCACTTTCTAAAAACTCATTATTCACAATTTTTGAGAGGGGCAAAAGAATTTGAATTTGTATTGTTTCATTCCATTCATCTGTTTGTCCAATATTCACTACCATCATACTCGCACACAGCCAATAAAACGTTCCTTTGCATGACAGAATAAACTGGGCCCCACCCAAACATCAGTGGTGTCTGCCTTGTATCTTTTGTAACATCTTAAAGACAATGTATTATTGGCATATGTCACGAGCTTTCTGCTCCCTTGGGAGATACACAGGCATAGCCAAACGAGACCCTGAGTCTCTAAGTGACACCACCACACCCTCTACTATATAGGTTATAGCTTCTAACTAATAGAGAGAAAGAGTTACTTCTGGTTCCATCAAAGTCATTAAAATTAGTTAAAAAGTCATTTTCATAATTCTTTATTTCTTTATGCTGGCATTATATGCTAACGTACACATTCTTTAGCAGGTCAAAATTATTCACATCTATGTACGACTGTTTTAATATTTTAAGTTGGCTCATGACATCACCTATAGTCACGTGGCCAGTCTACATCGTTATTTCTAGCAATAAGCTAGTGTCAATGAGGCGTCCATTTCTCCACTGGTCAGCCCTTACTTCACTTCTTTAAAACTTCACACTTAATTCATTGAAGTGTTGCGCATCTATTCTGGTCTGACACTTCTCTCTATTGGTAACATGCCTCATTAAGTCTGGCGACTTGCCTCATTAAGATTACTGACATGCATTATTAAGACTGGCGACACGCCTCATTACCATTACCTATATGCCTCATTAAGACTGGCGACATGCCTCATTACGATTACCTAAATGCCTCATTAAGACCGGCGACATACCTACATGCCTCATTAAGTCTGCCGACCTGCCTTGCTTCTCTTTAGATTTTGGTTCAACTGTCTTTCTCAACACTGCTAAGTTTTGCGGAAATGTTGCTTGCCATTTTATCCTTCGTAATTTCACATAATATTTATTTCATAATTAAGCGAAATTAGTCTTGAAATTTCCTGCCGATTCTGACATTATCATTTCTCATTAGGACACAAATTTATTCAAAATTTGACACTGGATATAAAATCTTTCACATAAGTTTTGAGATGTCATTTATCTTACTCATTTACTCAGTAAAGAGTCATATTTATTCAGCAGGACAACTCACCTACTAGGCTACTTAATTTCCTCAGCATGTGACAAGACAACTAATCTTTTCTGTCTTTCTTCTCTGCACATTATATCTATTTACTCTTGCCTGCTTTAATATTCCCCTTAACTACTAAACTACAAATATATCACTAAATTTCATTGTCCCTGAGCGTAAAATCGGCTACAAGACAGTATTTTTTCGTTCTCTCTATAGGTGTTGTTTATTTCAGAATAATGTTCCCTCTTCCGACTGGCATTGGGAGGACACTCACATTCAATGTGGTTGTGGGAGGTTACCAAATACCCAAAGGGGTCAGTTATTGTTGTTTCTAACATGTCTGGCAAAAATGTTTGAAAGCGTTTTTAATTGATAAAGGAATTTTAGTATGTTTGAAAGCATTTGTATTTATAAAGAAATCATATTATGTTTGAAAGCATTTTTTCTGAAGGAATGTTAGTGTTTGAAAACATTTGTATTTATAAAGGAAATTTAGTGTGATTGAAAAAATATTTATAAAGGAAATTTAGTATCATAATGTCCTATGAAAGACTTACTACTCACTCGTTTTCAAGTAGAAATTTGTAAATCTTTTTTTCTTTATTAAAATTTCTACTTTAAAGGAAAATGGTATTAGGGAGGAGAATAGAGTTAGACAAAGAGAATGCAAGACTGAAATAGACAAAGAGAGTGAAATACTGAATTAGACAAAAAGACTGAAAGACTGAAAATGACAAAGAGAGTGAAAGACTGAGTTAGACAAAAAGACTGAGACTGAAATAGACAAAGAGAGTGAAAGACTGAGTTAGACAAAGAGACTGAAAGACTGAAATAGACAAAGAGAGTGAAAGACAAAGAGAGGCGGAGAGGCTCAGATAGACGAAGACGGAGAGAGAGGGATATAGACAGAGGGTAGAGAGTAAGAGACATACAGATGGGGAGAGATTGAGATAGACCTAGCGATAGGAGAGATTGGGTAGACATAATGAAAGAGATTGTGATAGACATAGCGATAGGAGAGATTGGGTAGACATAAAGAAAGAGATTGTGATAGACATAGTGAGGGGAGAAATTGTGATATACATAGGGAGATGAGAGATTAGGATAGATAGAGGGGTAGAGATTGTGGTGGAGGGGGTGGAGACAGATGTAGACATAGCGAGGGAAGAGATTGTGGTAGATATAGCTATGGTGGAGTTTGAGATCGATATAGAGGGGTAGAGATTGTGAGAGAGATGGTGGAGACTGATAGACTTAACAAGGTGAGATATTGTGGTAGACATAGAGAGCTGGAGGGAGATTGAGAGAGACCTACAGAGAAATGAGAATGAATGTGATAAACCTAGGAGAGAGATTAGACAGAGACAAACTAGAATGTGTAGATACAGAGGCTGTAATATCCACAGAGAGAGAAATACAAAGATACAGAAAAGAGATTTTTTAGATAGACATAAAGAGGGATGAGACATAAAGAGGGATGAGACGGAGACGTGGAGAGGAGAGAGAGATTAACATATAGAGGGGGGGGGGATAGATATTAAGATAGTGAAGGAGAAGATAGACTGACATACACAAACAGAGAGGCAGAGACTGCGACATTCTAAGAGAGGGTGAGAAATTAAGATAGACAAAGTGAAGGAGAAAAATGAAATGCAGAGAAGAATATACTGAGATACACAAAGAGAGGAAGTGCGAGATATACAAAGAGTGGAAGTGCGAGATATACACGAAAAGGTTGGAGAGATTGAAGTAGATAAAAGGGGAGATAAATATAGATAGACATGGAGAGTGGAGAAAGAGATTATGATGGTTATAGACAGCCACTTTTCTCTGCGCTCTGGTATAACATCTGTCTTTCTAAGGAAAGATTTCACTTTGCCTTTTGTCGCTAAAGAGAGAACATCTTGTCGTAAAGACGTGTGTTCTATTTTTGTAAAGAAATTGCAATTTCTGAGTTTCAAACGTTGTTTCAAACCTTTTGACACCTGGCGTCGTAATCTAATTATATACAGTAATCTAATTGCTTACAATAGGCTTTTAAAAATTGTTTTGAAAGAGCATATTTATGTGCCTGAACTATTTAAATACACTCAGAATTTTCGTATTTTATGGAAATGAGTGTGTGTGTGTGTGTGTGTGTGTGTGTGTGTGTGTGTGTGTGTGTGTGTGTGTGTGTGTGTGTGTGTGTGAGAGAGAGAGAGAGAGAGAGAGAGTCTGTGTGTTTGTCGTGTATAACGTGTATTCGTATTAATGTGTGCGAGTCTGTGAGTATTTGGAATTAAATAAAACTGATATACATTTTTAAACAGAGTCCAATAATGCTTAGCAGCCATCGCACAGCCATGAATCCAAGTTATTTTGAAAAACCAGATCAATTTCTACCCGAACGTTGGCTTCGTGGAGATAATCGGCAGAGGGAAACAGTAATTCACAACCTTGCTTACCTCCCCTTTGGATTTGGAGCTCGAATCTGTATTGGCAGGCGATTTGCAGAGCAGGAGATTTATCTTGCTGCCGTGAAGGTGAGAACAATGTATTGGGCATTTATATATAACAGCAAACACAATGTCTAGGGTACTGTTCTGGTAAGTGAACGAGGTGATTAGCATCATAGAATCTCCAGTCAGGGTTTACTGCTCCGTTTACAACCCAAATAGGTAGAGACCCAGTCTCAAATGCTCACCCCAAGAGACGATTGGAAAAAGAGTAAAGGGTAAAATTTTCTATCACTCTTATCTCCCCTTGAAGTCACACCTGTGCCTGCTAGACACGCCATCGATCCGGCCAGTTACTTAGAACTTATACGATAATGACTTTCTAACAACTTCGACCACTTGTGCCAGTCCGATAACAACGCTTCCATTTGTATACCAAAAACACACACACATGGGGATCAATTAATCCCTTGCCCGTTTGCTGACCATTTAAACAACAAACACTCGCTCACCTAATTGGCGCAAATATCAAACACCGGTCAGTAAAATCTGCCACCATGCATGACTCATTCGTTCAGTACCTCACTTCCAAAACAAGCATAATGCAATGTACACGTCATTCAAATTACAAATAGCAGTTTAAATTGCACGTCATGATAATTTATATAAAATATATGGGAAAATTTCCCATCATATAACATATACAGGTGTATGTGTGTGTGAGAGTGAGTGTGTAATTGAATAGGCAATCACAAATAATCCTTTTACACTTATTAATCTTTATTAATCTTGTTTCAAAACAATTTTCACCAGATAAATATTAATTCCTTTCAGGTGTTGCAGAAATACAAAATCGGTTTGCAGGAAAGTTTCAAGGAACTGGAGACAGAATTCGTGATATTTCGCTCACCAAAGACCCCAATTCCGTTTGTTTTTACGCCAAGAAATTAAAACGTTAAAATTATCTCACAGGAAATTAAAATTATAATATTATCTCACAAGAAATTAAAAATTTAATATTATCACAAGAAATTAAAATTATAATATTATCTCACAGGAGTGATTTAAAGGGACAGGTTTGGATATGAATAGCATAGTTGATTTATAGTGTCATGAGTATTGTCACAGTCTGATAAAAATGTCCGACCTGATGACCCACTTGCCTTGTTTACTTCAAATTCGAATATTTGAAACCCTTGACTCCTTTGTTCAAAGCTTCCTTTTTCGAAGCGCTTCTAGAACAGGTCAAGATGTTATGTAACTTTAGGACCATTGTCCAGTTCTCGAACCTACTACATGCTTCGCGAACAGTCACGTGATACGCAATATGCTTTTCTATAAATATGACCACGCGCTTCCGCTCCTCACTCCGGGCACACTTTAGCTATTTCCATCAGCTAACTCGGGTCGTGAGAGGCAGCCGACAGCCGTAGAGAATCAAGGTACCCTTCGACTTCTCATATAAAGGTATCATTTTATTTAATAGTATTTTGCCTATATATTGTTTAAGTATGTATTTGTGCTATGTATTGTATGATTTCCATATATGCTTGAGCATGGTTCAGAGAAATAGCTGAAAACCTATAAGTTACGGAATATAAATTTATTGTAACTCTTTTTCCATTTTGTACTTTAATTTATATTATTTTAATTCACTAAGAGCCAGAATGCTGCGCTCGATATGAATTCTTCATGTAATTCAATTATTGCGTGTAATTTTAATTGTAAATTGTGAAGCGCTCTGTTAGTTGGAATTACCCCTTTGTATGAACATTAATTTAACGTTGTAACTATTTTATTGCTTCATACGTCATGACTGTTAAATGGAACACATGTGAGACGATCATATTTTTTCTAAATCTAATTGTAAACGACGCGAGGTCGAAAACTCTTTATTCAGCGCATTTTAACTGAGCCATGCCTAAGTAGGACGTGTTAGATTGAGAATTATATCCGAACACGTTGCATCCACAGGTCGGCTCGTGTTTCACCCATGCCTCACCTCGCCTTAGCTTATTGGTATAAGCTGGTTGAATTCTATGGAAGAATTCTGCTCTGAGGGCCATGCCACTAAAATTCCAGGTCCCTAGCTACTAAAAGAGGAGCACCGTTCCTTATGCACCACGTGCGTCGCTAGAGGGAGACTGTGGGAACAGACCGGCATGACTGAGCATCGAGACCAGGCTGACACAAAGATATAGCTAAGTGCAAACTCGGTATACAGATCTCAAGGGAACATTTGAAGGCAATTTAAAGTGCTAACAAGAATCGGGCATGTGCGCGTAAAGACAGAGTAATAGACTATTCGCGTTCGTATTTGATTATTGTTAACTTGTTAAACTTTATTAAATCTTATTTTCTTTGTTAATACCTCTTAGTAGTTGATTTCTATGCACAATAGACCAATTAGATTACTCTTAGATTTGAATGGGGGCGGATGAGCAGAAAGTTGATAACGAGTGCATATTAATTTGGAGGGATTTAACTGTTTTCAAATCTAGCTAAAAGTTCGCAGTTTATTAGTTTGTAAATTTGTCGTCTGAACTACAGGACACACTTTTAATTAGTCAAATAGTAAATTGAGCAACCAGTCTGCATAGGATATGAGAGAAAGAGTTAATTATATTTAAAGTCTTTTAATTATTCTAAGCAGGGTCTTTAAATAAATACTGGAAACGTAACAAGTATACACAAAGAATATTACTTTGAATGTCCCAAATGAACAATAAAATATTAATATTGACAGTTTCAACGTAAATGTAAGATTGCATGTGTTAATAATCAATGTCTCGACGTTAACTAAGATTATGAATAATGAATGCCACGACGTAAACACGCGATCTTCAATATTATATAAATATAAGACTATTAATCATGAATGTCTAGATGTCAAATCTAAGCCTATTAAACACGCGATCTTCAATATAAATATAATATAATATAATATATAAATATAAGACTATTAATCATGAATGTCTGGATGTCAAATCTAAGCCTATTAAACACGCGATCTTCAATATTATATAAATATAAGACTATTAAATGTGAACATGTCCAGGGGGGTAAACAGTAATCATAATCATCAGAGGTTCTTCAATGCACTAAGACTTTTTAACAGAACATTTTCAATGTCAATGATCGGGTGATCATATAATAAACATTATCTTTTCAATGTTCAGATAGTAACAATAAAAATATATTTTAAAAACACTCTCATGACGAAACGGACGAGAAAATTGTAGCAGAGATTATAAAAAGTGTATACAATTATATGCACTTGCTGTAATTTTTCTCTGTCACTATCGCCAGTTTTTAAATTGTTAGCTGTCCACGACAATGCACTCAGTGAATCTTTTTTGTGGCAGAGAGAATTATATTTCTGTCTTACGATTTCTCTCTTAATGTTAAGATTGTAATTGAGAAGTATTACGGGATGCAAGGTTTTAATGATGGAGATTCAGTATTCAGAGTGAGGAAAAAAGTATTTCCATTGGAATTTCTTCGAATGTATGGTCAAGTGAGTGACCTATACTAGTGAGTACTGCACCTTTAAATGTTATGTTATCGCTTATTAAATATTATTTCGTGTCTTTAAAGTTGTGTATTGTTATGGAGATAATACCAAAGGAATATATATTGATGCAAAATCTCACGTTTTGTTAAATTACTCAGATTTAACCTTCGAAAATATGCTTAATATCATTTTAAAGTCTAGTCGTGAACTTTGCTTTTGCTAGTGTCTGTTCGACATCAAGCCAGAAATGTAAATGGGAAAAATTGAAAATAGATGAGAAAAGATTTGTATAAAGAGTAGTGTGTTGTCAGAATGATCATCCAATAAAAAAATCATAGCACAGCTGGTCTGTTAGTGCACACTGAATTTATTAATTCCTAAGACTAAAGACGTAAAGACATTTTATCCAGTTCTCAATGGAGACAAATAAAAGCTCCAGCATAGATGGCGGATCGGAACTTACGAGGAGAAGATAATTGACCACGACTTGATAAATGTATGAATTATTGGCTCTTGGATAGGAGACAAATTGCTCATTGTTTGTCGAATTATTCTTATTACCGAAATGCATCAAATGACGTCATTTGTTTCTGGTTTTGACATTGAGAGTTTGCTAAATAAATATTAATTTGTTGTGTACCACTTCCATGTTGCGCATTATTTTAAGTAGGGCTACGTTGTTAGTCTACTACTGAGCTATATGCTATTATATCACCCTTAGTGGTGTTCTCTTTTATTTAATTATGCATAGTTACACTTGGGTTTTTTTAGATTTAAATAGTTACTGTTAAAATATACTTTATAATATGTAATAGACAGTAGAGAATAAATGTCAAATCCACTTCATCAAAAAGTTCAGATGAATGAAATTAAGATAATACAGATAAATTATGCTGTGCGAACTTGTGGCAAATTTCCTTATTTTTAAAAAATGAGCACTGGATTAAAGTTACTTGAAAGATTAAATTTATAACTTTTATTTTCATTTACATCGCCACTGGGGAAGAGCAAAGATCTTGGTCTTTAATCAAACAAAAACTATATAATAATTAAGTTTTAAAATAGGAACCAGCAAATTTACTCCACCACAAAGTTATAACAGCATTAAAATGCTGAGTTGTTTACACACTTCTAATAATCAGGAAAATGTCTAATTTACTTACAGGGTGAAAATTGTAGCATTTAAGTAAATATAATTTAACTTTTGTAACATTTAATACATGAAATGTGTTAGAAAACGATTTTTTAAATTTAAAAACCTATTTTGGAAAAGAAATATTAACAAAAATTGCCTAATAATGTTACAGAAATGCAATCTATTTAGTTATAAGATCGAATTTTTAAAAATTGAATTAGCACAAAAACATGACTTGATAAAAAAAAAAAAAAACGGATATCATTTTCGAATTTAGCAGTGTGCAAAGTTTTTCTAAATCAGTTGAAAAAACTTAGACAACTTACAAAAAATGTTTTTTGTGACTCAGTGATTGATCGTAATTACTATGTGTATTGACTCATGTAATTTGTAAGAAAAGCGTGTTGTGCAGTTTTATTGTTGGTAAGTAGCTGTTTTAATAGTCTCATTCCTATACACTGGTAGTCAGTTTAACTGTCTTCATATTCAGGTACTTCTTCAATTTCTATAGCAACCAAAATCACCTGAACACGATCGGTTCTCTCTGCTACTTTGGCTTTAGCTTCATAGAAAACAATCAAACTAAAGTCTTTGCCTCTATGCAATTTTGTTAATATCTTCCTATGCGAACTGTAAAGATCAAAATACTGTCATGAATTAATTAGTTAGTAATAAAATAATTCTTTCATTTTACCTATACGCCTAAACTTTGTTCCTAGTTATTTGAAGGCTGTGTGGTTGTATATGTGTGTGTGTGTGTGTGTGTGTGTGTGTGTGTGTGTGTGTGTGTGTGTGTGTGTGTGTGTGTGTTTGTGTTTGATGTAGTTACCATTCCCTTAACATTATTTTTGTACCAGGTGTCTTATGCAAAGAAGGGAACGTTTAAAGGCCTTAGTCATCCAATAGGATTATATTGTTTGATCACTTAGGCAGTGAGCCTGGTAGATCTGTAGTATTGCTCTGCTGCCGCGGCCAGAAGAACTGAAGTGAATTGAACCTGATAACCCATTTTCTGTACCTTGTGATTGAATCTGAAGGCAAATGAGCCACGATTCAAGCGCCTATGTTGCAAGCTGGCATCCCCTTTTAGTGTACCGTCAAAGATGTCATCCCTGTTCGTGTACCGTCAAAGGCGTCATCCATGTTCGTGAACTGTCAAAAGCGTCATCTCTGTTGGTGTACCGTCAAAGACGTCATCCATGTTCGTTTACCGTCAAAGGCGTCATCCATGTTCGTTTAACGTCAAAGGCGTCATCCCTGTTCGTTTACCGTCAAAGGTGTCATCCCTGTTCGTTTACCGTCAAAGGCGTCATCCATGTTCGTTTAACGTCAAAGGCGTCATCCATGTTCGTTTACCGTCAAAGGCGTCATCCATGTTCGTTTACCGTCAAAGGCGTCATCCATGTTCGTTTAACGTCAAAGGCGTCATCCATGTTCGTTTACCGTCAAAGGCGTCATCCCTGTTCGTTTACCGTCAAAGGCATCATCCATGAAGAAAACATCGACAAATACAAATACATTAAAATGTAAATTAATAACGTAATGTATGGCCTAAAACTCTGATGCACTTTTACTAAATAAATCTGCGCTTATTTCTTTTAGAACTGCACGGTTAAATCAATATGTTGCTGTTTATTTCAATGTATTTTCTAAACTGTAATTAAGCCTCTTATATTAATGTTATACAATTTGTTTCTATATTTACCAGCTTTTCTCCATATTACTCATTATTGAATCACTGTGACGTATTGTTGAGAGATGGGCAAAAAGTTAATTCTCCACCACCCTGGGCTTCCTGTAACCTTAGGCTAACCCTAAAATACCTGGCTGGCCACACGTGTTGGCAAAAAGGAAGATATATAATGTGGAATAGAAGAATGATAGTCGAGAATAAAGCTCCGAGACCCTGATACGTACGGCTAGGTGTATTAATTAAATACAGGAGACTGATTACTAACATGTAAGCCACGGCAACACGTGAGGAATATATTAAAATATATTTTAAAAGAGAAATATACTAAGACAGAACGTATCAATCGTAATCATGATCGTGTAATGTAGTACTCTGGCATTGCTTTCGCGGATCAGCGCTAGTCAAGAGCCAACATTGGAAATAAGGTGCTGATCTGCCAGTAAAAGCATGTGAACTTTGCCCAAGGAGTCTGTCCAACTGTGTTCCCTGACAAGAACATCTCATGCACATGGTCATCATGCAGTATAATATCCTAGGTGGTATGTATAGCAATACGAAAACATGGTTCTTTACAGACGAAACATAGATACTATATTTAGTTAAACAAGCAAAACCATATACCTTCGGCAGTAATATACACACTAATAGGTTCTAATGCGCCAGTAAACGGCAATAGTGGTGGTAGCCGATATGCAGTATGATTGTAGCTAATTAATGCCAGGAGAGTCAAGCACCTATTGCCTCTATGGTCACGCTGTGTGGTCTGTCGGCTAACGGGTGTTTTAATGGTACATTCATCGTGAGTTGTGGAGCTGTGCTCTGAATAGTCCATTTACAATGAGTTGCTAATTATGCCACTCTCTAGCCAAAGGCCAACTGTACTAGATAGGGTTTCAAAGTAGGCCATTTTTAGAGTCGTGTGAGTGTGGGCTGCATAATGTCATTACTTGACAATACCATTAATTAAGTGCAACTTTTAGAATAGTAAGGGATGATATTCTGCTTGGAAAAGTGAGGGTTGATTTACGTTATGCTCTACGCCCGTGAGATTTGTTTCTTTCTTTCATTAAATGCTTCTTAATTAACTCTATATATTCCTTCGTCATTCTTCTGCATGAATGTCATTATTGGCAAGATACTAGGAAGGTGAGGGCTGAGCCACCTGTCCTGGAAAATAGATTTAGGAAGATATATTCCCAAAATTATTTGTAAGTAACTACCTTGTAAATATGGGATTGAAACACATTAATTATTAAATATCATAATTAGTTTACATCCTTACATGCTGGAGAACCAATTGAGGATAACATCATGAACTGGGTATCGTTGATAGCTATAGTTTACTTTACGTGCATTGAGTCACTATAACAAGAACCCCAGTGGAAATTCTTTGCTGTCTGTGTGGATACGTGTATCCCAATCAGCTTGTTTTGATTATTTATTAAAATCTGACTCGTTTTTCCTACCTGCAACAACATCATTTTAGTCTGTTTTGTGGCGTATATTCATTGCACGACAGCTTCTGGGTCCAATATTTTGATTGAGCGTTGGGAGTGGTATCATATTTTATAGGTATATTGGTCATTAGTGTTTCCTGACTCATAGGTAGTTGTCGTGACTGTATACTTACAGCTTATACTGCAGTGGATTTGCTATTCAGCCGGTCTGCTGTTGTGGATGTCTTTGTGGTGCATGATTGCATTTTCCTGTCTTTGGGTTTATATGTGGTCATCTGGCTTTTTTTGTTTTTGTCACTGTTCTTTGAAGTACGTTTGTTCTTTTCCTGTGACTATTTATTTTTCATATAGATAATGATTATGGTAGTGTGGTTTTCAAAGCCATGGATAATGGATCTAGCAGTGTGGTGTCAAGCCGTGAATAATGACTGGTAGTGTGGTGTCCAGTCGTGGATATTAGTTCTGGTAGCGTGGTATCCAACTGTGGTGTGCTGTAAGGATGCGGATAGTACTTCTAGAAGTCAGAACTGTTTTTCATTCAACTAAGTGTTCATTTGTGGCAATTGTCACATAATAAAATGTAATTAACAACACTCCCACCTAGACTCCTAATTTCATTTTTTCTAGATGACTTTTCTATTGTCCGGAAAAGTTGTCTGAGTGTTCTTAGAGACCCCTACTTGTTGCAGTGATCATTTCGTGCAATCTTTCTGGTGGCAGTTATTGAGGTGGTAAGAAAGTGTAGTCATGCTACATTTGAGTTCTCTAGCTTGTCCGAACGATGAGGAGAGTTACATTTACTTATTAACGTTTACTGTTGTGCATTTTATAATACATGTTAAGTTTCTAAGTGTGTTTATTTTTTTAAAATTAAATGTTAAGCGCTCTTATAAGTCACTATATTTTCATGAGGAAGAGGAGAAAACTGCCAGTCAGTACGATATGTAGCTTACAGATTAGATTGCATATTACCATGGTATATAGCTCACAGGCTAAACTGCTGGTCAGTACTCCATATTGCTTACAGATTAGCATGACAATACGATAAATAGCTGACATATTGGTTTGCCAATTAGTGTGATATACACCTGACAAATTAGATTGCCAGTGAGTACGATATTAAATGTAACTTTAAACTTCCAAATAGTATTATATTCAGCTGACACATTCGGGCGTCGTACTGTATGACATACAGCAGACGCATTTAGCTACCAGTTATTACTATACATAACTGACAAAGTGTTATCTCCTGCCGTAGTCTATGAAGTACTTAAAATAGTGAGAAGTAAAAGTAAAAGTTTACTCAAGCATGACAGCTGATTCCTCTGAGCTGATCTGAACGGCGTGGTTTAATAGGATGAATATGACACGACCGGTCTACCTTAGTAAATTAAAACTGACCTCCTGTTTGTAAAATGAAAATGAAGTGAATTACATATGTGGGTCACATCAACTCTGACTCATTTGGCATCTACCCAATGTTTGTGCAGTTCGCAGGCAGTTGAAGAAATCGTGGAACATCGCACACAATCAGTTATGCTAAATCAGTGACGTCAAATACTTTCTCAGAAGGTTAGTCTAATGATCGGATCTATATAATGCATAGTCTTGTGTGAATTACACACTATTTGACTTCGCTTTAAGTGCTATAAATGGGTCGAGGTTATATCTAACTAAGGATAAAGTCAGCTTCTTAATAGAACTACAAACGGCAAGCTTTTTTTCCACCTGTCTGTTGGAGATATCACGAGGTAAGGGATTCAAGTGATAAAGTTATATTAATCGTTAGGTGAGCGTAACCGCACATTAGCTTAGCGTACACGTAAACATGTTAAATAATGTATAGGTGTATTCTTGTATGCGCAATACATCTCTTGCATATAATGTTTATGAACAGTGGACGGATTTAGTCTTCGTTAGTATGTGCACATGAAAATAGCCTCGGACACACAAACTCGTAACCTTCAGTTCTATTTCTAAGTCGACTAGAGAATATTTATGACTATTAAACATTGAAATTGTTTGGGGAAAAAAATAAGGCGCTCTCAACGATGCATTGGAAAAAGTAAAAACACTCGAACAACTCCGTGGCCGGTGTAATTTACATTAATCACGTTCAAACTTGCAAATATTTTTAAATACGTTGACCTATTACCATTCTGCGTCACTCGCAAAAGTCACGTGCTGTGGATGAAAGTAGACCCAAACAAAGATAAATTTAGATTATTTACTGTTTAACGAAATTGCTGCACAGGCCAATCCTCTGTTCATGAACGTTAAATTAATAATTCTTTGACTTATAACATGCACAGTTAGATAATGGATATGATTATCATAAATTAATTAATCATCCAAAACGAATTACAAATTTTGAGAATCATAATTTATTTTATTAATGATCATCCAGCGGACACCACACATCTCTCCCACTTGGCGGATATGCAGGCGCTGTAAACGCTTTCTCTCTTCCACAACATTAAAGAAAAACATTTACGGTCACAATTTTTCTGTAAATAAAGAAAAGTCTTACTAAAGGAGAAGACAAATCCGTCTTAAATCTATATTTAGCGAGCTCCATCCACCCACTTTCTTCTTCAACATACGGTTTTCAATATGTGTAAGAAGGTAAATACATTTAACAATAAATTTATTAAATCAACAATCAAATATACATAAGACAAATACCATGAAAAAGGTTACTTGACATCAATATTTCCACAAAACCATGTTCGAATAATTTCTATGTTTCACAATTTTATATTCAAGAAAATACAATTCAACAATTCAGTACAAATTACAGGGAAATTCTTATCAGAGAACAGAAATATAGTTATTGGAGAAAAGCAATGATATTTTTTCTTAACCTGAATTTAAGTGCATTCTCAACAGTCCTTCATGCACTTTGCCAAAGTGTCACAATTTATTGTCTGCCATTATTATGACAATTCCACATGTTTCATTTGCACGTTGAAAACAGTGTTCTGCTACGTGTTCTCTCGAGTTAACCTTAACCCTCTTCGCCGTGTCAATTCCTTCAAGCAGAACAGCAATTATAGCAATTTCTAGTAACTTCACTGTACCAGAAATCACTCCACGTAGTCAGCATAACTGTTGCTTTACATCAATGGAGTGCCATGTATTTTTGCAAATACACACTGCAGTAGAGGCTCTTCTCGTCTATTACAGTCACTTCAGTTAATATGTGAACCAGCACATTCAAATAACATGAAAAAATAGAAGGTAGAAAAGGCTGCTTGTCTCATTAAGCTAATGATTGCCTTTCAAGACTGGACTTCTTCTTGCCAGCTCAAAATTCAAAGTGATTAGACAGTAGATTTCTCTTCAGCAGGTAAACCTTTAGATCTCAGGCCATTGGCTGGTCTCGTTCTCGTAAATCATAACCATTGGGTAATAAGAACTACTCATCCATATGGGACTGGTTTGCATTACATAAGCAATTTCTAGCATATTCTCAGCTCAGGTGTTTACTTCAACTCAGGCACTTATAAAAGTACTGTCATGAGTGCCCAAGGTTGGGTTACTCTGACAATTTAACAATTTATATAACAATTACATTTTAAAATAGGGATAGGTACATTTACTTTGCCACACTATAAATGATTTTCTTTAATGGGAAGATGTCGTAAATATGCAAGTGTTAATATAATGATAATTAAATAGAAATTAAAGAGGCAACTTTCTTAACGTTGCTTAAATATTTTTAAACCAATAAATACAATCTATTTGCTTTTCAATACTTTTTTCTTTCGTTATGACCTTGCAACCACTCACTGAAATATAACTTTCAGCCAACTCTTCCTGTGTCTATTGGCATCTTAGTTACTAGTTTACAGGAGGACTTGTGTTTATTGACGTCTTAGTTACTAGTTTACAAAAGGACTTGTGTTTATTGACGTCTCAGTTAATAGTTTACAAAAGGACATTAGTTTATTAACATCTTAGTTACTAGTTAAGAGGACTTGTGTTTATTGACTTCTTAGTTCTTTGTTTACAATAGGACTTCTGTTTATTGACGACCTAGTTGCTAGTTTACAAAAGGACATGTGTTTATTGGCATCTTATCTACTAGTTTACAACAGGACTTGTGTTTATTGATGACTTAGTCACTAGTTACAACACGACTTGTGTTTATTGAGGTCCTAGTTACTAGTTTACAATAGGTCTTGTGTTTATTGGCGCCTTAGTAGTTTATAACAGGACTTGTGTTTGTGAAGTCTATACAAAATGTGCTATTATGTACTGTCTAAATGTGTGTGATATAGTTCTGCAATGGAATCGTGTTGCTATTACGACAGAGATTTTAATGTACGTTAATTAAATAACAATAGTCATATGTTTGCTGTACTATACTATATTACATACTGTGGTGGAGTAAATTTGCCTATGCCTATTTATAAACTTAATAATTATATATTTGTTGCCAATGTTAATATGACCCAAACTTTAGGCACTGCTTATGATTATATTTTTGTAAGTGCCAGAGTTGGATTAAACAACTCAGTTGGAGAATATACTAGAAATTGCTGATGCAATAAACTAATTCCAATTGGATGAGCAGAAGGTTTCTGACTTATAGTCTCACACTTGTTCATAACAACTTCATCCAAGAGGATGGACCGAAATTTAATTTGTTGAAGAAGTTCTATATTCTAATCACTTTAATTTTGACATAACTCAAGTCCGGTCATAAAGGCAATCGTTAGTTTATGGTAAGTTAACTGACTGATAAAGAAAGGATGGAATTAGAAATATTTCATACATGTTGATTTTGATCACCGATTTGAATTGGAGAATGAATATGTAATTGAACCATTATTCCTATGTTCACTAATTTGATCTTTGTATATTGTACTTGTGAATTTTGATCGATGCTATATTTCTTATGCTGCATGTGTATCGGGCTAATGAATATTGTTGCAGGATTTGTAAGTTGAGAATGTTTGTAAGAGAGAAAGTAATTTAGAGATGAAATATGCTGAAATTTAGTTCTGCCTTTTTTTTTACTTTTGCAGGAGGAGCACACATATTTCTTTTTGTTTTCTAGCCTTGTATCCATTTCAGACTGCAGTGACTACTATATACTCATGGATCACGTTTGTGTCTATCCAGCATTGTTGTTGAACTGATCAGTAAGTGTGTTGCTGTTAAGTTGATTCCTGTGAATTCCATTCGAGAGCCAATATGACAGAAATTGAAGTTTGAGTTTGGTTTCAAGAATTCACGAAGACTTTTTTTTAAAAAAAACATTCCTCATGGTGTGCTTGAGTAGCGCACATAAAGATTCTAGAATAGGGGTTCTTAACCTGATGGGTCCTTGGACAGGCTTCATGGGGTCCATAAAAGTCAAATATTCACAATATTTTTTTAATTCTGCTTATGTGCATTTTTCTAGGGAGGGAGTCCAAAGCTTTTATCAGATATTCAAAGGGGTCCCTGAGTCAATTTTTTTAAAAGGGGTGTGTGACTCAAAACGTTATAAGAACAACTGTTGTAGAACATTTCGCATGATGTGCTTTGTTAGAGCATGCAACGTTCTGCACAATTCTCCACAGTGTTGTTTGTGAGTGCATCAAGGACTGGAACAGTTGTGTAATGTGCCTAGAAGGGGTACGTTGGATCATCATTTAATAAGAAAGAAAGTGACTTATTGTAAACCATGTGATTGTGAAAATGTGATAACAACAGCTGCCATCATAGAAAAGGTTATGTACATTAAGTAGCAACATATGTCATCATAGAAAAGGTTATGTACATTAAGTAGCAACAGCTGTCATCATAGAAAAGGTTATGTACATTAAGTAGCAACAGCTGTCATCATAGAAAAGGTTATGTACATTAAGTAGCAACAGCTGTCATCATAGAAAAGGTTATGTACATTAAGTAGCAACAGCTGTCATCATAGAAAAGGTTATGTACATTAAGTAGCAACAGCTGTCATCATAGAAAAGGTTATGTACATTAAGTAGCAACAGCTGTCATCATAGAAAAGGTTATGTACATTAAGTAGCAACAGCTGTCATCATAGAAAAAGTTATGTACATTGACTATAAGTATCTCTCTAAAACTAAACTTTCATCTCTATGATGAATTATATCTATGAACCTGATTATATTGTTGGTAGAACTGAATTGATTACACAAGTTTCATTCACTAACGTACATCATTGAATATCTACAGGCGGATCTATTGAAAACAAAACAAGCAGAAATGATACTTTATCCCTTTGATCTTTACGAATTTTCTTTAGGCCTTCACTACTTCTAACAGAGCGGGTCAGAGTTCAAGGCCGGTCACTAATAATAAATAAATAATGAGATATAAATATATAACCACCTTAATCTTCTGAAGAAGTGATGTACACTCGTGCATTGCAACTGTTTTGGACTAAACTGACACAAACAGCAAACCTTAGTAAATGTAAACGTAAGCAATTTTGAAAGTAGGTTAGGTCACAGCGACCAAAGCCGTCCTACATAGAGTGAGTGCTTCGCTGGCAGGCGTATGGACCATAGAGAGTTCTCGTCTTGCACAATTTAAATGATAAAAGCGATGACACCATACGTTTTCAGCGAAGGCTCTTTCGATAATGTCTTTAATTCATCAGTTTGTGTAGTTTCTTATTATCTGACCAAGCTATTCATAGCTTTTGCACTGAGTTGATTTGAGCAACACCAGTTGTGTCAGTCTTTCACTGCGGACAAAGAAGGAATTATTATATATAAAAAACAAAAACAAAAACGTTCTGTGGTTGTAAACAGCAAACTTGCTCCCCGGTCTGTTGGAGATATCACGGAGGTAGGTAAAACTTAAAAGCAATTTAGCGTTTTCAATTTGTGTGTATGCAACAAATAGCATTGTTCATTATACATTTATTGTACCACTCAATAAGGTTAACCCTTGCATTATTATACTAATTAATACGGTTAAACCTTGCATGGCTATGTCACAGTGAAAGGTTAGCACATTAATTAGCACCGGTGGTGGAGTAAATTTGCCTTTCTCTACTTCTAAAATTAATGTTTGTATAAATTTTTAAATTGTTAAAGTGACCCGACCTTGGGCACTGTTATGATGGTATTTTTAGGGCGGATATGTAAACATTTTCTCTCTTCCACAACAATAAAGACAAACATATACCCTCACACAATATTTTTGTAGGTGGAAAACTTACTGAAAGAGAAGACAAATCCATCTTTAATCTATATTTAGCGAGCCCCAATTCACCCACTTTCTTCTCCAACATACGATTATCTATATGCATTATCAATAGTCAATAACATTAACTATAAATTTAACAATAAATTTATTAAATGAACAACAAATACAAAGAAAAATATTACTTGACATCAATATTTCCATGAAATCACGTAGGAATACTTTTTATACGTTTATTTACTACACAGTCTTATATCCTAAAATAGAGACCTGAAGTTGTATAGTACGAGTGAAAATGTGTAGTACTCTCATACACATGAAATTGTACAGTCGACTTTAAAACCTAAAATAGTATTGTACGCGCCTAGACATGAAGAGGTGAAGTATGCTAATACACATGAAATTGTACAGTGGACTCTAAAACCTAAAATAGTATTGTACGCGCCTAGACATGAAGAGTGAAGTATGCTCATACACATGACATTGTACAGTCGACTCTAAAAACTGTCGTAATGCGACAGGTATATACAGGTGACAGCTCAGTAGACTTCTAGGCCCTAAAATAGTTCAATACTCATTAATGGGCAAAGATGGCAAAAATACATTTACTACTGCAGGATAATCACTCTTTCTTATCAGTTCATTTCATTTAATTTTCTACTTATAGATGTGTCAGTCTCTTAGAGTATATTGACATTTACGAAATATTCTGTGAGAACTATATCTAAACTTCCTATAACATTATGACTTCATCTCGTTTTAAAGTTTATTTCCTCAATTGCAATAATGGTTGAGATTGTACAAAAACTAAGGTTATTTCAGAAATATCCGGTGGCATTATTAATCACAACTTGAGTAGCACTATATAGTATTTACTTAGATTGGAATTAGGTCCGATCGCCCAAAAATGCTAAGTTGCTGAATTCCTTGAGTAGAAAAAAGCAAGGTACAGTTGTAATTTTAAAAAAATCAATTGAACATTTTTAAACTTCAGTGATTCTAGTCTTTAAATCAGCTTTGAAATAACATACTTTATTATTCTACTGCGCAGGTGAAATCCATTCTATCAAAATCGTCTCGAATTTAATCACCGTTCTGAAGAGCATTGAGACCGACATATTACCATGGTGACTGGGATGAGCAGTTTGGCGTGGTCAAGATGGCAGAGGAGTCTACGGTCACGTCTGTGGTTGCACGGAGAGACTAAATCAACTTGGAGACCTTTACTCTGTCCTAGGTCAGATCCATCGCACGCCATGGCAACGTATACACACATCACAAGAAGGACACTTCTTAAACATTCTGGTCAATGGGATCTAACTGGACACTCACCAATTCATTTATGTGAACAGTAAGATACACACGTTCATGTGAACATGCATATATCTTCATACATTCATTTCACTTAGTATTTATACAAACATGCATTCTGTTTCTTACAAGGCTATTAAACACACATTCTTAATCTGACAATTTAGTTAGACCTTTAAACAAATATTCTTATTTGAAACTAAATTAGATCTCTATAACAAGTATTCTATTTTAGACAGATCAGTTTTACCTCTCAAAAGGCATTTTGTTTCATACAGGTCAGTTTTACCTCTCAAAGGCTTTTTGTTTCAGACAAATCACTCTTACCTCTCAAAAGGCATTTTGTTTCAGACAAATCACTCTTACCTCTCAAAAGGCATTTTGTTTAAGACAAATCACTTTTACCTCTCAAAAGGCATTTTGTTTCAGACATGTCAGTTTTACCTCTCTAAGGGCATTCTGTTTCAGACAGATCAGTTTTACCTCTCAAAGGGCATTCTGTTTCAAACTTATCAGTTTTACCTCTCAAAGGGCATTCTGTTCAGACAGGTCAGTTTTACCTCTCAAAGGGCATTCTGTTTCAGACAGGTCAGTTTTACCTCTCAAAGGGCATTCTGTTTCAGAAAGGTCATTATGACATCTCAACAAATAGTCTATATCTCGCAGCTCACGCAGGCCTCTAAACATGCATTGCTTCTGATAGGTCATTTAGACTTCTCAAAACGTATTTTGTGGCTAACAGCTAATTTCGACGTCTAATCAAGAATTGTGTATCTAACGGCTCATTTGGACCTCTCAACAGGTATTCTGTATCTTACAGCTCATTTAGACCTCTCTACAAGTATTCTGTATCTCTCGTTTCATTTAGACCTCTCAACAAGTATTTTGTATCTCATAGCCCAATTAGGCATCTAAATACGCATTCTGTTTCTATCAGATCAATTAGATCTTTCAAAAGCATTCTGCATCTCACAGCTTAGTTAAATCTCTCAGCACGTATTCCGTTTTTTTGACAAGTCAGTCAGACCTCTGAACAAGCATTATGTGTCTTACAGTTCAAATTGGCCTCTTAACAAACATTTTGTATCTTACAACTCAATTTGATATCTTAACAGACATTCCGTATCCTACAGCTCAATTTGACATCTTAACAGGCATTCTGTATCCTACATCTCAATTTGACCTCTCATCAAGCATTCTGTATCAATTGATTTCAACAGGTATTCTGTATGTTACAGATCAGTTAGACCTCTCAACAAACATTCGGTTTTCGACAAGTCAGTCAGAACTCTTAACGATCAAGCAACAACCACAGCTATAAGTAACAGCGAGTACGAGGTGGCCAAACCATTTTCATCAATTCCTGGACCAAAAGGAATCTACAACATCCCATACGTTGGAACAAGATTCCTCTTTAAACCGTTCTGTGAGAATCATTAGAATCTGATCAATTCTTTAACATTTACTATTCATGTTAGAAAACACGAAGATGGTAAAACTTACTATAATTATACTTAAAAAATTGATTTTGTATTTCCTATCACAACATGTTGCTTGGATGTCTTGATAATTATTTTATTATTACAATTAAATAACTTGTCATTTCGCTTTCACTCTTGCTACTGTAAATGTTGTTTACTTTGCGTATTATCACGATAAAATACACCTTAAATATCGAGTCATGGTTTATTAATGTAAACAAATATTTCATTTAGTTACTCTGAAGTCAAATTGTATTTACAATGCTGTAAAGGTAAATAAACAGCCGCTGTAGATGACATAATTGCATAAGTTCAACATCAAACATTATAAATAAACTGACATTTAATTTTTATTATTATTACTGTACAGTGTATATACATTGTCGGCTAATTTTGTCATCAAATAACTTACTTTTTTCTTTAACAAAGTGGCGGCTTTGTGTGACGTGACTTTTCCTAAATTGTCTGCAGCCAGTTACACTGTGGAAGAGAGCGGTCAAATGATGGAAAATTTGCATGAGACCTTTGGCCCCATTGTGCGCGTGAGACTGGGGTCAGAGTGGCGCGTTCTGCTGGAGGATTTGTCTGACATTCAGGCAGTCTTACGCATTGAAGACAAAACCCCATACCGAAGTCCACTACTTCTTTCTACTGTTTACGAAAAACGCAATAAAGTGAAGAAAAGTCTGGGAACCAGGTACTGTCAATAATTGTCTCAAAAAGTACTGCACATTAATTATTTCATTAATCCAAACAGAAATAGTTTTAGTATTGATAGAGGTATTCTGTGAATTCAAGTTTGCTTAAGGTTTTCAGAACCCAAGTCCATAGGTAAGTCTCAAGATAGACATGAATGGTTCAATGTTATTTAACCACAAAGTGTCTCAGTCTGCTATACAGCAAAAACTGCAAATCGATAACCATAAGTGATCTAATGGTTACTAAGTCCAAGTGAAAAAGTCCAATTTGTTTTAATGTGTCTGTCGAAAGAAGGAATGTTGCTTGTCCATTTTCTTTTTACACTCAGAGCGGCAACCTATTACAGTTCCTCATCTAATCGGTTTGACGTGCAAGCTACAGCTTTCAAATCTAATCTTGCTGTAGCTTTATGTAACACAAGAGCTTCTGGGCTAATTTCCGAACTAATTTCTGGGCTAATTTATATATATATATATAAGTACACAAATTAGAGAATAAATAAGTTAAACAGTCAATACGATTTGATCATTTATTTTTTTGTATTTGCAACCATCATAGAACATTTAAGTGTAACCTTATTAACACACATTCGCATCATTTATTTATCAAAGTTGTGTTCTAATAATGCGAAAATAATCTATGGTTGATAACTGTTGTTATTTCCTGCATCATTATCAAGAACATTCTTTTTTCAATTTGAAATGATTGAAACGTTCTTGATTATTTCACTTTGAAAGTTCTACCTGTTGCCGCCTCTACATCAATACTGCACTTGGAGACAATCTTGTCTAACTGCAAACGTAAATCACGAGACAAATAAAAGAAATAACGATGAGAGAAATAGATTTACCCAGCAAATGATCGTTCATCGAAATCCTTAATGCTATAACAATTATAGAATAACTTTAATTTCTTACCAGAACTGTTGGATAAATCGTAAGACATTACAAAGTACTGCTATCTATTTTTGAAGGAGAAACTCACGAACTCGACCTTGAGTATGCTTTCTTTGGGAACGTGCAGGACGTGTCAAAGATTTCATCGATGAGTTTCATTATCGTCTCCCTGTTTCTTTTGCAAGCAGTGCAAAATACTTCTTTAATACTAATTGTAGTGACTTTATGGAGATGGCTTCCTTCCTCTAATCACAGAATGTTTTGATCGGGGTATGGTATGGTAATAAGTATAAGTCTTCCCTCTATTTATTTGCAAGAGATAAAACCATTGAGAAATAATTATAAAAGAATAAGATTGAATCAGTGAAGTGGAAAAGTTGTGTAGTGACGGAAACGACGATAGTAAGTGAAGGTTTTAGATTTCACAAACTGTTGTATAAGACCGCCTGTCGTTCTAATCATCCTCAGCTAATTTGGCAATCACCATTCCTCAGTCTCATTCCACCACCTCTGCCTGGGAGTTGTCCTCTGCCTAGAAGACACCATCACTGGGAAAGTATTACAAAGTGTGCAGTAATATTTGTATTTTGTGAGAATGGACATTTACAGACCGACTCATGTCATTCTATCGTCATCAAAGAGCTATGCATGACTTTAGTACTATGAACAGCACTATATAAATATAGCTAAGTCTTATCTATAGCACTCTTTATATAGACTGAGTGTTATGTTTATTGTATCAACTGTACAATATTGTCTGGTGTACGTAATTTCTATTGCACCAGTAGTCTCCCTCTGTACTTATGTTACTATAAATAGTGTTGTATTTAATTTCTACTGCAGACAGAGGTCTGTACTTGTGTTACTATAAATAGTGTTGTATTTAATTTGTACTGCAGACAGAGGTCTGTACTTGTGTTAATATAAATAGTGTATTTAATTTCTAATGCAGACAGTGGTCTCACTCTGTACTTGTGTTACTATAAATAGTGTGACGCCAAATCCAGCTAGTTAATGGTTATGGTTCTTTATTATTTAATTAATCGTCCATAACTAATTACAAGTGATGAGAATCTTAATTTATGTTATTAATAATTCTCCAACATACACCACTCGTCACTCTCGCTTGGCGGATATGCTGGCGCTGTAAACGTTTTCTCTCTTCCATTACATTAAAGACATTTACAATATTTCTGTAGGTGGAAAACTTCTTACTAAAGGAGCAGATAAATTCGTTGTTTAATCTCTATTTAAGAGCCCCCATCTTCCCACTTTCTTCTCCAACAAATATTATCAATATGTGTAAGATGATCAGTAAATTTAGCAATACATTTATTAAATCAACAATTAGTTATACATTTAACAAATGAAATGAAGATTACATTACATCAATATTTCCACAAAACTATGTTCGAATAATTTTAATAACTATACAGTCTTATACCCTAAAACACAATTCAACAGGTTAGTGTCAATACAAATCACAGGATAGTTCTTATCAGAGAACAGAAATGGAGTTATTACAGATACGAGATAATATTTTCCACATAACCATGTCTAGGAGAAGCTGCAATAGTCTTTTCACATGCTTTTGTTACAAAATCACAAGTTTATTGTTCACATAATAATTGTCAATTCCACGTGTGTCCTTCTCATGTTGTAGAACATTGACTAGCCATTATTCTTTTAAGGCCATCTGATGCTCCACTGTATTAGCTCCCCAAGGGATAACAACAATTGCAGCAATTTCCAATAACTTCCTTGTACCAGAAATTTATTCATGTAGTCAGCATCCTTTGCCACCATACATCAACGGAGTGCAGTGTATTCTTTACTCTTACACACTGTAAAAAGTCTTATTAAAGGAGAAGACAAATCTGTCTTTAATTAATATTTCATGAGCCCCCCCGCCCCACTTTCTTCTCCAACATAATATTATTAATATGCATAAAAAGGCCAATAAATTTAACAATAAATTTATTAAATCAACAATCAAATATAGACACACATACATACAATTATACTTCATATATACATAAATACTTCATAAATACAATTAAACAATAGAGTTAATACAAATCACAAGCTAGTCTTATCAGAGAACAGAAATGGAGTTATTAGAGATAAGTAATGATATAATTCATGTAACCTGATTCAGTCCTTGTGTCTGTTAGAGAATCATTAATAAAATAATGATTAAAATTAAGATAAATTAAGATTCTCATCACTTGCATTTGGATAATTAATTAATTAATTATAAGATAAATTAAGATAAATTAATATTCTCATCACTTGTATTTGGATAATTAATTAATTAATTATAAGATAAATTAAGATAAATTAAGATTCTCATCACTTGTATTTGGATAATTAATTAATTAATTATAAGATAAATTAAGATAAATTAATATTCTCATCACTTGTATTTGGATAATTAATTAATTAATTATAAGATAAATTAAGATAAATTAATATTCTCATCACTTGTATTTGGATAATTAATTAATTAATTATAAGATAAATTAAGATAAATTAAGATTCTCATCACTTGTATTTGGATAATTAATTAATTAATTATAATAATATACATTAACTATGTGGTGTTGCTACCACAAAAGGAAAGGCTGCTTATTCCATGTAAAATATAATCAGGGTGCAAACGTTAAATTTCAAGTTTAATCATCTTTAACTCCATTCGCTCTTACATTCAAGTATCAACTTACAGTTTCCCGCAGTAATATTTATTAGCCCGCTTCATGCACACAGCATATCAATTTTATGAATGCATTAGCTTAAAAAAATTGTTAAGTATTTAGCACACTATATATAAGCATCTTAGTTCTAAAATTAGTAGAAATAATATCCTACTCACATAATACATCTCAACATAAAACATAAGTATAACATATCAATAGTAAAGTACACGAAATAATTCTAAGTCCATCCTCTCTATATCAGTTAATAAACTCACCATTTAGCTAATGGCCACCTTTCATAACTAGACTTCTTTCCACTCCAAATTCACAGTGACTTTACAATAGAACTCTTTACAGCAGGTAAACCTTTGATCTCAGCCTATTTGGCTGGTCTCGTTCTTGTAAATCTTAACCATTTACAACCGATTAACACTTAGGCACTAGTAATGGCCATGTAAGCACTAAGGTTCTCATCCAACAGGTTAAGATATGGTGACTTATAATGGCCATGTAAGCACAGTAGTCATTTTATGTTCACATCCAACAGGTTAAAAACTGGTGAGACCATGTAAGCACTGTAGTCATTTCATGTTCACATCCAACAGGTTAAAAACTGGTGATTAGTAATGACCATGTAAGCACTGTAGTCATTTCACGTTCACAACTAACAGTAACAAGTTAAAAACTAGTGAGTAGTAAACACAATGTGAGCACTTAAGTCAACTGACGTTCACAAAGAATAATTTAGAAACGTTTGTGTCTAGTACATATAGAGGTTTGATTGCACAATATGTGTACATATAGAGGTTTGATTACACAATATGTGTACATACAGAGGTTTGATTACACAATATGTGTGGGAGGGGTATAAAAAAAACACACAATATTATCCACATGACGAAATTTTTGCATAGTTTTAGTGTGATATTAACAGGCTTTTTTTCCCTTTTAATGTTTTGCCGCTATTTATGCTCATGTTTCAGAAGTTACTCTTCTGCTTTTTAAGAAATTTGTATTTTAAATTCCCTACATACTTTTACAGCAACTGGGAAGAATGGCTACGGTTACGTACTCCTCTGAATGCCCGGATGAACCGGCCATCTTCTGCCACTCACTACCTGGCCAGTCAGGAACAAGTTGCTGTTGATTTCGCTGCCAGGTTGCCTCGTCTTCAGTCTTCTCCAGCAGCACTGCAGGAAGACTTCTTTAGATTTGCCACCGAGAGTGAGTGTTGAGACTATTTCAAATACTAAGTATTCTGAACTCTTGTTATCGGCATCTTAAACATCATGTATATCATTACGTCATCGAACAGGTTCCTCAATTACAATCGTCTATTTATTTGTTTTATCTATGTATGAACATTACCACCCTGAGATATCTCTGCTCTTCGTTAAAATGTATATTTTTTACTTCCAGTACGTTAAATTTCTTCTTTAAGATCTGCTGATAAAGTGTTTAAAGAAAACACCATCGGGTTATTATTATCGAAATCATCATCATCATCATCATCATCATCATCGTTCAGTATCATCACATCATTAACTCTGCTCACAAATTTTGTTGTCTGTAATTTCCGTGAGCACCATATGATTACATTACCTTAGTAAAAAGTATGTCTCTAGCATATAGATGTGAACACCATTTGTGACTTTGCTGGGTTATGTTTATGTTTTTAGCATCAGAAGTGAACATGATTTGTGACTATACATTTATTGAGCTTTTATCTATAGCATACAGACGTGAGCACCATGAGTGACTCATCAGAATAACTGTACATGTCCTTAGCGCACTCACTAACATGTCTGAGAATCAGGTCACTGATTCCTTTGTGGACTGTGCCACCTCAACCATGAGGGTCAAAGAACCTGATTTTTCATAGAGGTTAAGAATCTACACCAGATGTATACGTTAATTTAATTAGTACGTTAATTGCTCTCTCCGCTGTTCACAGCAACTAGCGTAATGTGTTGTGGACGTATTGTAGTTTTCAACAGTTGTCTAGAAGTGGCCCTAGTCAAAATCTTAATTGAATGTTATTGGTTGTAGTGAGTTTCATTCATTGGCGTGGCCCTAGTCAAAATCTTCATTGAATGTTATTGGTTGTAGTGGGTTTCATTCATTGGCGTGGCCCTAGTCAAATCTTCATTGAATGTTATTGGTTGTAGTGGGTTTCATTCATTGGCGTGGCCCTAGTCAAATCTTCATTGAATGTTATTGGTTGTAGTGGGTTTCATTCATTGGCGTGGCCCTAGTAAATCTTAATTGAATATTATTAGTTGTTGTGAGTTTATGTTCCAGGCATTGGCGTGGTGTGTTTCAACAAAAGACTTGGTTTCCTCGATGCTGACTTTGAGACCAACGAATTGAAGAAAAAACTACTGGACGGCTTCAAAACCATTATAGGCAGTTTAACTTCAAGTGTTTTAGGAAAGAAATTCCTCTTCCAGTTCGTGGAAGACTCTTTCTACAAGAATTTCCAGGACGCAGTGAACCAGAGCCGGAGGTACGATATTTGTTTAAACAGGTTTCATTTCAGATACATGTTTTCTTGTAACCAAACAGATACATGTTTTCTTGTAACCAAACAGATGCATGTTTTCTTGTAACCAAACAAATACATGTTTCCTTGTAACCAAACAGATGCATGTTTTCTTGTAACCAAACAAATACATGTTTTCTTGTAACCAAACATATACGTATTTTCATGTAAAATGGCAAATTTTATGTAATAAAGATGATCAGATCTTTCTGTTGACATTAATACTGTATGTAATGAAACAGATACAGATCTCATCTAAACCGATTTTACTGTAAACAAATATATACATGTCTTCATGTAAATAAACAAATCTTCACGTACATAAACAGATTTCCATGTAAGCAAACATTTTCATATATACAAACACATTTTTATGTAAGCAAACACTTTTCCATGTATGCATACACATTTTCATGTAAGAAAACACATTTTTATGTATGGAAACAAATTTTCATGTATGGAAACAAATTTTCATGTATGAAAACACATTTCCATGTAAGAAAACACATTTCCTGTAATCAAACACATTGTCCTGTAATCAAACACATTTTCCTGTAATCAAACACATTTCCTGTAATCAAACACATTTTCCTGTAATCAAACACATTTTCATGTCAATACAAAAATACATTCGTAGTCAAACAAAGTGGTATGTCCACATGCACATGAAAATAAACAATGAATATGTGAATATCTTTTCCAAATAACAGGTACTAATATTTATATTGGTCTACCAATAAACGGAGTGTTTCTATATGAACAATTACTAGGATCCAAAGTATATTTCTGCATAACAGGTACTAAATAGCATTGCCTACCAATAAGCAGTATCTGTTTATGTAAGCGATTGTTTTTCATTACATTGTACACCAATAAAGTGCAACATATCTGCTTAGAGAATAGTGACTAAATAGCATTTGTACAAAGCAATGTACGTTTCTGCTTAAAAACTGTCACGAGGGACCTTGGTGACCTTATTTTCCAAACGTTTACAGCTACGCTCGCGAATGCCTGGAAGAAGCAATAGAAGAACTCAACCGTAAACAAAGAAAAGGAACTCTTAACCCTGAAGATCCAAACTTCCTTTTGTCTTTGCTGATGGAGAAGAATTTGGACAGTGATGATATTCTCGGTCTGTTGACTGCCTTGCTAGTGGCCGGATCAGACTCCGTGAGCATATATTGTTATTTTTTAACCATTTCAAGTGTTACCTCCCAGACCCCGAAGAAATTCTATAGCTCCTTCACATTCTTTCTCTCTCACTCACTCTCAATATATATAAATACTGAGCTACGATAGAAAGAGAGAGCGAGAGTTGTGGCATCTGATAAAGTGGATGTCAGTGCAACCTCTCTTTCTTTGGTTAAATATATAATAATTATAATGCACCTTCCCTTTCTCTCTTTTATGAGTAACGGTTAAATAATATAGTACAATATATAATAATTATAAACATAGATAGATAGATAGATAGATAGATAGATAGATAGATAGATAGATAGATAGATAGATAGATAGATAGATAGATAAATAGATAGATAGATAGATAGATAGATGGATGGATGGATGGATGGATGGATGGACGGACTGAAGGACGGACGAACGGATGGATAGATGGATGGATGGATAGATAGATAAACAGATGGATAGATAGATAGATAGATAGATAGATAGATAGATAGATGGATGGATGGATAGATAGATAGATAGATAGATAGATAGATAGATAGATAGATAGATAGATAGATAGATAGATAGATAGATAGATAGATAGATAGATAGATAGATAGATAGATAGATAGATAGATAGATAGATAGATAGATAGATAGATAGATAGATAGATAGATAGATAGATAGATAGATAGCTGGTTGCTTATCTACCTATCCATCTATCTATCTATCTAATGATGAGATATATATGTTTGCAGACGGCATGTGGACTTCAGCTGTTTTTTTATTTACTGGCCACCAATCCAGAAAAACAGGAGAATCTGGCACAGGAAATTCTTGGTGAAATCGGCCAAGATGGTAGTTTGACTGCAGAGGTCCTGGGCAGACTTTCCTATCTCAAGGCATCTGTTAAAGAGTCACTGAGGTGAACAAATAACTGAAATAAATTTGTTATAAATCATAATAGTACATGACAATGATTATTTTGTCATTTAATATTCATAAGGGTATTTATTTTATAAAGTTAAAGATACAGTAAAATTATGTTAAAGTAATACTATTAAAATGGCACGATCCAACGCGTGTACACATGATTTTAATCGACTGCTTTGCTCTATTTACTCCACAAATGGTCTAATGTCATCTGAACTCACTGTTCACAGTTATTTGGATTAAAACACATATATTCTGGAAATGGAGTTAACGGTAAGGATTTAAGTCTTGAGAACTCTCATACAGCAGGCTACGTAATGCAGTTCTTTGGTCTGCTCTCTATATATTTTCTTTCCTTTATTTCAGAATATTTTACCCTACTCCGATTGGCACTACGAGAATTATTCCATCCAATACAGTTTTGAGAGGTTACCAAGTACCAAAAGGGGTCAGTTATTGCTGTTTCTAATAATATGACTGACTATAATGCTTCTAAGTATTTTTTCTTTTATAAAGAAACACTACATAATGATATCTTATGAAAGAATTAATATTCATTCATTTTCAATTGTTGTTCTTTATTGGTATACTTTTTATATAATTTTGTATATTGCTCTTTCCCCCTTTTATAATTTTACTTTAAAAAAAAATATTAAAGGGGAGACATTGAAAGAGATAAAGACTAAAGAGAAGGGATTTGAGAGAGGGGAGAGATTTTGTAACGTATTTTTGTACGATGTACATTTATATAAATTAATCTTAATTAGCAGGCAAGTAAAAAAATAGAATTTGTTATTGACGTTTATTTCCACTTTTGAAAACAATTATAATTAGTATGAGATTCATGTGAAAACAACTTTGTCGTGTCATCGCTTTGTCCAATTGATCAGCAGGCTAAATATTATAACTCGATTTACTGAAAGATGGTCTCTGGTCTCTGTGTGTATATGATGCGCTTTAGTAAAGAATAAAGGGCAGAAGAGTTTCTATCCGGAATCGAAATTTCCCATGTTTCTCTTACTTAAATAAAAATATGATAAAATAATTAGGGCAGGGGAGCCTATATCTCATACAATCACGGTTCTATTACTTAAATAAAAAAATATGATAAAATAATTACGAGAGGGGGGAGGCTATATCTCATACTGTCAAGATTCTCTTATTTAAATAAAAAATATGATTAAAATAATTATAGGCGGAGGGCCTATATCTCATACTGTCACTGTTCTCTTACTTAAATATAAAATATGATAAAATTAAATATGAGCGGAGCTATATCTCTTGCAGTCATGGATGGACGGGTGGATGGATAGATAGTGTAATGCCAGTGACATCACACCTTGTTATTATTATTATTAATTAATTAAACAGCCATAACTAATTACAAGTGATGAGAATCTTACTTTAAGTTATTAATAATTCTCCAGAGTACACCACTCGTCTCCCTCACTTGCCGAATATGCGGGCGCTGTAAACGTTTTCTCTTTTCCACAACATTAAAGACAAACATTTACCACCACACAATATTTATGTAGGTGGAAAACTTCTTACTAAAGAAGATAAATCCCTCTTTTAATCTATATTTAGCTAGACCCCATCCACCCACTTTCTCAAAAATAAGGCTATCAATATGTGTAAGAATGTCAGTAAATTTAACTATACCTTTATTAAATTACAATCAAATATAAAAAAAAAAACAATGAAAACGATTACATGAAAATCAATATTTCCACGAAACCACATTAACTGCCCATCCTGGTTATAATGGTGGAGTTGTCTAAGTTACTGACTGACATTACCGTTACCTATATGAGGACATATTTGAGATTCTTTTATCGTAACTATGGCATGAATTTCGCAATTGGAACATGCACATCTAAATCATGTGGAGATTGTTAAAGTACAAACTGAAATAACTTGAAACATATACTGATCTATCTTACCTGTATAAACTGTATTGGATATAAATCACCAATTACAATACACTATTCAATATTGTATATAAAAAGTGACTAAATTTCTCTAAATTAAACTACTAAATCACTCCATGAGAAGAACATAACGATTACTAATCTTGCTGTCAAAAAAAATTACCTTAATTCAAATTTCAAAATTTAAGCTGGCTTAAAGCCTGAAGATCACATGGGGGGTAACCAGTGTGAAGCTGGCTCGAGCTGAAGCTAGAGACACAAGGGGTGAAGTGGGTTTTGGCCTGCTCCAGTGTATCTCCAAGATAAACTCGAGTGACATGTGCTAGTAATATGTTGTGTCAAGTTGTTACATAGACGCACAATGACATACACCATATATGTTTGGGTGGGGCCCAGTTTTATTATGTCATGCAAAGGAACTTTTATTGGCTGTGTATGTGGTGAGCAAGTATCATGAAATTGAATAAATGGACGAACAGACGAATGGTACAAAACAACACAAATACAAATTCTTTTGCCCCTCTCAAAAAAACTGTGAATAACAAGTTTGTTGAAGATGTTAAATCAGGTTGTTTATTTCCTGATTTGGGGCATTACTCTTTCACACAGTGATTAGTCAAACATGCAACTTTCCAATGTCATACACTCGGTGGGAAATAAAGGAGAGATGAAAATAATAAACTTCAAAAATATAAAATAAAAGTTAATTACACAATTTGTATGCAGCAAATAGTGCCGCCTTCAACAATAATTCATATACAAAATAGGCTTGAATTACAAAATTAGCTTAGAGTTCGTATTTCACAAATGATACAATATTAATGGATATAAATAACAATAGATTCAGTGTTCATATTCTTAATAGTTCTAGATGTGCTAAGATTTAAATGTTCTTATTCTCAAGAGCTCTAGATACATGTTTGCCTTGCTATTAATTACTCACTTAGTAATGTCAGAGTTCCAAGAAGATGACATAATCTCACACATCACTCATAAGGGGTACTAAGTGAAGATATGATGCAATGGCTGCATCGCCTGGCAGTGAAGACCTGCAGGAGTAGATTTTGTCACAAGGGGAAAAAATTGTGCTCTGTTGACATGTCGCCAACCTTGGTAATTGTTGTTACTGCTCGTTTGCCGTGTTGATGGAAAACCCAGGAAATGTAGGTGCTGGCCCTTCAACCATGGGATATGAAGTCAAACAAGCTCAGACAGGGGGCGGGGGACAAAAATGTCCTCTCATGTTAACTGCATACAACCAACATTGCATGCATAAGCTGTCTTGAAAATGAACTTCCCCACTTTGCCAGAAAATATATTGAAGTAATTTACCTTGTCACCTCAACATTTGGCAGCAGATGGATGTAAAATGGGCGGAAAGAGATAATTCCAACTTTCCTTTATGAAATCTCTGTACACGAAAATTCCATACATATGAAATAAGATGTCTTCACATAAATCCCATTTTCAGCATAAGTGTATAAATCTTCCTTCCTTCCTTATATAGTCTCCCTAAAAGTCTTCACAAACTTCTAGAAGCTTTATGTTTTGTGACATAATTTGTCCTTGCATGCTTATTTTCCTCGTGCAGCACATCTTTTGTTTGCAATTTTACTATGCATCAACTTTCTTTCTTGTGATCAGTCATGCACGAATACTCTAATTCACTCAATATATATAATTCTCTAAATATATATATAACATGAAATGATATCACACATTGTGTCTACAACATGTATCAGACTAAAGAGAGATCTTAGGTGACTGTTTCTGGTCTATTAGCGATTTTTATTTGTGAAATAAAATATAATTTGGGGTCCATCCTTCCCTGTGACACCTGCAAAGATTTACTATGGAGATATTGAATGTCTCACATGATAAACTGTACCGATGGTTGATTGACTTGATTTTCCAACTTAGCTGGTGTTTGGATCTCAAACCATTGTAAACTATAATTTCAAACCTTTAACCCGACTACAAATGATGCATCAGAGTGGGAAGATTGGCCTCTTTACATTTTCTGATTTACACAAGAGACTACTGTAATTGCAGAGTTTCACAAGTTATTTGATGAGTTTCAGTTCTGACGTTGTGACGCGCTCATACGTGCATGAGCTGCAGTTCTGTCCCTTTTCCGAAAACAGTGATCAGTGTGAGTGTGGGTGTGTGTGGGTGGGTGGGTGGGTGTGAGTGTGTGTGTGTGTGTGTGTGTGTGTGTAAGTAAGTCAAGTTAATTGTATTTTGTTCAATTTGATACAGGCTGCAGTTGTGCTTAGCAGCAATCGCACAGCCATGAATCCAAGTTACTTTGCAAATCCAGAGCAATTTCTACCCGAACGGTGGCTTCGTGAAGATCGGCAGAAGGAAACCGCTATTAACGTCCTTGCTCATATCCCCTTTGGAATTGGAGCTCGAATGTGTATTGGTCGGCGCTTTGCAGAGCAAGAGTTATATCTAGCCACCACAAAGGTGAGAGAAGTGTGTACTCAGTGATCACACAAAATAAACAACAGCCAACATACCTGTGGTTGTCGTTCTGCAATAGAGGTGTTTAGTGTCAAATCTTATAGGCATCTGTAAGTCTTTTGATTAGATTTTCTTGTACACCACTGAAGCAGGAAGGTTTCCTGTAATTGTAAGTGCATGTGAAAACTGATCTATTTACAGATGCTACCTAACTTTAAGAAAAGTACAAGACGTGCGTTGTATGGAACGACACGTGGTACTCAGTTGGGGGGGGGGAGGGCAGAGAGGTAGTACTCAGTTATTGGGGGACAGATAAGTGGTACTCATTTATGGGAGGACAAACAAGTGGTATTCAGCTATGAGTGGACAGACAAGTGGTACTCAGTTATGAGAGGACAGACAAGTGGTACTCAGTTATGGGTGGACAGACAAGTGGTACTCAGTTATTGTTTCTTTGGGGGAAGTATCTTTCGAAATTAAAATATCTTAATGGTGTTTCCTATGAGAAACTATCAATACATAATTATTTCAATTCTCGTCATCAGAGCGCATAAATTTTACTACTTATTGTATATTGTGATATATCCAACATTAACCATTTAAAGTATTTCAAATAATGTGGCATACCCGACCTAAACCATTTAACGTGTTTTCAATACTGTTGGCGACAATTATTTTCGTTTCAGCGCTTTGTACCTCTGTCACACAGTTTTGCGTTAGTCCAACTCTAACGCCTTTGCTGGTACCGTCTGTTCGGTGCACACTAATTATTTTAGATCGATTGACTTTTTTCTTGGGTATATTGATTGATTTGGGGCAAATATTATTCACAGACATACTCATTGATATATGAATTTATTGATAGGATGATTGTTGCATTGAATGATCGATTGAAGCTGTAATGTAAACATTTCATTCATTCAATCATTGCCTGCTAAATTATTAATTGTTAGTGGCTCATATAAAGTCGTTAGTGTTATATCTCACCATTTTAACCTGCGATGCAAAATATGTTGACAATCTTTTATTCTCTGAAATACTATTTATTATTTTTAGTCTGGCGTGAGCAGTTCATAATGCCATGTAACTCTTCAATTTTCTTTTTGCCTGTGATTTATTTTAGCATACGTTTTACTTCAGTGTAATGCTTGTAATTCACATTTTCTGTCTTATTTCATTGTAATGATTGTACGTTTATAATTAACATTTTATGTCTTATTTCAGTGTCATGCTTGTAATTAACAAATTACGTCTTATTTCAGTGTAATGCTTGTAATTAACATATTACGTCTTATTTCAATGTAATGCTTGTAATTAAAATATTTTACAATTTATTTCAGTGTAATGGTAACTAACATTTTATTTCAGTGTCATGCTTGTAATTAACTTATTATGTCTTATTTCAGTGTATTCTTGCAATTAATATATTATTATTCTTGTAATTAATATATTACGTCTTGTTTCAATGTCATGATTGTACTTAACATTTAACATTTTATTTCAGTGTAATGTTTGTAATCATCACTTTACGTTTTATTTCAGTGTCATGCTTGTTATTAACACATTAAGCTTTATTTCAAAGTAATGTTTGTTGTTAATATTTTACGTTTTATTTCAGTGTCATGCTTGTAATTAGCATATTACGTCTTATTTCAGTGTCATGCTTGTAATTAATATATTATGTATTATTTCAAAGTAATGTTTGTAGGGTTCACCGACAAATGCGCGCCGACAAAAACGCAATGGACAAAAGCGCGACGACGCGTTCTGTCCCTAACTCTAACCCTAACCCATAATCCTAACCCTAACCCTAACCTAACCCTATCGCGCATTTGTCGGTGCGCGCAATTGTTCGCGCATTTGACGGGTCACCTGTTTGTAGTTAACTTATTACGTCTTACTTCAGTGTAATACTTATAGTTAACTTATTACGTCATATCAGTGTAATGCGTGTAGTTAACATTTTACGTTGTATTTCAGTGTAATGATTGTAATTAAGATTTATTCACAAATGCATTCAGAAATATTTTTCCTTATTTAAGTTTCTTTCAAAACAAAATACTGCTTTTTATGTATTGTCTTGCAGGTATTGCAGAAATACAAAATCACCTTGCAGCCGACCTTCAAAGAATTGGAAACAGTGTACACGATCTTTCGCTCACCAAAGACGCCAATCCCTTTCTATTTTTCACCAAGAAATTGAAACTGTGATAATGACGTAATTGACGTGATTTCAAAGCTTCCTATTGGAATCACACCGCTGGTTATAAGGAATAGTCATAGTTCAACACTAAGACTATTTATTTCAAAAATAGTATAGCTGTGTTTAAAATAGTAACAAAACACAGAGGATCTTCAGCATTAGCAATGTACGCAAGATTTTCAATATTACAGTCTTCAATGTGAATGTTTATATGACGTGCACACTATGCTCATCTTTCCGGAAGTCAGACCTCAAAGTGTATTTTAGTGCAAACCAGGAATGGAGATTTGTATTAGCCAATGTCACGAAATTTCTTACACACTTTGTCTTTTCATTATCTTTATGCAAATATGTCGCTACTGAGAGTTTGCAAAGTGTCTGTGCTCAAAGAAAATGAATCCAGTGAACCGGTGTGAGAAAGTGGATATTTCTCTTACTCTAGCGATTGATGATAAGGGACACAACTCTGGATCGTACTATCGATGTAAGACGTTAATATTTTAGATTTCTGATAAAATATTATTGAATCTGGATTGTCAAGTAAATGTGTGGGTTTAGTGCGTAGTTCACGTTTGCATGTTATGTACCATTTATTAAATACTATTTTCTCTTTTACAATTTTTTTTGTTGTATAGTTCACGTTTGCATGTTATGTACCATTTATTAAATACTTTTTTCTCTTTTACAATTTTTTTTGTTGTATAGTTCACGTTTGCATGTTATGTACCATTTATTAAATACTATTTTCTCTTTTACAATTTTTTTTGTTGTATAGTTCACGTTTGCATGTTATGTACCATTTATTAAATACTATTTTCTCTTTTACAATTTTTTTTGTTGTATAGTTCACGTTTGCATGTTATGTATCCATTTATTAAATACTATTTTCTCTTTTACAATTTTTTTTGTATTGTTGTGGTTGTTAATTACTAAGATTTAACAGTTGGGGTTTCTTGTATTTCTCTGTAACATCTACCTGTAATATTTTTTAATTTTCCTCTTGAAAAGGGATGTTTAGCACCAAGCCAGTTGGATAAACGTAAAAAAAATAAATTGATGAATAAAGATGGTATTGTTGCGGACTGATATGTCTGGTCCGAATAATCAACAAATATAAATGGCAACACAACTGGTTTGCTAGCGCTGACTTAATATATGTATTTACTAAGACTAAATATAAAAACATTCTATCCACTTTTTTTTTTCAAAATGGAAATAAAGGGGTAGAAGTTCCAGCACTGATTCAGGATGAGAACTCATGAACCGAAGATGATGGACTCCTAACTGAAGTATATTGCATGGAGACTGAGTGACATATTGTCTCCAGGATGAAAGGCAAAATACGCATTGCTTGTGGAATTGTTGTTATTTTTCTTCAAGAATTTATCAAATTATTTTATTTGTAGGAAAAAGATCTATAATAAATGAAAGAACTATTAATCTGATGTCCACCACATCCAGGTTGAGTTGTAGTCAAAGTAGTGCTCCGGCTTTAGTGTTGACTTTGTGGTTATTGTATAATCTTTATGATTGGTATTTTCATTGTTTACTTTTGCATAATTAAGCTTGTCTTTGTAGTTTGATATTCTAATTTACTTTACTGATTTTCATGTTTTCAGAGCATTCTCTTTGTGTATACCTTTATTTAAGCAAGCTTGTCTTTGTAGTTTGATATTCTAATTTACTTTACTGATTTTCATGTTTTCAGAGCATTCTCTTTGTGTATACCTTTATTTAAGCAAGACTGTCTTTGTAGTTAGAATACTAATTTAGTCTTGATTTTATTGTTTTCACAGCATTTCCTTTGTGTATAATTTTATTTAAGCAAGACTGTCTTTGTAGTTTGAATACTAATTTAGTCTTGATTTTATTGTTTGTTTTCACAGCATTTCCTTTGTGTATACCTTTATTTAAGCAAGACTGTCTTTGTAGTTTGAATACTAATTTAGTCTGTTCATTTTTAGGCATTAAACCTTTATTGGAGCAAGCATGCCTTTATAATCTGTTATTGCTTTCAGTTTAAGTAGTCTCATTGCACACACACACACACACACGCACATCTGGCTGGGCAGCCAGACGCTGACCTTGAAGATAAAACTGTCCTCATGCATAAAACAAATAAACTTAGCCAATGCTGATAAACAATAGCTTATGGACAAGCATGCATTATTGTAGTATTATAAATATATGTTTAACAATTGCATGAAATCTGCAACACAAGCACTGATCGATCATCAACAGTTTCAAATAATTCTACATTTAATTATTGGACAGTTTATAACCAAGAAAATGTAGTCATGTATTTATCAGACCTCATCCCGTCTCCACACATTAATATAAGTGTGTGCGTGCGTGTGTGCGCATATGTTAACTGCAGGTATTCATGTACACACGCTGGAAAGCTATAATATTGATAATAGTAAAACTAATAATGTCCCACTTAAATATGGATGTAATGTTCTCTATTACATTACTGGACATTATTCTTGCATCGTGGTAGCATGCTAAGTCATACATATTCTTCGGCACTAAATATGATTACTTCAGAAATATGACATCTGTTCAGATTGTCACTATCAGTGTCCTACGTTGGAACTGAGGAGCAGTTGGGGCGAGCAAGGAGAGGACATTTGTCCATAAATTCATTTGGTTTTCACCACTACTCCATTTCTAGATTATCTGCGTTAAATATTCCTGTGTTCATCAACGAGGAAGGGCATTCAGATCTTCACCTGTTTGCATGTCCACTCATCAGTGGCTGACGTATCACGTGATTTTCATTTCACCAGCAGGTGTTGTGAACTTTTTATTCCTTCAGATGAGGGAGGTGAACTATTGTGTGAATATTTTCAATGTTGTGCACATTAACATTCATCGTTTATTCAGTGTGTCCGTCAGTGCGTACTTCATCCTCGTTCATTGCTGTTTTCTCTACAGATTAGCATAGATAAGACATATTCAATATCGGTGCATTACAAATAGGTAGTTGGGAAAGATTATATTATTTATAATTCCTTTTTTAATAATTTTAAATAATTTGGTACTTTAATAATTATGGACTCTTTGGGTTTCACCCAGAACTTTCTAGGCAAACATTTCTTATTATTGAGTTTGCTGACATTTAGTCAAAGTAATTTTAGTATGTAATTTCCGTGGTTATTACCGCTTGCTATTAACGTTGGGCTGGTTGTATTGGGTTTTCACCCATGTATTTGTGTTGGCGCATATCTGACTTGTATAAGGGTATGCGGTTGTCACTACTCATTGTATATTGTATTGTACAATTATTATTATTTTTTTTTTTTATTCATCATTTTATCGCTCTGGTCCCCTATCCTATTAATGTGTGCGTGAAAGACTTATTGGATGAGTGTCTACCAACCGTCTGCTAGTGTGGCCCAGCACTGAGAATAAATTTTCGTTTATTATACATCTTTATCTACCGAGTTTGTCTTGGTTAGTGGAAGTGTGAATTAGTGCAATTTGTTTGTTTGTTTGTTTGTTTGTTCGTCCCGTTTCACACTCACACCCGCATGCTTACATTCACCCACCATTGGCTTTCACACTTTACCCCGCATGCAGAATAAATTATATCCCACTACACCATCGTGGTTGTCTGTGTGCGAGACTTTGTGTTCTACACCTTTCAAGGTCGGTGTGTCGTTCAGCTTGACGCTGCCCCCAACTGGCGACGGTGACATCCCTAAATCCATTGCTTAATCCCTTTATTATATCATTAATTTCCCTCAGCCATTTTTTGCTTCCATTCCTATATTATTATATTTAAATTTTAATTTATTTCGAAATATGTTTGAAATTATCTATAAAATCCAGTGAATTATGACAATTATATCAATTTATTGACAATTTTATACTTTGGCTGTAAATGGTATGATTGGAAAACCTTTCTTCTCTCCCTTTTCTTCACGTTTCCCTAAAGGTGGCTTAGCATTACAAAAATAATGCTAAGTAGATACTTATACATTAATTCATATTTAATTAATTCATTAATTCATATACTTATACATATTTTATAGCCATTTATATATTATATAATCTCACATGAACATACCCTTCATAGACATGAAAAAAATCAAGTGACCTTATACATCAACAAACATTATGATAATGTTTATTATCTCAAGGTACATATTTTATTAGCCATATTTTGCCTGCGCAGTAAACTGCTATTTTCATTTGTCATTGCACTCATATTCCTTTAATCATTTAGTTCATGGCGCATATTTTTTTAATCATATGACTGTCCCAGCTATCTATTTTCATCTATTTTTTTTTCATCACAATCAATGTATTTTTCGTTTAATATTAAAGGAATATATTTTTAAGGAATGTTATTGTGTACAGTACATATATATTATTATAGTCTTTCGCTTGACGTTCTTTCTTTTTGTAATACAATACTGAACCAAATGATTTTGCTTCAGATTACATATACATACGTAATGTGGGGGGGATAGATGTATTAATAATATTAATTAATTATTTCAGTTGACTTATCTCACCATACATTCACTAGTTATATGTAAATGTAGAATCTTATACAATCAATACTCTTTAATACGTCTTTAGAATCCCAATGCTTTCTCTTAAAGATAATTAGTACACAAATAAAATGAAAGAGTGTAAATCAAACAAGATTCTATCAGTTTAAAGGGGCATTTGTTCAACTTTACAGATAAAGCAATGGAATTGTCAAGGAAATGGATTTAATACCTTGACATCATCAAGTGGCTGAAGAAAATGTGGTTGATAGTACAGTAGTAGCCATTTTGCAACAGTAAGAATGCATTAAGTAAGTATTAAGCAAGACAGGATTCTTATATGCAAATGAAGTCTATAGAGCAAACATGTAATGCTAAAAGCGTAATCATTTGATATCCGATAGTCAGAATTCGGTCTGTGTTGGAATACAAAGGTCTTGCTCCCAGATAATAACAACGAACAGACTCGCTGTGCGTGGTTGTGTAGGTGGTAGTGCATTGCTTTGCCCGTGGGCCTTTAATGCTATTAAGACGGCCCTCGTTGGGCTCACATAACTGACGCTGACTTGATATGTAGGTCAGACACCATGAGCCAGCGTCATACTCGACCCTGTACTTATTCTCTGCCAACTGTAGGTCAATGAACCTAATTGTGCAGCATTGGGTCAAGGTCATTAGCTGTAGTTGGCAGAATGAGCAGTAAAAGACTGCTTTGACTGCAAGCTGAAAGCCCAAGCTTGTTTCACTAGTAGTTGGACAGACGGCGTAACTGATAACTTTTTGGAGCCCATCAATCGCAGTCATAAAGGTGTGGCTACAAGTCAACCTTCAGAAAAAGAAACAGTAAACAGTGTCGTATTCCTTAGGCACATAAAATAATTTGTCTATGGTCTACGAAAACTAAAGGGCGTAAAAATAATTTAAACACATGAGAGAGAAGGGGGTGGTGGTGTTGTTGTAAATATATATTGTAAAAATATGTGAAGTGTAACGAAAATATATTCTTAAGTAATATTTGTTGTAAAAACAAATACGTGAAGTGTAATGAACATATATATTCTTAAATACTATTTGTATATTTTGTAAAAAATACGTCAAGTGTAACGAAGATGTATTCTTAAGTAATATTTGTATATTTTGTATATTTTGTAAAAAAATGCCAAGTGTAACGAATATATATTCTTAAGTAATATTTGTATATTTTGTAAAAAATACGTCAAGTGTAACGAATATATATTCTTAATTAATATTTGTATATTTTGCACCTAGAGCACAGTGAGAGGCACGTCAATGTCAATTAATTATTTTTCATAAGGTGAAAGTAACTTTTCGAGATGTTTTCGCTGTAAAATTAGAAATAATAATTTCAAAAGATGTTTAGCACACATACTCGTTCTGAATATAGCAATGCGAAGGATGGTGAGATTTTTTTAAAAGAGCGTTTCTTTGTACAGTAATTCCCAAGACAGCAAGAAACGTCCTCACAGCAAAATAAACTCAAAAAAGTTATGATTAGTTTGTGAGATAGTTGAGCTTTTAGCATATCTAACTGTTGTTTTCAATGCCTACAAACAAATGAACAAATAGTCATTTATTAGTAAATTATTTTTTAAGATCTTCTGGAAATACATTAAGCAATGCATGAGACCACACAATAATTTCTTCTGAGGAAGCTAGCCGTATTCAAGGAAACGGAATTGATCATTCTCTCTGGCATTTTCCATATCTTAAAATGTTGCTCCACAATGCCTTAGACGGCTTAGAGGCATTGGATACGGAACCTGCCCCTTCGATTGTCCACATTTAATTCACTGCCAGTGTCGTCAGCAAACTGTTTTTCTTTTCATCAAATTAAGAGCTTCTCTCTGAGCTTCCATCACAGCTTCTATCAGATCTTCTACCAGTGCATCTATCAGAGATGCTCTAAGAGCTTCTATCAGAGTTTCTGTCATATCTTCTATCAGTGCTTCTATCAGAGCTTTTATCAGTGCTTTTTTCAATCAGAGTTTCTATCAGTTCTTCTATAAGAGCTTCTATAGGTGCCCTATACGTTATCATTAGATATCCCTGCCCTACAACGTTATCATGAGATATCCCTGCCCTAAATCGCTATCATGAGATATCCCTGCCCTACAACGTTATGAGATATCCCTGCCCTACAGCGTTATCATTAGATATCCCTGCCCTACAACGTTATCATATCCCTGACCTTCAACTTTATCATGAGATATCCTTGACCTTCAACGTTATCATGAGATATCCCTGACCTTCAACGTTATCATGAGATGTCACTGACCTTCATACACCAATGACTAACCCCATCCACGAAATCAACGTATATTGGCAATGCATTTGTTAAAGAAATACGTCAAATTAGTCACTGATCGAAAGACATTATAGTCGTGAAATACCTGACCATTAGATGGCGATGATCGTTTCTCTTCATCATGTAAGAGTCTGTGTGAATCTATTGAATCTATCACAAAATATAAACACATGCACGTACACAAACACAAAGAAATACACAAACATAAACAGTATACACTGTCGCGGTAAACGATCGTTTTAACACAGGCATGCTCGGAGAAAGTCAAATAAATCAACTTTTAAGAAAGTAAACGTTATCTAAATGTATTTATGGTTAAACACAATATTAAACGGTGGTAAATATACAACATGATTTTCAACATTTTTTGCAAACGAAGGGTACTCTTCTCACAAACAACAGATCACCTTTTACCTTAACGGTGCAGTTTAATTACTCAGACTGCAGAAAAGTTAAGTGCTTTAATTAGAAATTTCGGGCGCTAAATAAAATAATTACTTTTATCACTGAACAAAAAACATGGGAGACCACCTCCTGCAGATAAGAGTACACAATTACACCGCTAACTTCGGTTGTCTCTCTTAGAGTGAATATAGGTATTCTAATCATCTCCCTTGGAGTAGATAGCTTCCGTTGCTAACGATAGACTAAGGACTTGCGCGGCCATATTTAATATGCGATAATTATAAACAGAAAATAATATGACATTATTACCGTACCAAAAATTATTTAATTACTTTTTTAAGTCCAACATATACTTCTTTTGAGAATTATATTATATATTAGGATTTAAAAAATAATGATGTAAAATTTCCTCATAATTTCAGGAGTGGCCTCCTATACTTTTCCCTTTAGTCAAATACTGGTATAGTTGGACCCTCTCAAGTCTATCCCATCAGAACTATGAGTTCTAGAGTTAAACTCTGTCTAGAATGTCTTAGACTAACGCTCACAGATTATTAAACTGGAAACCCTATGATGAAAACGTTTATCCTCTGTGACGCATATGCTACCTAGTTATAGGAGGCCACTCTGGTGGGCAGAATGTAACTGTCTCATGACCTCTTTACATAGTGACGGAATTATCATTCATTACTAAGAGACACACATGACGCACATTCATAAAAATCCAATTTGAAAAGTTAACTCTAAAATCTGTGCATTTAGAGGGTGACAATTTAGGAGAAATAAAATGATTTAATTATTTCTTTATTAAATTATTATTATTATTATTATTATTATTATTATTATTATTATTATTATTATTATTAACTAATCATCCATAACTAATTACAAGTGATGAGAATCTTTATGTTATAAATAATTCTCCCAAAGACACCATTCGTCTCTCTCACTTGGAAGATATGCAGGCGCTGTAAACGTTTTCTCTCTTCCACAACATTAAAGACAAACATTTACCGTCACACAATATTTCCGTAGGTGGAAAACTTCATACCAAAAGAGAAGATAAATCTGTCTTTAAATCTATATTTAGTGAGCCCTAATCCACCCACTTTCTTCTCCAACAAAAGGTTATCAATATGTGTAAGAAGGTCAATAAATTTATTAAATCAATAATCAAATATACATGTATCAAATACAATGAAAAAGATTACATGACATCAATATTTCCATGAAACCACATTCGAATAATTTTAATACCTACACAGTCTTACATCCTAACACACAATTCAACAGATTAGAGTCAATATAAATCACAGGATAGTTCTAATCAGAGAAGAAAAATGGAGTTATTAGAGATAAGTCATAATAGTTTGTCTTAATCTTGTCTAGACAAAGTCACAATAATCTGTCAAGTGCTTTTCATAACAAAGTCACAAGGTTATTCTTCACATTATTACTGTCAGACCCAAGTGTTTCTCTAGTACGTTATAGAAGACTGATGCGCCATTATTCTCTCTCTGGCACTCCACGGTATTAGCCCCTTCAGGCAGAACAAGAATTGTAGCAATTTCCAGTAACTTCCTTGTTCCAGAAATTCCTTAATGTAGTCAGCATTCTTTGCCACCATACATCAATAGAGTGCAGTGCATTCCTTACACTAATACAATGTACAACGGGGGTAGATAATTCTTACTTAAAATACACGAACACAGTATATATATTCTAAGTAAGAGGTATCTACCCCCATTGTGCATTGTGTTCGTGTATTTTAAGTAAGAATTATCTACCCCCGTTGTACATTGTATTAGTGTAAGGAATGCACTGTGTCACAGTCTGATAAAATTGTCCGACTTCGTGACCCACTTGCCTTGTTTACTTCAAATTCGAATATTTGAAACCCTTGGCCCTTTGTTCAAAGCTTCCTTTTTCTAGGTGCTTCTAGAACAGGTCAAGATGTTATGTAACTTTAGGACCATTGTCCAGTTCTCGAACCAACCACATGCTTTGCGAACAGTCACGTGATACGCAATATACCTTTCTATATATGTACCCACACGCTTCCGCTCCCTCACTTCGAGCACATTTTAGCTAATTCCATCAGCTTACTCGGGTCGTGAGAGGCAGCCGGCGCCATAGAGAATCAAGGTACCCTTCGACTTCTCTCAAAGGTATCATTTTATTTAATAGTATTTGCCTATGTATTGTTTAAGTATGTATTTGTGCTATGTATTATATGATTTCCATATACACTTGAGCATGGTTCAGAGAAATAGCTGAAAACCTATACGTTACGGAATATAAATTTATTGTAACCATTTTTCCATTTCTGTACTTTAATTTATATTGTTTTAATTCACTAAGAGCCAGAATGCTGCGCTCGATATGAATTCTTCATGTAATTCAATTATTGCGTGTAATTTAAATTGTAAATTGTGAAGCGCTCTGTCGGCTTGAATTACCCCTTGTATGAACATTAATTTAACGTTGTATCTATTTTATTGCTTCATACGTCATGACTGTTAAATGGAACACATGTGAGACGATTATATTTTTCTAAAATCTAATTGTAAGCGACGCGAAGTCGAAACTCTTTGTTCAGCGCATTTAATTGAGCCATGCCTAAGTAGGGACATGTTAGGTTGAGAATTATATCCAAACACGTTGCTTCCACAGGTCGGCTCATGGTTCATGTTTCACCATGCCTCACCTGCATTAGCTTATTGGTGTAAGCGTGTCGAAATCCACTCTGAGGGCCATGCTGCAAAAATTCCAGTTCCTAGCCACTAACAAAGGGACATCATTCCTTATGCACCACGTGTGTCGTTAAAGGGGGACTGAGGGAACGAACCGGCATGACTGAGTGTTGAGACCAAGGATACAAGAATAGAGCTAAGTGCAAAATCAAGTGTACAGATTCAAAGGAACACTTTTCTGGCAATTTAGATTGACAAAAATCAGGCATAGGCGCGTAAAGACAGAGTGAAGGCTATTCGCGTTGCATTCGATTTATTGTTAATTTGTTAAACTTTATTAAATCTTATTTTCTTTGTTAATACCTCTTAGTAGTTGATTTCTATGCACAATAGACCGATTAGATTAATTCTTAGATTTGAATGGGGGCGGATGAGCAGAAAGATTGATGACGAGTGCATATTAATTTGGAGGGACTTAACTGTTTTCAAATCTAGCTAAAAGTTCGCAGTTTATTAGTCTGTAAATTTGTCGTCTGAACTACAAGACGCACTTTTAATTAGTCAGATAATAAATTGAGCAACCAGTCTGCGTAGAATATGAGAGGAAGAATTAATTATATTTAAAGTCTTTTAATTATTCTAAGCAGGGTCTTTAAATAAATACTGGAAACGTAACAAGTGTGGGTCGTCGCGGGATTGATATGTATTAAATTGTAAATTGTAACATTTTTATACATAGGGCGCATCATAACCTAGAAACGAACGAACGAACAGAATTGCCAATTGTTCTTTTGATTTTTGTATCACTGATTTTCTTTGCTTTTGTTGTGACATGTGCATGTATTCTTTTGCAGAGTAGCGTGCATGTTAGTTAATGTTGATATATTTAAGCGTAGTTAAATATGTCATGTTAGCTATTGAATGATTTATTTAGTATTGTGTTACTGAGTACTTCATTGTGAGGAGTCGAAGGTTATACCGCCAGCTAGGAGAGTTATCGGTAGTAACAGACTTCGGACTATTATATTTAGGGTGCTAGATATAATGTGTAATGTTGTATGGTAGGAGCCGTGACATTACGGAAGTCTTGGAACAGCGGACACTGTGACAAGCAGGTGAAACGTGTAAAGAGTTAACGCGTAATTTATTTCGGAAGGTGTTCTGAGTAAATTAAATAATTTTTGTAAGGTTGTAGCCTAAAAGTTATTTTCGGGATAAGCGGAGTTATCGCCGACGGTTAAAACACACAATTCACGAGATACATTCTTATTGTAGCCAGCGCGCTAAGACAGTAAAATGGATCGCAAACAGGTTATCGAAGACCTGAAAGAAACCGGTATCATGATAGGATATCAGGGTGACGAACTGACGAACTACGTCAAAACTGAGCTAGAGAAAGCGGAAAAGGAGAAAGAAAGAGAAAAGGAGAGAGTAGAAAAAGCGGACAAAGAAAGGCAAGAGATAGAAAGGGAAGAACGGTTAGCTGCCCGCGAAGCTAAGAAGTTAGAGGCTGAAAGACTAGCTGAAACCGAGGCTAAACGCATCGCAGCGGACACAGAAGCAAAACGCATCGCAGCGGATACAGAAGCCAAACGCATCGCCGCAGACGCGGAAATAAAACGGTTAGAATGGGAAGTAAAGAAACTAGAAGTTACCAATCCAAACCGTGATCGCAGAAGCAGTGGTGATTCGCGTTCTAGCGATGGAAATAATCACAGTAGAATTGAAAATATCATTCCAAAGATAAATATGGTCCCATTTGATGAGAACAAAGATCAAATAGACGCGTATTTAAAAACGTTTGAAAAGTTAGCCAGAGCAACGAACATTCCAGCGGAACATTGGGCGATAAATTTATCGGGGTTATTGCAGGGCAGTGCGAAAAACGAGTTCAATAAGCTTAGCGATTCTGAGTCAGATAATTACGACACAGTCAAGGCCGCATTATTGAAACGTTACAAACTCACAGCAGATACATACCGACGTAAGTTTAAACAGGCCACTAAAGCCAGTTCAGAGACGCACGCACAGTACATACGACGCGTAGCTGACTTGTTCCAAAGATGGATAGATCTAGCCGAAACTCCACAGACGTACGCAGGTCTTAGGGATGAAATGGTAAAAGACCATATTCTCGGGTCATACAAATCAGATCTACTGATTCACTTAGCAATAAGGGAAAAATCTACGCTAGAGGAGATAGGCAACGCCGCCGATCGCTTTGATGACGCACATTCTCAATTCTCGAACGCACACGCGAACAACAAGTCTCGACCGAACGAACCGCAGACTCGAAAGGATAAGAAAAATGACGGGAAGGCACCTAATGAGCGTGATGATAAAACATCTAAACCCGACACTAAAAACAAGTCCGACAAACAGAAAGATAAAAAGAATCTTGCATGTTACACTTGTGGTGATAGTGGCCATTTTTCACGAACATGTCCTGAAAAGAAAACAGCTAAAGTTTACGCAGTAGAAAGTCATACACCTAAAACAGAAAAGTCGAATCGAACACCAGTACAGGCAAACGGTCACGATACAATCGCTTTGCTTGATACAGGGTGTGAGCTAGACGCTATTGTAAATGCATCATTAGTTAACCGTACCGACTACACAGGGGAGACAATCTCTGTCACCTTTGCAAACGGCGAACAAGACATTTTACCAGTAGCTGAGATCTCGATTGCTTCAGACTTTGTAGAAGGAACAGTCAAAGCGGCAGTTATGGAAAACTCACCGCATGACGTGATCCTTGGTTGCAAGTATGTTTTGCCGTGCAAAAAACAAACTTCAACTGAACCACCACTGGTTAACGCTGTAACCAGAGCAGCGAGTAGTAAAGACAAATCTGTAACTGCACCGATGTCTGCCGCACCAGCCGTAGATAAAGCAACAGTTAGCGAGATTAAAATATTACAAGCTGAGGACGAAACACTAGACAAGTTACGCAGACAAGCTGTACTTGTTAGTGACGTCAACACTGACGATTCGAATAAGAAAGCGTGCATTATTCTGAAAAAGGGTTTATTGTACCGCTATTCGAAAGTGGGAGACGAATTTCGGAAACAATTAGTCGTTCCACAAACCAAACGAAATGACGTATTACGATTAGGTCATGAGAGTCTTTTTGGTGCACACATGGGTGTACAAAAAACAACTAGTCGTATTACAAGTGAGTTTTATTGGCCGGACATCACTGCCGATATCCGTAGATTCGTGTTAAGTTGCGACACATGCCAGAGAACACAGTCTAAAAATTCAATCAGACCCGCACCGTTAGGAGAGCCTGAACTGATCAGTGAACCCTACAAGCGCGTAGCATTGGATTTGATTGGGCCTATAATACCCACATCAACGAGAGGTAATCGATACGTGCTGACCACTATTGATTACGCAACAAGATTCGCCGACGCAGTACCATTGAAAAATATTGATACTGAAACTGTCGCCGAAGCCCTTTTCGGTCTTTGGAGTCGTGTTGGAATTCCTACTGAAATTTTGACGGATCAGGGGAGTCAATTCATAGGCAACGTAATGAAGGAAGTAAATCGTTTACTTTCCATCAAACATCTTATTTGCACACCATACCACCCCCAGGCAAATGGTCTGATTGAAAAATACAATGGGACATTAAAAACAGCACTTAAAAAGCTCGCCACAGATAAACCGAAAGACTGGGACAGATACATCCCTGCCCTACTATTTGCATATAGGGAGGTGCCACAATCTTCCACCGGGTTTTCACCATTTGAGCTACTTTACGGACGTACTGTACGCGGACCGATGATGATTTTGAAGGCACTTTGGACTGATGAAAAGACAGATGACGAAGTTAAGACAACTTATACATACGTCACTGACTTAAGAAACCGTCTTGAAACTATAGGCAAGATAGCACGGGAAAACTTGACGATAGCTCAGTCTAGACAGGCAGAATATTACAATAAGCACACCAAACCTAGAGAATTTGAAGTTAACGACAAAGTGTTACTGTTGCTTCCTGAAGCACATAACAAACTTCAGATGAAATGGAAGGGGCCCTTTGTAGTTACCGCCAAGCTAGGGGGACTGAACTATAAGGTGCAGACAGGAAAGAGAGAGAAAATCTTTCATGTTAACCTACTCAAAAAGTACATAAGCCGTGAGGATCAAACCACTCAAGCTGATTTTGTCGTAGCGACGATAGTTACAGAAGACGAGGGGGATACTGATTGCGTCACTGGTACTTTACCAAACTGTCCTCTACAGACGGACGAAACTGTCAAAGACGTTAGGGTAAATGAAGCCTTGACAGAAAGACAGAAAAAAGAAGTGAATGAATTGCTTAATGAGTTCTCATCTACTCTGACAGACAAACCAGGGTTGACAGACTTAATAGAATTTTCACTGAAGCTGACTGACAACAAACCGATACGTTTGAAGCCGTATCCGTTGCCACACGCTAAGATAGATGACGTTAGACGTGAGATTAAGACTATGCTAGATCTAGGGGTCATAGAGAAGACTGACAGTGCCTACGGATCACCCATCGTGTTGATTAAAAAACGTGATAACTCGTTCCGTTTTTGCGTAGACTACCGCAAACTCAATCAAGTGACAGAGTTTTGTGCCGAACCTCTTCCTGATCCGGATCTCATCTTCACTAAGCTAGCTAACGCTCATTACTATACCAAAATAGATTTGTCACGCGGTTTTTGGCAAATCAAGGTCAAGGACACTGATCGACACATACTAGCTTTCACTACACCAGTAGGAAACTACACATGGAAAGTTATGCCTTTCGGAGTTTCAAACGCTCCAAGCATTTTTTCTAAAATGATGCGGTCATTGTTAGAACCACTGTACGGACGCGGAGTTGAGAACTTCATGGATGATTTAATTCTAGGCACCCAGACATGGGAGGAGCACTTAACACTCTTACGAGATGTGCTAGCCAGATTAAAACAAGCCAACCTCACTGCCCGCCCTACGAAGTGTGAAATAGCACAATTCTCCTTAGACTTCTTGGGACACAAGTTGAGTCATGGAACTATGTCGCCAAGTGAAGCTAAGATAGCACAACTTAAGGACACTTCACAACCGCTAACAAAAACACAAGTTAGAAGTTTTCTTGGTCTTGCTAACTACTACAGAAAATTCGTACCAGATTTTAGTGCCATTGCATGTCCTCTGACTGACTTGACACGTAAGAATATGCCTACAAAAGTAGTGTGGACTGATGCATGCCAAAACGCTTTTGACACACTGAAATCTAGACTGACTTCAGATTTAGTTGTTAAACTGCCAGATCTGACAAAACCATTCTTGTTAAGGACTGATGCTAGCAACACAGGATTAGGAGCAGTGTTATTACAAGAACACAATGACACCAAACACCCAGTTGCATATGCAAGCCGTAAACTCACAACTACTGAACAGAAATATTCCACCAGTGAAAAGGAATGTCTTGCAATAGTTTGGGCCATAAAAAAGTTCGAAAACTATTTGTACGGAAAAACCTTTGTCATTGAGTGCGATCACCAGCCGTTGGCCTTTCTCGGACAGGCGCAATTTACGAACAGCCGTTTAATGCGTTGGTCTTTGTTTCTGACACAGTATGACGCAAATATTCATTACATCAAAGGGTCTTTGAATGTTGGCGCAGATTACATGAGTCGTGCTTGATGCCATCAAGTGCCGGTACTGATAGAATGTTGTTTAATCAATTAACTGAACCCTACGGATCCCTTCCTGTAAATATGAAATATAGTTGCACACTTTATTTCTAGGAATGTCGAAATTTTTTTTGTGTAAATTTTTCTTCATTGTGGACTTCTACATTTTATCATACATAATTTGTAGGAGGCATTTTATCTTTGGCAAGATAAACGCCTCAAAAGCAAGGGGGTGTCACAGTCTGATAAAATTGTCCGACTTCGTGACCCACTTGCCTTGTTTACTTCAAATTCGAATATTTGAAACCCTTGGCCCTTTGTTCAAAGCTTCCTTTTTCTAGGTGCTTCTAGAACAGGTCAAGATGTTATGTAACTTTAGGACCATTGTCCAGTTCTCGAACCAACCACATGCTTTGCGAACAGTCACGTGATACGCAATATACCTTTCTATATATGTACCCACACGCTTCCGCTCCCTCACTTCGAGCACATTTTAGCTAATTCCATCAGCTTACTCGGGTCGTGAGAGGCAGCCGGCGCCATAGAGAATCAAGGTACCCTTCGACTTCTCTCAAAGGTATCATTTTATTTAATAGTATTTGCCTATGTATTGTTTAAGTATGTATTTGTGCTATGTATTATATGATTTCCATATACACTTGAGCATGGTTCAGAGAAATAGCTGAAAACCTATACGTTACGGAATATAAATTTATTGTAACCATTTTTCCATTTCTGTACTTTAATTTATATTGTTTTAATTCACTAAGAGCCAGAATGCTGCGCTCGATATGAATTCTTCATGTAATTCAATTATTGCGTGTAATTTAAATTGTAAATTGTGAAGCGCTCTGTCGGCTTGAATTACCCCTTGTATGAACATTAATTTAACGTTGTATCTATTTTATTGCTTCATACGTCATGACTGTTAAATGGAACACATGTGAGACGATTATATTTTTCTAAAATCTAATTGTAAGCGACGCGAAGTCGAAACTCTTTGTTCAGCGCATTTAATTGAGCCATGCCTAAGTAGGGACATGTTAGGTTGAGAATTATATCCAAACACGTTGCTTCCACAGGTCGGCTCATGGTTCATGTTTCACCATGCCTCACCTGCATTAGCTTATTGGTGTAAGCGTGTCGAAATCCACTCTGAGGGCCATGCTGCAAAAATTCCAGTTCCTAGCCACTAACAAAGGGACATCATTCCTTATGCACCACGTGTGTCGTTAAAGGGGGACTGAGGGAACGAACCGGCATGACTGAGTGTTGAGACCAAGGATACAAGAATAGAGCTAAGTGCAAAATCAAGTGTACAGATTCAAAGGAACACTTTTCTGGCAATTTAGATTGACAAAAATCAGGCATAGGCGCGTAAAGACAGAGTGAAGGCTATTCGCGTTGCATTCGATTTATTGTTAATTTGTTAAACTTTATTAAATCTTATTTTCTTTGTTAATACCTCTTAGTAGTTGATTTCTATGCACAATAGACCGATTAGATTAATTCTTAGATTTGAATGGGGGCGGATGAGCAGAAAGATTGATGACGAGTGCATATTAATTTGGAGGGACTTAACTGTTTTCAAATCTAGCTAAAAGTTCGCAGTTTATTAGTCTGTAAATTTGTCGTCTGAACTACAAGACGCACTTTTAATTAGTCAGATAATAAATTGAGCAACCAGTCTGCGTAGAATATGAGAGGAAGAATTAATTATATTTAAAGTCTTTTAATTATTCTAAGCAGGGTCTTTAAATAAATACTGGAAACGTAACACACTGCACTCTGTTGATGTATATATATATATATGTGTGTGTGTGTGTGTGTGTGTGTGTGTGTGTGTGTGTGTGTGTGTGTGTGTGTGTGTGTGTGTGTGTGTGTGTGTGTGTGTGTGTGTATTCTAAGTCCATTCTTCCTCAACCAGTCAGTTAACTCACCATTAAGTTAATAGCACCTTTGATGACCGACTTCTTGCCTCTCCAAATTCAAATGATTAGACAATAGAATTCTGTACAGCAGGTAAACTATTTATCTCAACCCATTGGCTGGACTCGTTCTTGTAAATCTTAAACAGTGGGTAATAAAAACTACTTATCCAGTTGGAACTGGTTTGGATTGCATCAGTAATTACTAGCCTATCCTCCACCTGAGTTGTTTACTTCCAACCCTGACACTTAGAAATATCAGCATAAGCAGTGCCCAAGGTCGGGTCACTTTGACATTTAATAATTTATATCAATCAAGTCTAGAAAAAGGGATAGACAAATTTACTCTGCCACCCCCTCCTTAATGCTCTCTCCCTTCAGAATCATTCTTCTTATCAAATACAATTACCCAACTGTTCATCATAGTTAATCATTCTGTAAGCAAATATTAAAATATTTCTAACGGAGAAAACTATCATTCAGCAATTTATTCAATAAGGAAATATTAGTTCTACGCTTCAAACACATATTCATCATCATCTTTAGCATTCTATTGACCAAAGACCCAAACTACAAATAAGTAAATAACTCTAGAACGACCCAAGCTACTCAAACATTCTATTTTCAAACTGTACTCTATGTATATCATTAGAAAGTCGATGAGGTGAACCGCAGTTGGTTTAAAATATGAAGGAATATAGCATTAAGTGGAAGTTTGACGGTTGTCAACATCAAATACGGAGGCATGGCGATGAATGGCGATAACATACATCATTTTTTGAAGTCTAGCAGTAATGGAGAATGACAGAAGCGTACAGCAGATGTTTAAATGGCGAACTACTACAAAGACCACTTGTGGGAAATAACGGGTTTCTACAATAGTGTAGACTGTAAAGCATATACTGTAGCTCGAGAGATGCCAGGATACCTTTGACTGATGAAATACACTGTCATGGAAGTTCTTAATATTCTAAAAATGTTAAATATCGCATTAAAAAGAGACAGAAAGCTAAAGAATTTTAAAGTCCTTCATCACGCTTCAAGAGCATGTATTGGTACAGAAACTTGCTATGGAAAACTAAGTTAACTATAAGGAATTGTTTCCCTTGTTACATTCAGGGGGGGGGGGTTGCCACTGTATTCAAATAAAGAAATCCAGGATTTATCTATCATTTCAGTATCATCTACTAAACTGTAATCCAGTTCAAAGACTGCAAGTTTGATAACATCCGCTAGACAGACGGAAAACAGTGAAAAATGTTTAAGGTTTTCAGATTATTTTAAATAAAACTCACACATTGACAGACTGATGAGGTAGCGGATTAAAATACATTCTGTCGTAAGTTACTAATAAATACGTTATAACGAACATGAATTAAACAACAAATTTTCCCCAAAAAAGACAACACAAATCTTATCAAACTATATGCATAGAACAAGGGAGAGAATTTACCATCGAAAGCAAATCGGAAAGTTGGGAAGAGTTACTACCCCCAAACATTTGTTCTACACTAACAGCTATATGAAATTCAATAAACATAACGTCAATTTGTAATGATTGTTTTCTTCTAACAAATGGATAGTTTGTTAATTGAACATTTCCTTAAACATAACGTCAATTTGTAATGATTGTTTACTTCTAACAAATGGATAGTTTGTTAATTGAACATTTCCTTAAACATAACGTCAATTTGTAATGATTGTTTTCTTCTAACAAATGGATAGTTTGTTTATTGAACATCTCCTTTACAAGAAAAAGTTGAATTACGTGTTCTTTTGCATTAAAACTATACTCTATTTTTGTTGTTGCCGGATTTATGTCTTTGTTAAATCAACTTTTGTTGATTTCACGGATGGATGGATGGATGCATGATTGGATGGATGGGTGGGTGGGTGGGTGGCATAAAAATAGTGGTGAACATTTAAATATACTGAAGAATATTTTTTTAAATTTAGAAATGGCCGTTTGAACGTAAGCTAATACCAAGTGTGACGGGATTTCTTTCTTTCATTCGTAGCTAACTGCAACACCTTTGACAATGGTACTGTTTTTATTCGCTTCTTTCAAACAATGTGTGATTGGATTGACGAACAGTTTAGTATTCGTTTACTGTGGCTATTAACTTGCAAAACCTTATTATCTCCCTTTGACTACCTCTTCGACAACCATTTCTTTGTGCACTGCAAGTCAATAAGGAAATAGCTCGACTCGAGTGCAGCCCATATAGTCTTATACACGTGTCCTTTAATCATTTGTAGATGTTGCAGGTAGAGCTGACGACGATTTACCACAGGCCCGGTGTATGACGTCAGCTAGGGCTTTATGGGTTTTGCCTATGTGTCTAGCAGATTTCCAGCCTACTGAAGTCGGCTTTTGTCATTAAGATCGAAAATGCTCAACTGCAACAGTGCACAGCCTCACTTTCCGCTCTTTGATTGGCTTGCTAAATTTAGCTATCGATCAGATAACTTAGGAGAGAAATAGTATTTTTCGAAATGCATCGTTCTGAGACTTAAAGTTGGCTTATCTACGACGCTAAACAGAATTCATCGTTCTGAGACTTAAAGTTGACTTATCTACGACACTATCCAGAATGCATCGTTCTGAGTCTTAAAGTTGACTTATCTACGACGCTAAACAGAATTCATCGTTCTGAGACTTAAAGTTGACTTATCTACGACGCTATCCAAAATTCATCGTTCTGAGTCTTAAAGTTGACTTATCTACGACGCTAAACAGAATTCATCGTTCTGAGACTTAAAGTTGACTTATCTACGACGCTATCCAGAATTCATCGTTGTAAGCGCGCAAATCATGGAATTTACTATCAGAACAGCTGTTGGGCGATGAGACAGAACTCATCATTAAGCATATGTGAATCATGCCTCAACGATACAGCTCGGTTAACAAACAAACACTCACAAGGACGTATAAAAACACAAAAGACAAGCTAACACACAGTCATAAATTTGTAAGTGTGCAAAATAATACATATAACTGCATATAAAAGAGTTCATAATATTTTAATGTGCAAATACAATTTATTTAAGAAATTATGTAGATCTGTTCATGGTCTGTGTGTAGGTCAAGAATTGTTTACGTTTTAAATTCTATTTCATCGTCAATTTCCTCTCCATCTTGCGTGATTTATATGAACTCAACTTTCACCAGACTGTTACCTACGTCTTCAGCTTTTACTTTGTTCCATTAATGTTACGTTCCATTATAGCCTTAAGTTGTATTCCATTACAGCCTTAAGTTTTGTTCCATTACAACATTATGTTCCATTACAACCTTAACTTATATTCCGTTACAACTGTTATATTATATATTTCACACCACCTCCTATAATTTAATTCCAGATAATCATTAACATTTATTCCACTTCAGTTGTGTTCTACGTCAGCTTTCACACTGATCCAAGTCAATTTTCACATTTTGTTCACAGTCTTCCATAATGTTTCAAGTCAGCTTTCACAATATGTTCAGCATCACCCTTCACATTATGTTCAGCACCAGCTTTCACATTATGTTCCACTTGCCCTTGCGCCAGTACGAGGTGAGACACTGGTGCGCTTTTCGTCGTATTTTGGGGTCAGAATCACGGTTGAATTCATCCAGTGCCTCAATTACCCGAAGCTCCAGGTGTGCTGGAGACCCGTCACACAGTGTATGAAGTACCTGGTACCTGCAGACAAAAACAGGTGTCATTCACAGCTTACAGGCTGAAACCTTTTTCAACAGAATTTGTCTTTTGTCCAACTGGCAATTACTGTGGTGGGCCTTGTTTTCAAAACATATTTTTATTTCACTTCACTTAAATATTTGTGTTTGCTTTCTCTGTGCTCTCAGTGATCTGTATTGTGTAAATAAGGTGCTTGCATCAATGTGATAGAATTCTGCCACCATTACTCCATTTCTGTAAAGTTTTCATCTATTCCCACGTTTACAAGCATTTGCGTATTTCTTAATCACCACCACTACACTCACCGCTAAAATCATTTTATTTATTCTTGCTAATGAATGTTTTATGGATTTTTTTTTTAATGTTTCACTCTTGTTGCCTGATGTTAAAAGAAAATTTTTCATTCTTTTTTTGTTGGATTTTTAAGAATTTTTTATTTTTGTTAAGGATTTTTTTTAATTGTTCATTCTCGTTGTTAGATTTTTTTTTTTAAAAAAAGGTTCTTTCTTGATGCGGAATAAAATTATTTTGTTTTATGTGTACCGGATATAATATTTAATGCTCAGTATACGTCACAGACTACATCTAACTCTTTTTATTCCTTCATCCGTAAAGTGTTCTATAAATAGGCATGCAATATCCAATGTCACTTAACAAGCTAAATAGAAGATGTGCAGTTGAAAGGCACACAGTAAAGCGAAAAATATCTAAGGGGTTAAATTTGGATCGATTAAGTGGATCGTCCCATTGTCCCCATAATTAAATTATTTCAAGTCACAATTCAATATCAATGAGAAGGAAAAGGGCAAAAAATATCGCAGTTCTTGACATTACTCAAAGAGTGACGTCAGACTGCACGTGGTATCAAGGAAACAGAAGCAGAGAAATTACTAAAGACTATCCCCACCCCCACCCACCCACCCCCCGACCCACTATTTCAGACATAATGGAATTTCCAGTTCAAGGTCATAATACCCACGTCATCGTACCCAGGTGTTTGATGCAAACATCTTACCTTACATCGGCGTCCTCGTCTGATAGCATTTGAAAGACACGCTCCCAGAAGTCAGTGAGATCCGCCTTGACGCGACATGGACACATCTCCACCAGGGCACGCTTGCGAACGCGGGGCAAAGGGTGAAAGGTCAGAGCGATTATAGTGTCGATATCGGTGGTCCGCTCGCACAGCTGCAGGGCGTCACCAAGACCGAGTGACGTCACGTCGGCCACTTGACTCGTTTCTGACGTCATGCTTCTGTTCCTATCCAGACATACACTCACGATTCGTACAAAAACACCTGTTAAGGCGGTCGAAATTTAAGTACAAGTACACTCAACACTCTTTAGTCACCCACCCCAAGTCTCTAACCCTAGAAATAAAACAAGAAACAAACACTATTTAGTCACCCACCCTAAGTTTCTCTAACCCTTGGAATAAAACAAGAAACATACACAACGATTAGATTAGAGGTTTGTTCTAAAAGAAGTCCCCCATCTCTTTTAAAACTATCAACAGTCCAATCCTAATTCAAGATTAACTTTTATAAAGCAATGCAGAGTAATAGTAATTCTGTCAAATTATTATGTGTTGACAGATCTCACAGTCCACGTTCTTTCTCTCGCTCTGTAAAGCCGTGATACAGCCTTGAATGTGGCTGTTACCTGACTACGCTGAACAGCTCTCTGATTTATACTATACTTAGAGTGCGTCACACACATTGCACAACACAGTGTCGTGCAAGAGAAATCCGGTCCATCCAGGACATTGCACCATATTACTTTATATAATGTTAATACATTATTTTCGGAAATGAGCTAAGGAAACAAACTCTGTTTCTAGGAAGAGTTATCTTTCATGAATATCGGTCTTTATTCTAAAAGGTCTACTAATTGTAATGAATTGAATCTTTGCTATACTTATTGTATCGTTTATGTTAAATATCTTAACCGAAAACAGTAAGAAAGTGTTGTGAAATAAACCCGCAACTCGGATAGCAAGCATCATGGAGGCCGTACCACTTTTTTTTATTCATGTCACTCATCATGAAGGCGGAAGGCGTACCAGTGTTTATTTATTCAGGTCAAACATAATAAAGAGCCTACCCGTATTTATTTATTCAGATCAGACATCATGAAAGGCGTACCAGTTTGTTTTTTTTTTTATTTATGTAAAACATCATAATGTCATTTAGATCGATGCTATTGCTAGATTAATGCGCGCTGACATTCAGTTTACAGTAAAAGCATTTTAAAGGTCGACCTACATTTTCAAAGAATTAAAAGTTTATGTTGTGTTGATTTCTTTATATGATTTAGAATATCGGTATCAAATTGTAAAAATCAGTTTGAAATCTGTTGCTATTACTAGTGATACTTTATTATCCTTCCTATTAGCGGTTCTTGTGAGACTTGACAACCTGCCTGTGTCATTGTTTGTTACTTTATACTTATTATAAGATTTTAGTCAAATATTACTAAATACGTAATACTTTTTTAAAATAGAGTTGTAAGGAGTATTTTTTTATTCATCAGTAATTTTATTTGTATGTATTATATTTCATAATGATGACGTGCCATTATTCTAATCCAGAGTAAGTTTCAAATCTTTAATATAGCTTGGAAAGTCTTCCCTCAAATTTTTTTCTGCAAAAATAAGTCAGACTAGGTTTCAATTAACTCTCAAAGTCAAACATATGTCTGTTTTTATTTTCACAAATATTTCTGTTTTTATTAATACGTCATTGTTTTTCAGGGTTTTTTTCCATTTTGACTTTATTTCTTTACATATATTGTGAGGGATAGGCCTGAAGGCATTACGATTTCCAAATTGGGCGCTTTTGATCAGGTATTTGGGGTGTAGTGTACAGCACGCCGAGAAAAAAAAAATAAAGAAAATCTTTCGATACATAGAAAAAGAGAAACAGTCTGTGTCTGTTAGGAAGAGATACACAAATGTATCATGCATCTAATAAAGAGCTCTCCAAACTACGGACCGTGGGTCGCATACGGCCCGCGAGGCCCTCTCATGCGGCCCGTGGAGACCTTTTTGTCGATGGAAAAAAATTACGGAAATTTAAGTGTATCCTGCCAGGATCAGCCGCAGCTTACGTGGACGTTAAGTTTTTACCGAATTTTACCGGCTGATCTGAATTAATTAATTTTAATATATTTAATTAATTAATTACTTTTAACCATATAAAGTAACTCCTAAATTTTTCTATCTCTAATCTCTGTGAGTTGAGAGGGAACAAACAACTCTGACGCAGATTCGGAATAAAGGAGCGTTATTGATATGGGTCACTGATTGTCGCCGGCTCCCCTTCTCTCTAGTGAAAGGAGAGGGGTGGCTAGTCAACGCCACAGTAGGACTTGCATAAATATTATTACAAATCCACACACAGAATACCAAGATGGTTATTTGGCTCGAATTTTATTCTGCGTGTAGGTTACGTATTGCCGACATGTTTGCATGTGTGATTGCATACGAGTAAGGGTGAAGTGTAGACAGCACTGACGACACAACGTGTAACAATGACCACAACTGCTCTTTCAAAACCATAGAGAGGAAAAGCCTCAATGTCAAAGTATAAATTCAAATTTATTGATCTATAGGTTTCCTCTCACAAGTTAGTTAGTCAACCATCCACAACTCACACCCGTGGGGTGGGGTGGGGGGGGGGGGAAGAAAGAAAGAAAAAAGAATGATGAATGATGAAATAATTTTTTTTTAAAATACAAAATTCAAGATTCTTCATGCAGTACTATTTCTAAAATACTTTAGGCATTATTTAACATAATAACAAAATAACCGTCACTATTTCAAAGTTCTGGAGCCACATTTATTGTTCTGCTTGAAGGAGCACTCAGCGAAAAGAAGACCCAGATAGAAAATAAGTAGTGGAACAGTGTTTTTAACATGCAAAGAGGAACTCATGGAACTGGCTTGAACAATAAACCCAAAATCAAGTGAAAGACTGTTGAGACAATTGTTTAATTATGTAAAAATTATTATCACTTATCTCTAATAACTATATTTCTCTTCTCTCATACATTAAAATTTCAATATACAGTTTCCTGCAACAATATTTATTAGCCTGTTTTTTATGCATACAGCATAGAAAAAACAGCGTATAAATTTTATGAGTGCATTCACTAGAAACAATGTCAAGTGTTTAGCATACTATATACAAACAACTTAGTTCAAACATTTGTAGAAATAATAGTCTACTCACATAATGCATTTCTACGTAAAGCACAAGCATAACATATCAATATCAAAATGCATGAAATATTTCCAAGTCCAATCTTCCTCAATCAGTCAGTTAACTCACCATTAAGCTAATGGCCACATTTCGTGACCGGACTTCTTGCCACTCCAAATTCAAAGTGATTAGACAATAGAATTCTTTACAGTAGGTAAACGTTTGATCTCAGCTCATTGGCTGGTCTCGTGCTCATAAATTTTAACCATTTGGATAAAGTAGGAACTGGTTTGGATTATTTGTGCAATTTCTAGCATATTCTCAACTCGAGTTACTTACTCCAACTCTGGCACTTACAAAATACCATCATAAGGAGTGCCCAAGGTCAGGTCACTTCGTCAAGTTAACAGTTTATTTAACAATTAGGTCTAGAAATAGAGATAAGCACATTTACTCTGCTAAACATAAGAGATATAGATAAAATCGCTATTAGTGTGTGTGTGTGTGTGTGTGTGTGTGTGTGTGTGTGTGTGTGTGTGTGTGTGTGTGTGAATGGTTGGGATTTTGTGTATATGTAACAGTTACAAAAGCAGGCATAGAATTACCTAGAATTCATTGAAGTTTCCACAAATGTTAAAATGGCCTAAGAAATGCAATAGGTTTATTCCTTGCTAAGATAGAAAAATAAAATAATTTTTGTTCAGAATATCATTTAAGGACAGCATGTTGTTTTTGTTTTTTTTTGTTTGTTTGAAGAATGTCTTAACAGATGGGCAATTGGTGTGTAATACATATGCCACAATTATTGTCAAGTTACTGCCCACTCAGCTCCGGTTACACTGGTAATGTGCTGTTGTACTGTACATTTGCACTATTTGCTAATGCCTCTAACCAGCAATATTCAAGACCCAGTACTGATAAAACAAAATTATTTCGAAGGCTACTGTGTTGAGTTTGAAGAGTTATTTCCCTTGCTTCGCCGAGTTCGGTACATGTACTTGTGTTTGCTCAGATAATAAATTAATACTTCAAGCTGCATACATTGATAATCAGTTTGGTAAACAGGTCCCGGATTCGCTTGAGTCCAGTATCGAGAAAAGAAAACTAAATTATGATATCATCAAGTCTATATTCACATTCAGTTTCAATATAAAAGAGATTATATTGAACAGTGTTATGTGATGTTTCCAGATAACGTTAATTGCCGTTGGCCTTTCTTGTAGTTCCATCTACATAGCAATCCTCTTCTGTATTTAAAAAAAATGACAAATATATTTTTTATATTAAAATACATAAAACATTCCAATGGGCCTAAGCGTAATCGAACACAAAAGTGCAACCCCCCATATGTACCTCCTTTCTTTCTGATTTATGCAAGAATTAAACCTATAACGTGAGGTCTCTCAGATAGAACTGGGGTAAAAAAATGAAGTGATAACACAGCAGCCAAGAGATCCGCATTCATTTACTGGCTTTGACAAATCGGTGTATTGTCCACTATCTCTCTCTCTCTCTTAAACAAGCATGCACGCACGCACGCACACACACACACACACACACACACACACACACACACACACACAAACTGATTGCTTCCTTGCTGAAAAGCTAACTACACCATATCTGCTATGACTGGAGATTGACCCCTGAAATGTTCCGGTGCTTGTTTACATTCCACAAATTTCTGATTGGCTACGGAGAGAATGTAAGTCAATTGCGCTCTAGCTAACTATTTCGTCACAACAGTACTTGTTAGGTGAACCATTAATTTTGTCTCTAAGCAGTATCTCCATTACATTACTTGTCAGCTGTACACCTTTTGTCTTCAGATAAGAAAAGTTTATTTTAGTATATACTTGATGTACACTATATTATCAGTTGAAGCCCGTAAAAATACTTTTGAGCTAAATTCTTTAGCTAAGACGCAACAATAATGACTGCCTAATAAACACTTTTCGCCTGTCAAAATAATTAGCTAGACAATTAATTTGCTTATGAAACCACTAGAGTACTCGTTAGTTGAAGCGTCTTTTGCCCATGGGTTAATTAGAGTATTTGCTAGTAACAAATCTTTTGCCCTTAGGTTATTAAAGTACTAGTTACAAATCTTTTGCCCAAGGGTTAATACTAGTATTTGCTAGTTAAAACGTTTGCTCATGAAATAGAGTACATGCTAACAAGTCCCTTTTTTTGCCCATGAAATAGAGTACATGCTAACAAGTCCCTTTTTTTGCCCAAGAGATAACTGGATACTTGCAAGTTAAGCAGCATTTTCATAGAAATGGCTAAACCATTTGAAATGTAACACAGGGAAATCGCCTTACAGATCTAGAGTGCGTTAACTGAACACATTTTTCTTCTGAAATAATTGTAATACCAGCTAGTTCAGCACTTTTTTTCTTCTGAAATAATTGTAATACCAGCTAGTTCAGCACTTTTTTCTTCTGAAATAATTGTAATACCAGCTAGTTCAGCACTTTTTTCTTCCGAAGTAACTGTAATGCTCTTTTCTCCATTAAAAACAGAACAAGCTAATTCAAGCTAATTTGCTTTGCAAACATTACTTTACTTTTCTCCATTAAAAACAGAACAAGCTAATTCAAGCTAATTTGCTTTGCAAACATTACTTTACTTTTCTCCATTAAAAACAGAACAAGCTAATTCAAGCTAATTCGCTTTGCAAACATTACTTTACTACATGATAAGCAAAAACAGAACAAGCTAATTCAAGCTAATTCGCTTTGCAAACATTACTTTATTACATGATAAACAAAAACAGAACAAGCTAATTCAAGCTAATTCGCTTTGCAAACATTACTTTATTACATGATAAACAAAAACAGAACAAGCTAATTCAAGATAATTTGCTTTGCAAACATTACTTTACTACATGATAAACAAAAACAGAACAAGCTAATTCAAGTTAATTTGCTTTGCAAACATTACTTTACTACATGATAAACAAAAACAGAACAAGCTAATTCAAGCTAATTTGCTTTGCAAACATTACTTTACTACATGATAAACAAAAACAGAACAAGCTAATTCAAGATAATTTGCTTTGCAAACATTACTTTACTACATGATAAACAAAAACAGAACAAGCTAATTCAAGATAATTTGCTTTGCAAACATTACTTTACTACATGATAAACAAAAACAGAACAAGCTAATTCAAGATAATTTGCTTTGCAAACATTACTTTACTACATGATAAACAAAAGCGTCTGGAAATAAAAACAACTATAATTATTGTTATGTGGACACTTTTCTGATAAAATAATTGTTGTAGTTTGGTTGTTGATTTTTTCAGTTTATATTATTTCAGATAATGCGCATCAAGCAGAAATCGAGAGTACAGAATGAATTTCATCAGAAAACACTCAAGCGTTCACAGGCACGCACACATATACAAAATATATATATATTTTTACACAAGTACCATTATATTGTGATCAAGTGAGATAAAGGTTTTTTTAAAAAAAGCATTCATTAAATGTTCAAACCCAAACATATTTTGAAAAACAACAGTGTGGTAACCCTGTCTGATTCTCTTTCTGATCACTACTGATAGACTCACGCTAAATGCACACCATATAAACATATACATACTCAAACAGACATACATATTAACAAACATATATACATAGCAAACAAATATTCTCCCAATGCTCATATAAACACACGTAAGGTTAAAACCGTAATGTATAGTACCTTACTAACACTTACATGCACTATGCGAACATACAAACAAATGCACACATTCACACGTACATATACTATACAACAGTGATACAGTTAAACAACACAGTGAAACAGTTAAACAACATTAAACTCTCATGTCACTCACACGTGTACATATGTCTACGACTGTTTAACATCACACCAGTTTTTCCATTCACAGCTCTCCTATCGACTGATTGGTGTCAACACCAGTTTCATTATGCACAGCTCTCATATCGACTGCCTGGTATCAACACCAGATTTCTCCATTCACAGCTCTCCATCGACTGCTTAGTGTCAACACCAGTTTCATTATGCACAGATCTCATATCGACTGCCTGGTGTCAACACCACAGTTTCTCCATTCACAGCTCTCCTATCGACTGTTTGGTGTCAAAATCAGAGTTCTTCATTCACAGTTCTCCCCCATCGACTGCCTGGTGTCAACACCAGAGTTTCTCCATTCACACCTCTCCCCCATCGACTGCCTGGTGTCAACACCAAAGTTTCACTTGAAAAGGTATCGTAAACAATGTTGTATGCGCGTGTACTGTCAAGAGTTATTGCCAGCTGCGTGAAGTCAACATTGGACTCTGGCCTGCCTACCCCCCTTTAATTCCTACCATCGAGCTAACTGGTAGGCTATCGATTAATAGGCCTACACAGGCATCGATCTTTGCACGTGACAGAAATTACTTCCTCTGAATTACTTCCCTTGAAATCTGATCTGAGTAATTTAAGCAGGCGTTGTGTTTCCCTTTACAATAGCAGTCTCCGTGATTGATCTGCCAGTAGAACTAAAGCAATTTATTGTCAGCAGAAAAGTAATTACGACTTATATAATAAATAGAAATCTACCGAATACGGGCGAATGAAAGAAATGAATAAATGCATATAGGATATAATGCATTTCATTAAATACAATAAATAAAATTAATAATTTGATTTAAAAGTGCACCAGCTATTGAATTAAATAGCAAAATAAGAGTTAAAAACAAAAACTAAACATAACACATTAGTTAAACTAAATGAACTATACAGTAGCTAGCCTAAATTAATTACACGTCAGCTATTAAACGAAAATGAACAATGCAGCCCTAACCTAAATAAACTAGACGGGCTTCTCATTTAAATTAATTATATACTCTTTAACCTAAATGACGTATACAGCAATTAACTTGGATGAATTGCATAACAATACTGAAGCTATTACACCCAAAACAACTACAACTATTACACCCAAATGAACTACAGCTTTTATAAACTAACTGAACTACAGCTATTATACCCAAATGAACTACAGCTATTACACCCAAATGAACTACAGCTATTACAACTAACTGAACTACAGCTATTATACCCAAATGAACTACAGCTATTATACCCAAATGAACTACAGCTATTATACCCAAATGAACTACAACTATTATACCCAAATGAACTACAGCTATTACACCCAAATGAACTACAGCTATTACAACTAACTGAACTACAGCTATTATACCCAAATGAACTACAGCTATTACAACTAACTGAACTACAGCTATTATACCCAAATGAACTACAGCTATTACAACTAACTGAACTACAGCTTTTATACCCAAATGAACTACAGCTATTATACCCAAATGAACTACAGCTATTACAACTAACTGAACTACAGCTATTATACCCAAATTGTTGCAGAGTAAATTTGCCTTTCCCTATTTCTAGACTTAATTGATATATAAATTGCTAAATTGTCAAAATGACTCGGCCTTGGGCACTCTTTGTGATGGTATTTTTGTAAGTGGATTGGGGTGCTTGTGTTTGTGTTTGATGATTTAAGTTTGATCCGGCTGAAGTGTTCTAGAGTACGTCAGAATATATCGAAATCACCGGGGAAAGTAAGTGCATTACACTATGCCAGATTGTACTAGTGATCTCTCAAAGTACAAAAGATCTCTCAAAGTACTATAGATCTCTCAAAGTACTAGAGATCTCTCAAAGTACTAATGATCTCTCAAAATACTAGAGATCTCTCAAAGTACAAAAGATCTCTCAAAGTACTAGAGATCTCTCAAAGTACTAATGATCTCTCAAAATACTATAGATCTCTCAAAGTACTAGAGATCTCTCAAAGTACTAATGATCTCTCAAAATACTAGAGATTTTCAAAGTACTAGAGATCTCTCAAAGTACTAATGATCTCTCAAAATACTAGAGATTTTCAAAGTACTAGAGATCTCTCAAAGTACTAATGATCTCTCAAAACACTAGTTTTCTCTCAAAGCCCTAGAGATCTCTCAGAGTACTAATGATCTCTCAAGTATAGTGATCCCTCAGAATATTAGTGATCTCTCGAAATACTTGTGACTTCTGAAAATACTAGTGATCCCTCAAAACATTATTTCAGGGATCGATGTTGATAGATGTTCTTATACTATGCGAATAGCATGTTTCTGCGGGTAGCCTGAACCAGGTGCGAGACTATTTATTTGTATGTACACACACATATACATACACGGGCGTGCACACACACCCAGACATGAAACATTTCATGTCAGAGTTAACGATAGTATGTAAATATTACTGCAGAAATTCTTAATTGTCATCAGCGTTTATATATTTACTTTTTAGCAAATAAAACTACTGACTGTTATGACAGGCACTGACCTTCACAACCACTTTGAATTATTTTGTATTCGTACTCTTTTCACTACTGACTCAGTAAACAATGTCCTATTTATAGAACGTAAAGTTATATTAGGCAATGTCAATCAGCAAGCTACAGATATATTTTATCAATGTGTCCCGCAAAGAGGGCGTTCGGAGAGGGTGGGAGTAAAACGTACGATGTACCGACACCACCAACAAGAATATGTAACCTGATGACAAGACATGATATTTACCAAAATACTTTTCATATCACAATTTTGCTTACTTATAAAGCAACTTTAACAATGCAAGCGCTAAGGCAATTTTGAAACTATATATACATGCGCGTGTTAAGGATGTTTTATAAGTGTTACGAGGGGGGGGGGGATTATTACACGACCCTGTTATAGTATTAATTATTAAGATTATTAATTTAGATATCCAGCATTAATACTAATGACAGGCCCACGGCTTAGACAACCCCTCCTGTCACTATATTAACAAATGCTACAATAATTTTACGGGACAATTACACAACGTAATGACGAGGTGATTAGTTTAACGTTGCCTCTGGGATCGGCTAATATTATATCTTCCTCTTAACTAATTTACATTCATTCAATATACGGTTCACCCACCCACCCAAACCCACCCCAGCCGATCCCAATTAATGAGGTCGTTCAAAGAATTAATTCTGATGTGGTGAAAGATAACAATAATGTAATAATATAGAACAACAAAAATAATTATTACAAGTTAAAATGAGTTCGAAGGCGAACACCTGTGAATCCCGTTCTGTTCCCTCTATTGTCTATAGCTCAAACAGACTGCATTGATAGTGATTCTGAGAGGTTAACTTAACTCTCTATTGTCTATAGCTCAAACAGACTGCATTGATAGTAATTCTGAGAGATTAACTTAACTCTCTATTGTCTATAGCTCAAACAGACTGCATTGATAGTAATTCTGAGAGATTAACTTAACTCTCTATTGTCTATAGCTCAAACAGACTGCATTGATAGTAATTCTGAGAGGTTAACTTAACTCTCAATTCAAGATGGCAGTGGTGGACATGGAGATGTTGCAACCACACAGCGGCGTATCCTGGAACTTGATTGAAGGAACCTCTGCACAAATTTCATTACCCAATGATAAGGACGCTTCATGTTAATCTGTTCAGATTTTGATTTAATTTCATTACCCAATGATAAGAACGCTTCATGTTAATCTGTTCAGATTTTGATTTAATCATTAACTTAGTTCATATGATAAATACTTTTTAATTAGTCTGCCTTTGTGACTACCACTTATTACGCATCAAATGTTTTCTTGTCAAACTTGTATGTTAAATAAAATGTTTTCTTGTCAAACTTGTATGTTAAATAAAATGTTTTCTTGTCAAACTTGTATGTTAAATAAAATGTTTTCTTGTCAAACTTGTATGTTAAATAAAATGTTTTCTTGTCAAACTTGTATGTTAAATAAAATGTTTTCTTGTCAAACTTGTATGTTAAATAAAATGTTTTCTTGTCAAACTTGTATGTTAAATAAATTTTTTGTCTTGTTAAACTTGTATGTTAAATATTTTTTGTCTTGTCAAACTTGTATGTTAAATAATTTTTTTGTCTTGTCAAACTTGTATGTTAAATAAATTTTTTGTCTTGTCAAACTTGTATGTTAAATAAAATGTTTTCTTGTCAAACTTGTATGTTAAATAAATTTTTTGTCTTGTTAAACTTGTATGTAAAATAAAAATTTTATCTTGTCAAACTTTTATGTTAAATAAAATTTTTGTTTTGTCAAACTTGCATGTTAAATTTAAAAAATTCCTGTCAAACTTGTATGTTGAATAAAAAAATTCTTGTCAAACGTGTATGTTAAATAAAAATATTATGTTGTCAAACTTGAATGTTAAATAAAATTTTTGTTAGTTCCACTTCTTCATTCAGCAAGAAGGAGGTATGTGAATGCTTACTGGATGGGAGCTTAATTTCAGTTGTGTTAAATAGTCAATAACATATCTTGAGAAATGTCCCCTTGAGCTGGGCCAGTCGTGCTTACGAGTTTAGATAGGAAATCTGAACCGGTAACACTCAGAGACAAAGTGGAGATACAATTAATTAACGGTAAATGCCTCTGAGGCCTGACAAAGACGTACGGGCGAAATTAAGAAATTAAGTTTAGGGTTCTGTAGCATAATCTATTAAACTACCCATCACACATTGTAACCTGTAGACATGTCAAGTGCGGGTTGGACTGCCTGCAGGCTTCATTAGACACAATGACTGTAACCCACAGACAAGTGTTGGAATACCAAATACTGAGACATTAAGACCCTATAATCCAAATACTCGGCCTATTAATAGGCTAATAGCATCTTTAAATAGAAGGAACAAAGATATACAACTAATTCCATCAGTCATTTTCCATGAAAATAATTTTCGAAAAACAATTCAAAGGAAACAATAAGACGAGTTTGCATAGGCCCATACATTGTCACACCATGCGGAATATCCGCTCAGAACAATTACTCGCACATGATATTCACTCAAAATTAATGTTGTTAACAATGTTCATTATATACAGATGAGGCTAATTCACAATAAAATTAATGTTATTAACATTAATGTTCATTATATACAGATGAGGCTAATTCACAATAAAATTATGTTATTAACAGTTTTCAATTTTGTACGAGTGAGGCTAATTTCCAGTAACATTGAAAGTTAGTACACATTTTGCACAACACATTCCGCTCTTCCTATAGACTGTTATTAGCGAAGATTATTTAAAGTATATAAACAGCAGAATGGAAAATGCTTTTTTCTTCTTCTTTGAAAGTGTGACCATACTTTTCGGACCATTTTATTTTTAGCGCCTTGACTGAATGACAGACTCGATGCCTGTACTCACGCTCGATATAAGGTCTGATTGGCCGCAATCTAAGCCACCATTTCGTCACTTTGGAAAGGGGCCATCAGCGCTGTCACTTGTAAGACAGCAACGTTCAGGCCAACAGACTGCCAGTAAAGTGGAATTTACACGAATTGTACTAGCCGGTGGAGTGGACAACCCACCGATATGGATACTCTTTTCATTGACGTCATCGCTTCCATCGCATGAATTGATGAAGGGCAAATTCCACTTGAGCCAGCCAGACTATGGTAATGATACAGGCCTTTGGCTGACAATCGTCACTCTGCGTATGGTTTGCGCGGTTTTACAGTACCAAAGGGGAGAAAATCGAATTTCTTTCCAAATGGCTTTCAGTGGTACACAGAGATTTAGCTCGAGCATTGGCTTCTTGTTCGAACTGACGTTCGTAGTTCGATCACTGGGCGGGCTGTAAAACTTACCGGTAACTCTAAACTGTAACGCGTTTCCTAGGGGACAGTTATGGACCCCAGAGTCTAGTTAGTCGGATGGGAAAATAAATGTGGTTCCGTGTGCCACATGCTGTGCAGGATAAAGGCTATCTGGACAAGTTACAATTTTAAAAAGTAAGCCTCGGCTTCTATTCTGGCAAATCTTGATGGTAAAGGTTGAAAGTGATTTAAGATTAAACACAATAATAGGGTAGCAAAACACCAGGACACTACCCTCTTAGTCAAGATGACAGGGAAGCAAAACACCGGAACACTCCCCTCTTAGTCAAAATGACAGGGTAGCAAAACACCAGGACACTACCCTCTTAGTCAAGATAATAGGGAAGCAAAATGGGACACTAGTCTCTTAGTCAAGACTGCAGTAAAGCAAGACACTAGAATACGAGACTCTTAGTCAAGACTGCAGGGAAGCAAAACACTAAAATACGAGTCTCAGTCAAGACTGCAGGGAAGCAAAACTCTAGGACCCTAGTCTCTAAGTCAAGATGTAGTAGTGTTATTGACTTAAGATGGCGTTTATAGAGAAGTAATGATGTTAATAACAAAAATAATTATGTTTAGAGCCAAAGTAAGAGTAATGACTAGGTTTAGGACAGATTTCAACCAGCATTCCGTCAACCATCTTAATGCATTCTGTGTTGTTTTCTAACTGTGAGTGTGGGGTAATGCACTTTTCAAAATGATTCCTACTGCAGGTCCAGTCCAACAATAATATTATAACAATAAAACCATCGTTATCAATTTTGCTGGACTTCGACTTTAGGGTAAAATCAAAGTACAACACACAACCTACATTAAATAAAATAGACAATGACCAGAAAATATATTTTATATAGTTGGCACCTCTGTAAAGAGTTCAGGCCAAGGCTAAAAAGCACCGAGAAAAAATCCTTTCTTTGTACTTTATTTATTATGTGGGGAAGATGTGGGGAAGATGTGGGGTTGAACGGGGTAGGGTCTCGTCATCGCCAGCCTCCTTTAACTTAGACTGAAGTTTCGTGAATAAAATTTAAATGCCATCCACACGTTATTGTTTGATTTACAGGTTTGTTCTACTTTCTTTTAGATATCTGTCGGGAAATCCATACAAATCCTTTTTTGTTGTCGAATCGATTTTTCATTTGCCTTCAGTGAAAAGAATTTTGCATCCAAGCAGAAGTAAATATTGATCAGTGACATATATGAATCTGAGCCAGTATGTCGATTATTCACTACTGTACTGTGCTCCATAGTCATAGTTTTTAGCTTCGATTATGTTTCAAATTGTGACCATCTCTCTCCTTTAAAAAAAAATTACATTTCTCCCATTCAGTACTAATATCTCTTCTTGAAAGAACCTACATTTCTCCATTTTAGAACCTACATCTTTCGTTATTAGAACCTACATCTCTCATTGAAGGAACCCACATTTCTCTTTTTTATAACCTCTATCTTTCCTTATAAGAACCTACATCTCTCGCTAAAAAGAAATTACACTTTTACTTTTAAAACCTAAACCTCACTTTGGTTGTTTTGTCTTGTATGCAAAATCAGCGACCTCAGAAGCTGCCAACGTGAAGTCTAAATTAGGAACAAGTATTCTTAGTACGAACATGGGGCACTCATCCACCTTTAGACTCTATGGATTCTCGTCCCTGATATTGTGCTCGAGGTCAGCTTGACCGCATTGTTAAAATAAATATACCTTATGAATCTGTTTCGCTAATGGATGTATTTGATTGATTGATTGGTTGGTTTGTTGGTTGGTTGATTGGTTGATTGATTGATTGATTGATTGATTGATTGATTGATTGATTGATTGATTGATTTGATACTAGGAACTTGAAATATATATTTTATAACTAGTTTTTGCTCGAGGCTTCGCTCAGGAAAATGTCAGATTTCAGAATATTTTGCTTAAAGTAAACTTGTCTTATAATACACTTTTATCGTCAGGTAAGAACCATAATACAGCTGCCAAACCGTGGGTTTTTAATATCTAAGTGTCATGGAAATCTTAAGTGTTAGCATGCCAATTCTTATTTTAAAGGTAGACTGAAATTTGTTTTTAGAGCGGTTGCGTAAAATGAGGCCTTTTCACATTGGAGACCTCAATGGACAACCTCGACAGCTTAGCCATTGCTGACAGTGGCCCGCTCCAAAGTTAGGTGACACAGGATTAGTTAGCAACCTGCTACAATTCAATCTTGGAGCTATGTGAATGGGTTGGACTACACTACCCATGCTGACTTATACTGATTTTTGATGAACAAATGATAGCTTTTGTGAAATGAAATGTGTGTGTTTGTGTGTGTGTGTGTGTGTGTGTGTGTGTGTGTGTGTGTGTGTGTGTGTGTGTGTGTGTGTGTGTGAAAGAGAGAGAGATATATAAGTAGGTTGTTTCCGTGAGAGAGATAACTACTTAGAACCCATCTAAAATGATCCGCCAAGTGTAATTATGTGAAAGGTTGCTAGTGAAGTATAAAGATTGCTATTGTAGTGAAGTATAAGTATTTTTTATTGTAATTCGTCCATTAGAGGTTTGACTATCAAATATATTTATACTGATTAGTGAGTTATTGAACTAAGCTTGCTTCCAGAAGGCGATGACTTTTATAAATGGTTTCCCCCCTCCCACTCCGTGAGAAAAGGTTTATGGGTCGAGAAGATCAAAGGTGAAGAGTGAAGACTGAAGATGGAGATGTCGTGGACAGGATGGATATCCAGTCACCAGACAGAACCGGCTTTTTGTTTTATTGCTGCATTTCGATTATCTGTCGCGCGGCAGGGTGCATTTGAGCCGTTTTGTTCTATTGCTGTGTAATGGTATCACAATGTATGACTAGTAGTAGAAGTAGTAGTTGTAATAGTAATAATAGTATAGTCCTAGACGTTGCTGTTTTGAGTAGTAATAGTAATAGCAGTAGTGATTATTGTTGTAATAGTAACAGTAGTGGTGAGTGTTGTTGTAATAGTAATAATAGTATAGTCCTAGACGTTGCTGTTTTGAGTAGTAATAGTAATAGCAGTAGTGATTATTGTTGTAATAGTAACAGTAGTGGTGAGTGTTGTTGTAATAGTAATAATAGTATAGTCCTAGACGTTGCTGTTTTGAGTAGTAATAGTAATAGCAGTAGTGATTATTGTTGTAGAAGTAATAGTTATAGTGATTATTGTTGTAATAGTAACAGTAGTGGTGAGTGTTGTTGTAATAGTAATAATAGTATAGTCTTAGAAGTCGTTGTTTTAGTAGTAAGAATAATGATTGTTCTCTAGTAGTAACAGTCGTTGTTGTAGTAGTAGAGATTATTGTTGGAGTAGTAATAGTAATGATTGTTCTCTAGTGAGTAATAGTAGTAGTGATTGTTTTAGTAGTAGTAATAGTAGTAGTGATTGTTGTTGTACTGGTAGTAATGATTGTTGTAGTAGTAATAGTAATGATGGTTCTCAAGTAGTAATAGTATTAGTGATTGATGTTGAGGTAGTAACAGTAGTAGTGATTGTTGTTAGAGAGGTAGTAATATAGTGACAGCATCACGTAATTTCGTTGAGTAACTGAATACACGTGCAAGGATGCATTCAAATAATAAAATAAATAAATGTAGATTAGTTCAAATGAATATATTTATTTTTATACTATAGATACCCATGCAGTTTGTGAAAATTCGTTTAAATGAGAACGTATATACAAGGAAATACTTGTACAGAAATATTTAGATTTGTTTAAATTTATTCAGTGGCAGTAATAGTCAAAATATCATTCTGGCACAACCAGGTAGTGGTGGTGGGGGTAGATGGTGGGTGGTGGGGAGGCGCAGTGTGTGGCTATGACTCACTCGAGGCTGTATTCAGAGACTGGTTCATTTCTGTTTCACTTCCTCCGCCAGTGTCTGCTGGTTTCGCAGACCGATGAAACTTCAGGGCACAGTCCAGAACGACGGTCGGCCAGGAAACGAGAGGAGGGGGAGGAAATCGCTGCTCGAAAAATTTCTGATGCATTACTCATGGACACTTCCGACAGAAAAGACAATTCAACCATTCGTCGCCGATCAATTGTTGACTGCTGCAACACGATTCTTAGAATTCGAGGAAGTTCGAGGATAGGCTTGACGTCAGTCAAGTGCATGTAATCAGGAGTTATTGAAAAAAAAAGATTTAGTAATTTCTTATGATACTAAGACGCTGTTGATACCAGTAATCGGTCAGACAAGTGCGGTAATCAGGAGTTATTGAAAAAAAAGATTTAGTAATTTCTTATGATACTAAGACGCTGTTGATACCAGTAATCGGCCAGACATGAACGCAACGGAAAATAGGCCACTACTCATCTTCACCTCTACCACTTTCCTATCTACCCCCCTCCACTCTCTCTTTTTTTTTCCTCCTTCAACCCAACCTAACAACGACACACCTCGTGCCAAACAGTGAAATCGGCGAAATCCGCAAACTGCTATCACCATAATAAAAGATCCACCAATAACGTTTAGAACGTAAGATTATTAAGTGAACTTTGGTGCTTGTTAGTGATACGTCTGTGAGATATAATGCAATTCGATATTTCAAAACGAGGCTTAACGTACTGACTTTATCCACACAAGGCTTAAAGTGGTGACTTTATCCAAACCAGGCTTTAAGTGGTGACTTTATCCAAACCAGGCTTAAAGTGGTGACTTTATCCAAACCATGCTTTAATGTGCTGACCTTACCAGACTTAATGCCTTGTCCGCATCAGGCCTAACGTGCTGACTTTATCTACAACAGGTGGAATATGCTGACTTTATCTACACCAGACTGTACGTTTGACCTTCACACCAGGCTTATTTTCTTGACCATATCCATTCCAGGCTTAACTTCGCATCAGACTTAAAGTGCTGACCTTATCCATTCCAGGTTTAACTTGGTAACTTTATGCACACCAGGCTTAGCGTGCTGATTTTATCCACACCAGACTTAACGTGTAGACATCCATTCTAGGCTTATCGTGCTGACCTTATCCACACGAGACAAGTATATCCCATTAAATCTCTTTACTCTTAAAAACTTTTAATTCTGAGAACTCTTTATTTCTTTATTTCAGAATTAAAGTCACAGTTTACCACATGACGTGTTCTTAATTTTACGTTACATACTTTAACAATGATGCAAAATATCAAACTGGCCGGAACTAGCATAATAAATGTTTACATTGCGCTGTGCTTTGAATGAATAATTGAATATTTCGTATCAAATTCCCTCGTAAATCTTTATCCTTTATCATTCTCCAAATTTGTCTTGTTATGATTAGTTGAGAGTGTTCCATGAAAAGCAATGACAGTTTCCCCATATAACTTCGGAGCTTGACTGTTAATATTTTGAATATTATGAGCTTTGCCATACGCCCAAAATTGCATTACTGTTAAGTTGATCATTTCCTATCTCATTAGTGTCTCGTGTACTCTTAGAATGCTCTGTTAGAGTGACTGATTTCAAAACACTCGCTTTATTATGCTAAACATTTAGACATAATGCATATGTACATTATAATAATTATGCGTATTAAAAAAAATCCTTTATATAAAATATTACTTATTAAGAGTGTCGCATGGTTCAGACCCGAAGTGACGAAATGCGTCGTATTGGATGTGTATCACGTGCACGTTATGTTCAGAAACATCGTCAATGACCGAGGACAGGTGTGGACAACTAGACTACTTTTGGGAGCCACACAATACTGGCGATATTGGAAAGAGCCATCCATGTGTAGTATCTCTGACCACTACTTATAAAGCAGCATTATTTGAGATGGATCATGAGAGCCGCGTTCTGTTTGCACGAGCCATGCTTTGACCTTGAGTTCAAGAAATTCAGTACAACCATCTGCACATGTCTGGAGCATGGGCTGCTGTGCTTAGAACGCTTGGTTTAGAAAGACAGACCTTTCCAAGACGCCTGCCGATTCATTGCACAATTCGGAAAATCCTAAACCCGCTTCCCATCTGTGATCTTTTGTTTCGAGAACCATATCATCCACTTAAAGGTAGTGGCCTGTTACTTTAAATCTGTGCACACTGACGAACAAGGACAATACCATCCACCTCTGCGGACGCCAGCGGCACACCACTCAACCGGCGTGTAACCACCATCCCCTGGGTCTACTAATTATGCCGCATATATATGGTCAGTGGGTACTACCAAGGACGTTCATTCACGCCCTCAGTAGTACCATCCAAGCAAACGGGTTCTCTGTATAATCATGCGACGTCATCGATTTCGGTTCTAATGGATATGGGTAGTGTAGACGTGGTATTAAGAACTTTGGCCGGCCCCTTTGTTACTGTCACGTGATGGTCCAGAGCTGACCTGAACAGTTTAGTTCTAAAGATAAACAATGGATTCCATAAAAGTGAAAACTTTTAGGTGCGTTCAAAATTCATAGCACATAAAAATTATTGTCTTGTCCCGATATCAGTGTCTTGTACATTGGCGTTGTCCTTGTTAGGCAGTGAACGTCGAGTCAGTGTGATTTTGTGCATAGCCTCTAGTTTACGATCACGTGATCAGATGTTAGGATTTACTATCGACACGAATTCGATTAGCTCACGTACGTCACTTCACCTTGAACCCCAAGTGCTTGAAGGAGTAAACTAATTAATGCCGTCAGGGCGACACCCCATATCGATAATTCTCTACGGAGTAAATCAAAGGGAGATAATATGGTATCCCTTTACTACGCCACACACACGACCACCGACTGCTATTTCCCAGAGTGCAGCTGTGCGTATTCTTTGTCTTCCATCCACCTCCCCTCCACGTTTTGTCTCCCTTTTTCATCTTTTCCACTGGCGAATATACAAGTTAGAAAATCCACGGAACCACTGTACCATGACTCTTTAATTAATTCGTTTTTTTAAATCTGAGGTTGCTGACCAGAAAGGGCTTTTTACTTCGCCAAAGGTAAAATTTGTGGTTAGGTACACTCAACCGGCTGCCATAACCAAAAAAGCTCTCACATTCTTTCAAGATACAACTACCGGCTTCGATCGGTTCTTCGACCCCCACCCCATCAGGCGTGCACTCGCCACTAGAATCGCTAGGCTAATGACGTCACTGTAAGTGCGATTAAAGGTAAACGACGTGTTCATCTGAAATTCCTGAAAAAGGAATATAGGAACATCGGGATTAATCCATATTAACCCCAGACGGCAGTGTGTAGCGTAGGACATTGACGCCATCGATAAGGGATTTTCATCGAACTAATGTGTTATAAAACACGAAGTGGTTCAACTTGACAGAAAGCGGACATACTTATATTGACATGAGCATGTTACTTAAGGGTTTTTTTTGTGCACGTAGCACACCTCAGATGACTTAATTCATTGTCTGTGTTAAAGTTGAAGTGTAATGTAAGCACTCGAAAATGGGATGTAAGAAAGTTGGTAATATCCTATCTTTCTGCTTGTCGTCAACATTTGTACTGGAGACACTTTATATTATCTCTTGCCATTTACACGTTTATTTAAAAAGCTTATCAATCACCCACGCGAGAGGCTCGAGACAGCTAGCTTTACTACGTCACATGAGGTCATTTTTCTAGCGCAATGACATTGCGGGATTAGTGCATGTATTCCCGAGAAGGATATTCGGACGTCACAAACTAAGAAACCTTCCCCACTCTCTCTCTCTCTCCCACATACGTTTCGGGAAATACAAAAATAAATCCCTTAGAAAGATTTTACAAGAACGACACTGTACTGAAAGTGTTCATTACAAACTTTCATCTTTAAACCAAATTCATGAATACACACACACACAAACACACACACACACACACACACACACACACACACACATATACATGATATATAATGAGTCAAACTGCTATTAGTTATAATTTAATACATTTTTATTTATTGAAGAGATATGTTATCAGGCACGAGGAACCCGGATTAAGAGGTCTTCGAATTTATTGACACATTAAAAGGAAAGCCACACAACCACAGTTACTTTACTAAATAAATACATTATTTTATAAAGGTTCTTGTAAGGAATAATTGCTGGTATCCATCAAAATTGTGTGCATTTAAATAACTTAGTAATATTATGGAACAAACCGAAAACTCGACATTGCTTGTTGGCCAAAACTTAACACTGCACGTACACACATAATGAGCTCTATGCATTTGTGTGATGCACCCAACACTTTATACACTGAGTAAAATCTCTCTTCAGAGAAAACTCTAAAATGAGAGATAGTGACGTAATGTACTGTGGAGAGTTCTTTACCCCAATTCCTAGCGTACTTAGTGGATAAGAGATAGTTACATAATGTATTGTGGAGAGGTTTCTTTACCCCAATTCCTATTGTACTTGGTGGATAATTACGGTACCAGCCGAGCATCTTTGACACCAGCAACCCTGCAGTATTTGCTTTGTCTAAACACATTTTTCATCACCCTTTCCTACTTTTCTCTCTGTCTGTCTGTTAATGATCTGTAATGAATGTACAAGTTCATGGCCAGCTGACCACTACTTTAATGGGTTGATACTTGAGCACTACATGTTTTTCCTCATTGTCACTGGCATCAATGCACAATATGAATAGAATGTATATGTGGGGAAAGGGAAACAGAATTTTTTCAAAAATCAATATGTGGCGTGTCTCTCTCTCTCTCTCTCTCTCTCTCTCTCTCTCTCTCTCTCTCTCTCTCTCTCTCTCTCTCTCTCACACACACACACACACACACACACAAACATATACATATACATATATTATATACTTGACTAGTACTGTTATTGCCATTTTAATAAAGAATCTATGAACATTCAGACCATAATTGCCTTGAGTTGTTATTTAGACAGTCTCGTAAAGTAATAAAGGATCTTGTGACAAAGTAAATTTTGCCCCTCCATATTTTTAATTTTAATTGTTATTTAAGTTGCTAAATTGTCAGAGTGAACCGACCTTGGGCACTCCTTATGGTGTTATTTTAAAAGTGTTTGAGATGAGGTAAACAGCCTGAGGCTAGAAAATTCTAGATTTGCTGGCCTAGTGGAAAATGAGTGAGCAGTTTTCTATTATCAATTGATTATGATTTATGAGAACCAGACTAGCCAATGGGCTGAGTTTACTTGCAGTAGAGAATTTTTCGCTTTTGAATTTGAAGACAAAGAGAGAAGTCCGACTCTGAAGACAGTTGTTAGCTTGAGTGTCAGCAAGCAGCCTTCTGATTTCTTCTTCTTTTGGTTGTAGTTGAATCTCAGTCTAATCTCAAGTGGAGCCTCAAGTTCAACTTTCAAGTTCCTAGCTACCCTTTGTTTGTTCACTAGTAATGACTTGAGTGACCGGGAAAGTGCGGGAGACTTGCAAAGAGTGTTGCAGAATGTGTAAGCATAAGGAAGTATGCTACACCCCTAGTTTGGATGTAAAAAGCAAGGATGCTAAATAAATCAGTCCAGTGAAGACGTGACTGTTAAAAGAAACTGATGGTAAGAGAGTGCCAGTTCGGTTGAGAGTAATGACGTGTCAGTGTTTTTTTGTGCACAAGGCAGGAACACATGCTGAGCATGGACATTTTGACATTGTAACATTTTGATACTGTGAAATGATCGAAAAGGCCAGTGAAAGACTGTGGAAGCTGTACTTAATCCAGGTTATGTGAAGTTTATAATAACCTACTGTAACATCTCCATTTCTAGTCTTTGATAGGACTAACCTGCAAATTCTATTGACTTTATTGTTGAACTATAATTATAATTAGCTGTAATTTTATTATTATATATACTCTCTCTCTATATATATATATATAGAGAGAGAGAGAGAGAGAGACAGACAGACAGACAGACAGACTGTAAACTATAATTACCTGAATGTGGATTAATGGGATATTGATTCAAATTATCTGTTTCATTTAATTGTCATTTGTATAGTTGATTTTTCTTTTAATAAATTTACTGTTAAATTTATTGACCTTACGCATATTGATATTCTTATGTTGGTGGATAATTACGGTGCCAGGCTATGTTGGAGAAGAAAGTGGGTGGATTTTGGCTTGCTAAATATAGATTGCTGTCAGATTTGTCTTCTCCTTAGTAAGAAGTTTTCCACCTGCAGAAAACCTTATTGTTTTATGTTGTGGAATTGTGAAAACGTTTACAACACCAAAATATCCGCCAATTGAGAGATGAGTGTGACGTAACGCACATGTGTTTGTCCACAACGCAACACATGGTGACCCAACAGAACAGGTCATGTGCTCAGTCATTTATCTCCCTTTTTCTAGCTCTATCAAAGGAACTATAAACCTCAAATACAGATTGTTCCCTCGAAGTAGTCATTGTTAATATTGACTGTATATGAGATTGACTTGAACATTTATTTAGTAGTATATATACGTGACTGTTTCAAAACTTAGTTGTATTTATTTGTGATATATTTATTTTATAATAAATCTTTATTTTTGTTAATCCCTTCTTACGCATGTTATTTGATACCATTTCTAGAGTAGTCCATGGGTAGATAGTGACATGATAAGTCAGTGATTGAATGAATGTTAGTAAGTTGATAAAATAATTATACCTTAAGTAAGAAGTTTCCACCTATGAACAGATAATTTATGTGTCAATAATACATTTACTTATAGTGGTGTATGAATGTGGAATTCATATGGGAAAACATTCTAAAATAAGATTTAACCACTGATAAGTGATTATGCATTATTAAATCATAAGATATTCATAATAATAACCAGAACGTATTATAGCACCACACCTTGAGCCATTATTTAACAGCGTCAATAAGTAATAAAGGATCTTTTAACACTCAGACTATAATTGCCTTGAGGCGTTATTTGACAGCATCATGAATTAATAAAGGATCTTTTAACACTCAGACCATAATTGCCTTGAGTCGTTATTTGACAGCATCATGAATTAATAAAGGATCTTTTAACACTCAGACCATAATTGTCGGCTTGTCGTACATACTGGCCATGGAGAGGTTTCGGGATCCAGATATGTGCTAGTGCTTGCTTCGTTGTTTTCTTCCATGTTTCTTTGTCTGTTTCGGTAGGGGTTGGAATAGTCCACTCATCTTTACTGCTTCTATCAGTGGATCATCTTTGTTGTTATTCCAGATGTAGGTCACAAGAGCAATGACTTCTCCTTCAATGACATGTTTGATTTTCTTGAGCCCTCGGCCTCCCATTTTTCGAGATACATAGAGCCTGTCTATGTCTGCTTTTGGATGTGAGGCTTTATGTACTGTGAGTAGTTTTCTTGTTTTTCTGTCCAGTTCATGTGATTATTTTTTTAATTATTATTATTATTATTATTATTGGTGGTGGTGGTGCTGTTGTTATTCTTCTTATTATTATTAATCATCCATAGCTAATTGCAAATGAAGGAGAAATATTAATTTATATTTATTTATAATTCTTCCCCAGGAGACACCACTCATCTCTCATTTAGCAGATTATACGGGTTTAGTAAAAGTCTTCCTCTCTTTCACAACAATTAGACAGACGTTTTAATGTCACACAATATTTTTGTAGATGGAAAGTTATTACTAAATGTCACAAAACGGGAGGGCTCGTTACAAGCCGACCCCGAGCTGAGGTTAGAGATGCAAGGGGTGAAGTCTATTTTTGGCCTGCTCCGGTGCACCTCCAAGAAAAGCCCATGTGACGTATGCCAGTACTACGTCGCGTCAAGTTGTTACATAGACACACATGACATACACCATTGATGTTTGGGTGGGGCCCAGTTTATTAGTGTCATGCCAAGGAACGTTTTATTGGCGGTGTGTGTTGTGAGTGTGTATCATAAATGTGAATAAATGGACGAACAGACGAACGGTGCAAAACAATAGTACAAATTCTTTCGTCCCTCTCAAAAACTATGAATAACAAGAGAGTTGAAAGATGTTTAAATCAGGTTATTTATTTCCCGATTTAAAAGGGGCACTACTCTTTCGCACAGTGATTAATCATTCATTCAACTTTCCAATGTCATACACTCTTTGGGAAATAAGGGGAGATGAAAATGATGAAATTCAAAATATAAAATAAAGATTAATTACACAATTTCTTATGCGGCAAATGGGGCCGCTTTAACAATAGTTCACATGTAAAATAAGCATTACTTTTAACATTACAGTTCGAATTTCACAAATGATATAATAGTGTTCATTTTCTTAAAGTCCTAGACTTAAGTATGTACGCGTTAGCCGTGCTAATGATTACTCACTATTAATGTCAGAGTTCCAAGGAGATGACGTAAGCTCACACGTCACTTATAAGCGGCACTTCAAAGTGAAGATCACGACGCAATTGAGGCGTCGCATTACAGGTGAAGATTCTGCAGAATCTAGGCACCACTTTCAGATTATCACTGGGGAGAAATCTGAAATTAAGCTGACTGTTGTCGGCCTCGATAACTGTCGTTTCTTGGTTGTCGTGGAAACGGATACCTCAACGACGTTTAGCATTATCGGGTGGAGTCGTCCAGTGGGATGTGTCGTCGCATTACATTGAGTGTAGGAATCCGGATGTCTGTGACGATCACGGTGCTAGCCTTCTCAATAGCGGCATAGATCTGCCAAACCAACTCAGACAGGGGGGAGAACAAATTGGTCCCTCCTGTCGTTAACTGCATACAACCAGCGTCGCATGCATGGGGTTTTCTTGACAGTGAACTTTCCACTTTGCCAAAAGTTATACTGAGTAATTTTGCCTCGTTACTCAATATATGGCATCAGACGGATGGAAAACGGATGGAAAGAGATTCTTGCAACTTTCCTTTATGAAATCTCTGTACATGAGATAATTCATACGTGAAGTTAGACTGGCTTCAGACGGATCGACGTTTTCAACATTGAGAGTAAAGTCTTCATTTTGCCTCTTATATAGCTTTACTGAAGGTCTCCAGAACTTTCCAGAAGCTATGCCGTGTGACATGATTTTTGCCTTGGATATATAGTGGTAATCGTGATGCACGCTTTTCTGTGGTCAATTCTAATGCGCACTGGCCATTTCTCTCGTCAACAACATGTGACCGTAGTGCGCAGTTGTCCCAATTTATTTAATATACATATTCTTCATAAACTAATATATATATATATTCAATATGATAATTGACACACACTGCGTCACGAACGTCTGTCTACTAAAGAGATCTTAGGTGACCGTTACTGGAAGTTACATGCTACATACGAAAAATAACAAACTCGGATTACTTCAATTAGTTTTGTTAGCGGTTTTTTAAAATGAAATAAAATATAATTTCTGTCCCTCATTTCCTGTGACACTAAAAGAAAAACAAATCCATCTTTAATAATATTTAATGAGCCCTATCCACTCGCTGTCACTCCAACATATATTTTATTAATATGTGTAAGAAGGTTAATAAATTTAATGATAAATTTAGTAAATCAATAATCAAATATACACATATACATTTTTTTACATAAAATTTCATGAAATAACATTCAAGTAATTTCAAAACTTTTCAGTCTTATATCCTAACACATAATTCTGCAGTCAGACCTAGTTTCAAAATTAATTACAGGGCTATTCTTATCATAGAAGAAATGGAGTTATAGAGTGATATGATAATAGTTTGTACATAAACGCACTTTCGTAACAATGTAACAAATATATTGTTCACAATAGAATAGTCAATCTTTCACATGTTCTGCTAAGCACATTGTAGAATGTTCCAACACTATAGATCCCTCGAGACTAATCTAGGCACACTTTCACAATATTAGCTTCTAGTGTACGCAATCATAGTAATGAACTTCTAGTACTCCGTTTGCTAGAAAGTTTCACAATGGAGTCGGACACACTTGTTGATGCACACAAACAGGGTGCAGTGAATCAACACAACTGCCACACTGTAGGATGGAAACTTCTCGAATCTACCACTAGTGTACAAAGAAGAAATTGGAAAAAAATGCTTGCTCCTTTCTGAAACATCATATCAGAGAGCAATGCTAAATTCCAAGTTTAATCATCTCTATCCTCCATTCCTTCTTACAATCATACTCAACTTACAATTCCTGCAATATTATATATTAGCCCAATACTTCCATGCAACAAAATAAATACAACATAATCAATTATGAACGTGTTTCTGCTAGAAACAATGCCATGTATTTAACATATACATACAAGTATCATAATTCACAACGAGAGAAATAAGAGTCCTTTCACATAATACTTCTTTACATTAAATTATAGATATAATATAGCAAGAGCAAAGTGTGTGAAATATTTCTAAGTCCACTTTCTCTCAATCAATCAGTTAACTCACTATAAGCTAACAATCGCCTTTTTGTGACCAGACTTGAGTTACTTCAAAATCAAAGTGATTAGATCATTAGAATATAGAACTTTCTTCAACAGATATGTTTCAGTCTCTATCCATTGGCTGGTTCATTGTTTGTAAACCTTAAACTATTGGATAGCAAAAATTACTCATCCACTCTGGATTGCTTTAGATTACATCAGCAAGTTCTAGCATATTCCTTACCTGAAATGTTATTTTAACTTTGGTACTTACAAAAATATTGGCTTGCGCAAGGTCATGTCATGTTGACATTTAACAAAGTTTATAATAATTAATTATAATAAAGTTTCAGTCTCTATCCATTGGCTGGTTCATTGTTTGTAAACCTTAAACTATTGGATAGCAAAAATTACTCATCCACTCTGGATTGCTTTAGATTACATCAGCAAGTTCTAGCATATTCCTTACCTGAAATGTTTTTTTAACTTTGGTACTTACAAAAATATTGGCTTGCGCAAGGTCATGTCATGTTGACATTTAACAAATTTTATAATAATTAATTATAATAAATAGGGACAAGTAAATTTACTCCGCCACAGTGTTATTTGTGATGATGTTTCCTAGTATTTTTCTTGATTTATCTATCTACACTTAGCAGACATTCTATCATTATCCGTGTGTGCAGTACAATGAATATCTAAAGGCGTGGAGAGTGTCAGAACATTATGATGAACACAATATAAACACGCACACATTAATGTACACACACACACACACACACACACACACACACACACACACACACACACATAATGTGTGTGTGTGAAAGAGAAAGGGGGAGAGAATTGTTGAATTTTAACAGCAATAAGCCCAAAGCTATTGTCATTCTTTATATTCATATAATATTTTTTTAAGAATAAGAATTTGTAACTTGCTAAATTTAGACATTTTATTGCTTCAGTTATGCGTATTCAATATCAAAGTGAACTACTAACAACATTTTTTAAAATTACCTTTATCGTTATGCTACATAGATATTTAATATATTATATGGGGGGAAGATTACCTGTGAATTTTGTCTTTGTATGTAAATGATTTAACAACGAATTAACGATCATATTTATATCGAATTGGATCAATGAGTTTAAATATATAATTTTACAAAGTCTTGAATTTTTTGACATTTTGTAAGTTTGCATTGAAATTATTGGTACATTACTGTATCCACCAGATCAAAACCAGTCTCCGTCCAATCACCCTTCCTCTGTCTCTCTCACTCCCTTTTGTCTTTCTCGCTCCTTTCCTCTGTTTCTCTCTTCCTCTCTCTCCCTTTGTCTCTCTCCCGTTGTCTCTCTCCCTTTGTCTCTCTCTCCCTTCCTCTGGATCTCTCTCTCTCCCTTTGTCTCTTTCTCCCTTCCTCTCTCTTTCACTTCCTTTCCTCTCACTCACTCCCTTCCTCTGTCTCTCTCACTCCCTTCTTCTGTCTCTTCTCTGTCTCTCTCACTCCTTCTCAAGTTTTCTTTCTCTGTCTCTCTCTCCTTTCCTCTGTTTCACTCACTTCTTCTGTTTCTCTCACTTCTTTCCTCTGTCTCTCTCATCCTCTCTCTCGCTCTCTTTCTCTCACTCCCTTCCTCTCTCGCTCTCTTCCTCTGTCTCTCTCTCTCCCTTCTTCTGTCTCTCCTTTCTTCTCTCTCTCACTCCTTTCCTCTCTCTCTCTCTCCCTTTCTCTGTCTCTCTTACTCCCTTCCTCTGTCTCTCTTGCTCCCTTACTCTGTCGCTCTCAATCATTTCCTTTGTCTCTCACTCCCTTCCTCTGTCTCTCTCGCTTTTTCTCTGTCTCTCCCTTCCTCTGTCTCTCTCGCTCTCAATCCTTTGTCTCTCTCTCCATTCCTCTCTCTCGCTCTTCCTCTATCTCTCGCTTCCTTCCTCTCTCTCCCTCTCGCTATATTAAGTTTCCAAGGTCAGTAGATAAGAGGTAACGCTAGGAATCCTAATACTTTATGTTTTTGGATATAATGCTAGCTATTCATTCGCTCACCCGTGATATCGCTTCTATCGCAGTTTACGATTAGTTTGCTTCAGTACTGTTATTCTTCTATTTCTTTATGCTCGTAGAATAAATGCTGGAATTACTTCCAGTCACGTTCACCGATTCAGAATAATAGATTATCTTTACCCGTGAGGATTTCTCGTCCCTTCATTTAGAGGCAGATCTAGATGACAAGCAAGTGTAGGTGATGCCATATTGTCCCTCTCCATGCACACTCACACACACACACACACACACACACACACACACACACACACACACACACACATACTTCCAAATACAGTTTAATTACATTTTTTTTAAAGAAATAAAATATGTGTTTTATGAAAGTGACTTGTGTTGGGATGGTATATGTGTGTGTTTAATAAATGTGTGTGGGTGTTGGGGGAGGGGTGTTTGCAGTGAGTAATAAATATGTGTTTGTGAATAATTGTATATGGATATCAGTATGAGAAAGAGAGAGAGAGATTTGTTGACATACTTATGCTGACATGTATAGTGAGGTTTCTATTAACGTGAATAAACACAACAGGACTGGTGGTTTGCACGTTATTTCTAGGACTGTACTAAAAGCAGTAAGAATTTGCCTTTATTTCATTTCTCACTGGTTTGCACGCTATTTCCTGGACTGTACTAAAACTAGTAAGAATTTGCCTTTATTTCATTTCCCACTGATTTGTACAAATATTTAAAATGGTTTAGCTCGGTATTTACCAGTCTGTATCAAATTGTAACTATCTGTAAAACATTATAGCACATTTTCCTCTCAGCATTTACTGAACAGTGCTATTATTATCGGACAATTCAACATTCCTACCCTCTTCTTTCACATTCACACAAGAAATGAAATACTTATTGCCGTAAGCTATCTAAATGAAATTTACTAAAAATTAGCACGAGTTATTTCCCCTATAAATATGTATTGTTCTTTATAATAGCTATAGTTCTAAGTTTCCTTCAGTAAAAAACAGATTCGACATGTATCAGTGTGCTAGCCTCTTGATTGGCCGACTTAACAGAAAGGTATGTCACTTCTATCTTGTTCGTGTTTCATTATCGGTACTTGATTCTCTTTAAAATAAATAAATAAATAAATGCATGGTGTCGGTAAGTTCACAGTACAATACTGCGCTGCGCTAGGCTTTACTGCGGATTAGTGCTATATACTCTTTAACATAACTCTAAACTTTGCACTTTGATTATTACATAACACCAAGTATACTCCACTATATTAACTACAACTCACTGACTAACATTGTGCTACATTGTAGAGCACTTCACTGCCAGTTACACTACACTGTGCGTTGTGCTACATTGTAGAGCACTTCACTGCCAATTACACTACACTGTGCGTTGTGCTACTTTGTAGAGCACTTCACTGCCAATTACACTACACAGTGCGTTGTGCTACATTGTACAACACAACACATGTACTATATGATATGACTTTAAATATCTACAGTGTACAAAACTTCACTGCTCTATAAAACAACACTGCATAATTTCATAAAATAAATATATTATATTGTTTATTAGTCATATAGTGTACTGCACTGCCAAATAGGATATTATAATATGCAAAACTAAATGAATATAATACACTCTACAATGCTATTTAAATGTAACTGTGTTGAAAAACCACTACAGTACACACTACCCTGTACTTTGTTTGATATTATTCTACAGTATTTAAATGTACAAAATACATTTTACACCACAGTGGTACTACACGCTGTAGCAGTTAAGTATGGCCACATTGATCAACATGTCACACTCCAAACATCATTTCCATCATTTCTCGAGTGCCCTTTGTCTTCGAGTTTTTTTTTGTTTGTCCGCATCAGATAAAACAATATCAAATTCCGCTCCCCAACGCATTTCCTACCATTTACAATCATTTGCCATATTATCGTCCATGCTGAAAACCTTAGCGCGGTGTTTGGGTGAGTTTAATTTTACGTGACCTGAATACAGGAATGTGTTCAGCTCATTAATTATTTTTTATGTTATAACGTTATTTTTCTAAGATGGTTTGGGGATTATTTTTTTTTTTAGTGTCTTATTATAATATAAACAAGTTGTTTAAACAGCCACTCCCCAATTTTATTTTTGTTGTTCTTATTACTTATTTTCGTGCTACTGTTTCTTATAAAATTTTCCCGTACATACTCTCACAACTCCCAAGAAGTGAAAGTAAACCTACCCAAAGAGCGACGTGGGACAACCATGGTCTAATTAATTAGCTGCAGGTTACAGGTTGCACGAAGTTGTTTAAATTAATGTCACCAGTGAGTGATGCCATGCAATGCAGAACTAGAAATTGAAAATATCCCTCTAGCACTGACATAATTCATCTCGCGCTTGCAGCCTTCTTTTGGGCCAGCTCTCGCTGACAGTAAAATGTCACCGCACTTGAAAATCGTGACTGTGAGTGAAGTCTCGCGCGAGGCTGTGTCCACAGCAGGAAATTCGCGACTGTAAAGGTAAACCTAAGGGGCAGCTGCAGGACTGAGCGAAAGCCAGTTCAAATTTACTGCGCAGTTATCGAATTTACAAGAGCACACATGAGACTTAAATAAAGTGTTGGTGCTGCTGAAATTCAATTGGAAATTATATATAATTAGAGTTCATTGTGACTCGCCATTTCTACAGTATGTAAATAGATTTGTCTAGGCAACGTGTAGTTACAATAGCTACTTGATATAATTTAGCATCCTTTAGAGTACGCTAAGAAACTGACCATCTACAGAACATCACCTCTTTATGCTGGCGTGCAGAAAATCCATTTATCAGTGTTACTTACTAGTCTCGGTGAATAAGAGATTCGGTTCAGCAATGACAGAATTATGCAAATTATACAAGGCGGAACATTAAAATAGGCGTCCTTCGTGTCAGCCAAGCAATGGAAAACTCGATCAGTGGTTCAGCATAAATGAATTTGTCCACACAAGTTAGAAAGGAGAATTAACCCCTTCTGTATAACGTTCATAGTCAGATGTATTTTTTCCTACTGTCCAGGCAAATGCCTGACTTCTGCGACAAATTATGCTTTAATGGAGAGCTTTCGTGTTAGGAAGAAAGGCAAAGTAATGTTAGCATCAAATCAGCAGGACAGCTGTATCAAAGGTGGGCAGCTACAGTGTTGGCTGGACAGTTCTGTCACTCAGGCAACTTATATTGCCACGTAGGCAATTTTACTTTCAATACGGGCATCTTTTTCAGGTCAGTATAATGTGAGCGGCTCCAATGCCAAGTATGTTGCTTACATGTCAGGTCACAAATTTAGTGGCATGTGAGCGGCTCCAATTCCAATGTCAAGTGGGTAGCTTAGGTGTTAGGTCACAAATTTAGTGACAGGCAAGCAGCTCCAATGCCAAGTGTGATGCTTACATGTCAGGTCACAAATTTAGTGACATGTGAGCGGCTCCAATTCCAATGTCAAGTGGGTAGCTTAGGTGTTAGGTCACAAATTTAGTGACAGGCAAGCAGCTCCAATGCCAAGTGTGTTGCTTACATGTAAGGTCACAAATTTAGTGACGTATAAAATGCTTAAAACGATTACGGAATACTGCATATTGTCGAAAGAGTACTTTATTATACTGCGTTTAAACATTACGAATGACAAACTACTGCATATCGGCTACTGAATATGTGACTATTGCATTCCGTTCACGCAATAGAATAATACTGCGTAACAGACACTACATACCGGGTGTCGAATATTACATACTATTTACTATCCACCATTTATTATCGTTTGCTTAATAAAACATTTTTTTACCACCAGTAGAAATCGTGACTCTGAAATGAGATTTCCATATAACTCTTGATTCATATAATTATTTTCTCTTACAGTGTCGATGCTAACTGTAGATTATCGCTGTGAATCTGTTGCTTCCGACTAAATTTTTACGAAGCTTAAGCTTTCGGTATACAAATTTACTGTCAGATGGGCAGCACTGTGTCTAGTGGGCATTTGAACTGTTAGGTGCACGCAAATTTAGTGATAGGTGGGTAGTGCTAATACCAAGTGGGCACCTTATTTGTTAGGTGCTCACAATTTCAGTGATAGGTGGGTAGTGCTAAAACCTAGTGGGCAAGTTATTTGTTAGGTGCTCACAATTTCAGTGATAGGTGGGTAGTGCTAATACCTAGTGGGCAAGTTATTTGTTAGGTGCTGACAAATTTAGTGATTGGTGGGTAGTGCTAATACCTAGTGGGCAACTTATTTAGATTCACATAATTTCAGTGATAGGTGGGCATCGCCAGTGTCTGGTGGGCAGCTTAAGGTGCGCAGATTTTTAGACACTAATGGACAGCTTTACACTTAATTTACAAGTCTTTGTGGATCTCATTATGCATAGATTCCATTTCAACTTTAGGATTATGATTTCAGCTTGATGTTATCGGTGGCTCGCTGGCATACTATTTTACACTTTCAACAGTTCGTCAGAAACAAAATATAGTTCAATTTTTAATCCGGGAATAGACAGATAGACAGAGGCAAGTCGTTTAGTTCTATCATGTTTTACTTTTACTTTCAACATGTAAAGAGCTCAGTCAACGATACTTTCATAAAATTTAGCTGGTGTGTACTGATGGTTTGAAAACAGTGACCGTTTGTCCAAGGCATTTAATTTTAGGTCTTTCGAAATTGCCTTCCATTCCGGTCCTTGTTTTCGGTACCAATCTTGCGGTTATTCTGCTAAGCAACTGAATTCGATCGGCAAGTAAAGATACCAGCAGCTGCAAGGTCCATAATTTCCAATTTCACCTTTTCCCACTTTCAAACCTCAGCACCTGCTCCACCCACCCTCTCACAGCCCACATATGTACTCCCTAATCGCAGTAATCGGTCGACAGCTTCAAACTATCTTATCTACAACAGCTACACTAAAAAATAATAGTCAAGCAGATTGTAAAATTGAATCAATCAATTGCAGAAGTTTACTTGGTTTTAAATGATTGCCTGTTAAATTTTGTTGTTGCTGTAGATTTACTTGGACTGATTTATCTCTCCTTAACATTCACTTCAAAGTTCGTTGACTTTACTGGCGGCGTGTTTACGATATGCTACCTGTTTTATCGTCAATTATTCTGGTAGACGCCAGTGCAATGCTAACAAAACACATCTTTCTACAAGTTGCGTTTCGGCACCTTTCTATTTTTAAATAAAATTAACAATTTAACTGAAAACTATTTACCGTTTATAGAATTTTGTCTTTTAGAAAATGCAGTACACACCACACCATTTACTCATTACTGCATACCACTTTTTGACTACTGTCAACCATTTGCTGACTTTTGCATACTAGTTACTGACTTCTGTATACCAGCTACTGACTACTGATTCCCCTTACTGATTTTTTTATTGCATACCGGTTACTGACTTCTGTACACCCTTTACTAACAATTGCAGACAGTTTACCAACTACTATGCACCACTCGTATATTTCATAGCATTAAAAGAACGCTTCATTCTGGCTACATTAAGCTGCCTACTGCGTGACTTACTGATTACTGTGTGTCAGTTACAGATTAGTGTGTGCCGGTTACTGACTATACAGCACCCCTTTACTGCATGTCTATTACATATCAGTGACTTCTGCTTATCGATTATGAACTTCTGCACACCCAAATACTTCATACCACTGAACGAGGTACTGAAAAGAGTGCTGACTACCGCGTGCCGATTACTAACTACTATATGATGGTTAAAGATTACTCTGTACTGATTATTGACTACTGCGTGCCTATTAATAACTACTATATGCCGGTTAAAGATTACTCTGTACTGGTTATTGACTACTGCCTGCCGGTTACAGACTACTGAATGATTTTTACAGACTATTACATACCGTTGAATGTGTCATTTATGTGTCATTTACTTACTAAAACATACAAGTTTATGACTATACTATATGACGCTTACAGAAACAAGTACTATTCATATAAAGTTAATAGAGTGAATCATACTGTCTACCGCTTACTGACAAGTGCATACCGATTACTGACCTACAACCATTTCAAGATTGTTAATATGCCGTTTACCGACTACTATAGGCATAAGTTGGTTTGTCGAATACTACATACAGTTTAATTAGTGAATCATACAGTCTACTCTTTTCTGAGTATAATGTATACCGATTACTGACTTCTATACACCATTTAACGACTATTTTATGCCATTTACCGACCTCTACACGTATAAAATGGTTACCGGATACTTCATATCGTAGAAAGAGTATTTAATTATACTGCACTGAGACAATACTAGTGACAAACTACTTCATGTCGTTGAAAGAGTACTTAATTATACAGCGCTGAGATCATACTAGTGACAAACTACTGAATATCGGCTACTGACTGTTACATTCCGTTAATGCTATGGAATAATACTTCTTAGCAGATACTATACTCCGGGTGTCGAATATTACATACCATTTACCATTCACCATTTACTATCGTTTATTAAGTAAAGCATTTCGTTTGACCACCACTAGAAATCGTGATTGAATTTGAAATGAGATTTCCATGTAGCCTATAGTTATCTCCTCTTGCAGTGTCGAACGCTAGCTGTAGATTATTGCTGTGAATCCGTTGCTTCTGACAGAATTTTTAAGTAGAGTTTCTATTCACACCACCTCAGACCCAAGGGATCAATTCTCATTATACGGTTCTCTTTCCTGCATACACAGCTAATGATCTGCCCAACCTGCGCCACGAGGTTCCGGTTACAAGGTCCAAACGACATCAGTGATTGCCTAATGCTTTATACAGTTTTAGGGCAGGTGAGATTATATTTCGACAGTCAATCAGTATATTGAATGGATGCAGCAAATAAGAAAATTCTAATGGATATAGAGATTAAATCTAGATTAAATCATTTTCTCACACCAGCCAAGATAATATATCATTTGTTCATTAATACTGATGGAATTTTTAGAGGTAATTCTGTATCATTTGTTCGTTAATACTGATGGACTTTTTAGAGGTAATTCTGTATCATTTGTTCATTAATACTAATCGAACTTTTAGAGGTAATTCTGTTTGGTGACTTGCTGGTTGCCTGAAACAAATTGTTTAAAGAAATATCCAATTACTGCCCAGTTAAAACATTTTAAATCAAATAATAAAATCTATCAATCTATCTTTTTAACAACTCATTCTCTGTTAATATAGCATTCGAAATTGCACTCATTGCTTATGACATTCATTTATATATTGAAATAGAAATTTTACTGACTTCTTTCCGTGTTTTTTTACTTTATTTCCTTTTTCTCCTTTTCTCTTCCTCACTTTGCTTTTCTGTTTCATACATTTCTATCTATGTCAGTAGATACTTTTAGAATTAAAAAATAACTGAAGACATTAAGTAAAATGCATAATTAAAACAAATCAAATTAAATGGTAATATACTTTTAATGCATGCGGACACAAGATCCGTATCTAAATTACATTTAGTCTATTGATAGGCTGAAGTAGTTAACTTTGTTATGTCCTTCAGAGTTAACTGTCCTTGGACAACTGCATTTTTAGTGAGACCGATTGTTTCTTTTTTTCTATGGTTTTCTTTCTTTCTCTGCTTTATTTATATATTTATTTGTCTTCTGCTCTTGTCTTCTGCTCTTTGAACTAATCTATTTTTGGTGGTTGTCTGCTCTTTGAACCACTCTTTCTCGTGATTATTTGCTCTTTGAACTGCTCTATTTCTCGTGGTTGTCTTCTCTTTGAACTGCTCTATTTCTCGTGGTTATTTGCTCGTTGAACTGCTCTGCTTCTCGTGGTTGTCTTCTCTTTGAACTACTCTATTTCTCGTGGTTATCTGCTCATTGCACTGCTATATTTCTCGTGGTTGTCTGCTCTTGAGTACTCTATTTCTCCCACTTGCTATTTCTTCCTAGCTAAATTACTTGTGGTTATCTCTTCTTTAAATGGGCCCTATTGTTTGGTCCATGCATCTCTTTAAATCCAGGGTTCTACCGAGTCCTAAACCTTACCCCCATTTGTGAAGTTGAAAACAAAGCAGACTACAGTTGTTGCGCTCCACCACCGCCACCCCAAAGAAACATAATTATACACATTCTTTCGAAAATATATTTTTTAAAATATAGAGCACCGTTACCCACACGTTCCACACAAACACAAGCCAAGCAAGCAACGTGAGATGTAAATACAGCTACAACAAAATGGGCAAAAGGAAGGCATCCAATAGGGCTGTCTAATTACAAGGAAGTGTTTTGGGTTTTTTAACAATATCATCAAAGTCTGCATTCTTTGACCCTCGCCCTGTCTCTGTAGCTCAGGTTGAATTCTAATCCTGTGTAATAACCACAAACGTTTTCAATTACAAAGTTTAAATTAAGGAAATTGCGTAGTTCTTGAAGACGGATCATATTCTAAGCACGATAGTGTTCTACTGTCATGTAAGTCATCTTTCTTTGTTTTAAAAAAAATAATAAATTCCGAGCAAATGCGTTTCTCTTAAGAATAAAAAGTGTGTTTGTGTGTGTGTGTGTGTGTGTGTGTGTGTGTGTGTGTGTGTGTGTGTGTGTGTGTGTGTGTGTGTGTGCGTGTGTGCGTGTGTGTGTATGATGAATGTACATGAGTTTTAATATTCTTGCTCGTCCATTGGTGTCGAGAGTAAAAGCCTGATATTAAAAAATACAAGCATTTTTTATAAAAAGTGCAACTGTAATTGACTGGTTTGCTGTTGTTATTCAAGATGTCGTCGAAATCAATGGTGCTGTTTCCCAGTCCGTGCGCAGCACTGTGTGCAGGATATCAGTGCCTTTTTATTCCTGTATACCACAATGCTTCATAAAGAATGCCATGAAACCACACTCCTCTAGGCGATCCATAATCAAACCATTCTTGGCTTGGCTACTCAGTCACGACTAGTCATTAACGCTCGTTCTTTGGGATCGCGATTACAGTTGTTCTCTCATTCTGAAGATAGATGGATGGATGGATGGATGGATGGAAAGATGGATGGGTGGATGGATAGATAGATAGATAGATAGACAGACAGAGAGACAGACAGACATAGATAGATAGACAGACAGACAGACAGACAGATAGATAGATAGATAGATAGATAGATAGATAGATAGATAGATAGATAGATAGATAGATAGATAGATAGATTATAATTATGTGTGGTGCATGCAGTGTTGTATGTGTTTCTCTGAGTATTTATTTGTGCACTGTAAAATTTTTAGGCCGCAAGGGTCTCAGCGGTGAGATTTTTAGTCTTCTCTTTGTTTAGTGCCTTGCAATAAAATAATACTTATGTAGGAAATATCCGAGACAAGTGTTTCGCTCGATTTAATTTAACTGACTTGTAATAAGAGACTTTGAAGAAAAGGGTATCACGTGATTAAGCGATTGATTTAACGGTTTGTAATAATCATCTTGATGAAAAACGTCTCGTTGACTGAACTGCGCTAAGTGTAACGAGTGCTATAAGATAGATTTCGTAGTGTGAACTGTGGACGGGTCCGACATGCACTGTTGTCTATTGACTTAAATATAATAATTATGAAGAAATGTTATTAACTGAGGTAGACCAAATTTACACTGTCAATGTTAATTTGTAAATGTTTTCGCTTAATGACTTAGTTATTTCTCCTTGTTGCAAAATATCTTGAATTAAGACGCTTTGTAATAACTGAGTCATTTCTGCTTGTTGCAAAATATCTTGAATTAAGACGCTTTGTAATAACTGAGTCATTTCTGCTTGTTGCAAAATATCTTGAATTAAGACGCTTTGTAATAACTGAGTCATTTCTGCTTGTTGCAAAATATCTTGAATTAAGACGCTTTGTAATAACTGAGTCATTTCTGCTTGTTGCAAAATATCTTGAATTAAGACGCTTTGTAATAACTGAGTCATTTCTGCTTGTTGCAAAATATCTTGAAATGAGACACTTTAAAATAACTGAGAAATTTCTGTTTGGTTTGGTTTGCTATAGGACTGAGTTTTTAATTTTTAAAAAGATCTTGATTAAAAATGTCGCGGAAACTCGGCTCCACCTGAAGTCTTAAAAATAATCATGCGAAGAAATAATCTGTTAGAAGATCATTGACGTGTAAATAGTGTTTTATTGTGTAAGCTCTTAAGAAAAATACTTCTGTCTCTTTGGTTTATTAAAAAAAAGATTGTGAAACAATTATGATGTGCTTCGATGGTTTATTATAAAGATAATGTAACAACCAGGGATTGGTTTATGGTAACAGATTTTGATTTAAACACTCTTTGACAGATTTACAGCTCGAAACCTAACTTGCATAATGACTTGTAAAATGACTTGCATAATGACTTGTAAAATGACTTGCATAATGACTTGTAAAATGACTTGCATAATGACTTGTAAAATGACTTGCATAATGACTTGTAAAATGACTTGCATAATGACTTGTAAAATAACTTGCATAATGACTTGTAAAATGACTTGCATAATGACTTGTAAAACATCTTAACGACAAACATCACCAATTGAACTCAATGGCTTGCCCTGACTTATTTATTTCCTGACAATTTTGTTTTTAAAAGAAAATATCTTAAAAACATATTTTGCACTTTTTGAAAGAATACTTCTCCTAGAGTAAATGTCTTTAAGTTTGTTCAGAAAAATTGTTTCAAATGTGTGTGTGTGTGTGTGCAATGCATTCCACATAAGAACATTAGCTAAATACACAAGACACGCGAGAGAGAATGTTAACTTAATACATAAACAGTCCAGAAAGAAACAATAACTAAATACTTAAGTTATCTTCTAGACAAAGAACAATAACTAAATACATAAGACATTCCAGGCAAAAACATTACTAAATACATAAGACACATCCCAGACCAAGATCAGTGGTAATGTGATGACACTTTGACAGGTTACCTGTGTGTGTATTTAACCACTTAATTGGTTAGAAAATATTCTATCTTCTTATTTTTATATACTATCTATAGATTGAAAAACTATGGTTTTATAAATAAATCCTTTCCGGTTTTCCCAACATCATCAGCGAGTGGTTTAAAAACAGTGCAAACACCAAACCCAGCAGACATTTTCGATCGTTCCCGTGAAAACAGATTGCCTGCCTTGGGTGAATGATAAATGTACCAAGGCTAAAATCATAACAGAATTTCACTCTGCCGTATCAAGGTGAGAAAATCTATTTCAGTATTGCAGTGAAGGAATTATAAATTATATTTTGAACACATTATTGTGTCATTCTTAGTAATTCAAGGTCTATAAAAATATTTTTAGATTATTGTTTATTACTTGCTTCATTGTGTAATTAACATAACCAACCAATTGATTATTGATAATTGTAAACTGTCTGATACACATTGATTATTTTGCATAAATTTATGTTCTGTTAACAAAATGAATAGCATTTCTTTAATAAACTTTAAGCCCCCCCCCCCCCTCTCTCTCAGGCAGTTTTGAAATATTTGTGATTTGTATCAAAGACAACCTTAAATTCGTTATGTACTTTGACGGCCTGGCTTTCTTACTTTAAGTTGTTTGATTTTTCTCAGTTTATAAATAGTTTCGTATTTCGTAGGTGAACGGAATTTCGGGCGTGGGGTTTATTTTTAGATTAATGATGATGATGTCAGGATGATGGAGGTTATAATATCGACTGATATAGTGATGATGGCGGGGTGTTGGCTGGGTGGGTGGTAGTGGGCATATTGATGGTGGTCATGATGGTAGATGTAGTGTTATGATAATAATGGCGCAAGTGGTGACGATATGATTTTGTTTAGGTGATGATTATAATAATGAAGATGGTGTGGGTAGTGTGATAATAGTAGTAGGGGTAATGATAGACTTGGGGAAAATGGAGTAGTGATATATTTCACTTATGTAATTGTGAGCGAACAATCTTTGCCCCTCGCTTTGATAACAACCTGAATTGTAAGGCGATAAACACTTAGGTAAAGACGCCTCTTTGGTAACAACACGACTTGAAATACGTGAAGTGATATGGTAATGACACCCTTTTGGCATAAAACAACTTGTAAGACGAGAAACACTATGGCAATGTAGTCTCTTTGGCACAAAACATTAATTTAGAATAAATGCAATACTATAGGAATGACGCCTTTTGGCGACAAGACTTGACTGTTAAGACGAGAAACACTTTGGTAATTGTGCCTCTGGTAAAACATGGCTCGTAAAAAAACTAAATAGGATAATGGTAAAAACATGGCTTGTAAAACAATCTAAATAGGATAATGGTAAAAAGATGGCTCGTAAAAAAACTAAATAGGATAATGGTAAAAACATGGCTTGTAAAACAATCTAAATAGGATAATGGTAAAAACATGGCTCGTAAAAAAACTAAATAGGATAATGGTAAAAACATGGCTTGTAAAACAATCTAAATAAGATAATGGTAAAAACATGGCTTGTAAAAGAATCTAAATAGGATAATGGTAAAAACATGGCTCGTAAAAAAACTAAATAGGATAATGGTAAAAACATGGCTTGTAAAACAAGCTAAATAGGATAATGGTAAAAACATGGCTCGTAAAACATGCTAAATAGGATAATGATAAAAACTTGGCTAGTAAAACAAGGGAAATAGGATAATGGTAAAAACGTGACTAGTATAACAAGCTAAACATGATAATGGTAAAAACGTGGCTAGTAAAAAAACGAAATAGGATAATTGAAAAGCATGGCTCGCAAGAAACAAAGAAGAAATAAAACAGGATAATGACGCCTCTTTGGGGAAAAATACCATGTCCTTGTAAGACGAGAAACAATAGGATAATGACGCCTCTTAGGCATTATTACTGCGGTCAAAAGGAAATGAAAGTGAACAATACAGAGCGTTTGGCAGTCTGTGTTTGCAGTGAAGTCAAATGCGCATGAAAGAACACACACATACATACACACACAGTGAATTATCACAACGGTAGCACCTTAAAGATATCATAGATATCACCTTTAAGATATCATAGATATCACCTTTAAGATATCATAGATATCACCTTAAAGATATCATAGATATCACCTTAAAGATATCTTAGCCTTCTAATTAAGTATGCGAGTTCTAGAGACTAAAATTGTTAAAATAGAATTTTATTAAATTCCCTATCCTTACTGTTACAGTAACTGTGAGCCTGAGTCACTGGGCTTTATATATGGAGAGGACACAAAGGCAATTATACTGTCCAAACCCCCGCCCTATTGAAAGTACCGATCGCATTGTAGCGTATTTGGTAACTATGACCGTTTTCAATATATATATATATACATACACACCCAATTTTATGTAGCTATAATTCAATAAATATGTGACGCAACACCACTTAATTAATGGATATTATTATTATTTAATTAACCATTCAAAACTAATTACAAAATCGAGAATCTTAATTTATTTGATTAAAAATCCTCCACCACTCGTCTCTATCTCACTTGGCGGATATAATTATTGGCGCTGTAAACGTTTTCTCTCCTCCACAACAAAGTTTAAGGTCACAATGTTTCCGCGAGTGGAAAACTTACACTTCTACTAGCGACACAGACGAAACTCCATCACACACACGCATGCAAGCACGCACGCATGCGCGCGCACACACACACACGCACGCTCGCACCACATTCTCAAACAATATATTATATTTATCAGTGGATATGTGCTTTGATTTTGATAAACATAATAATAAGCCTGAAATACATACAAATTAAAACAAAAACATCTGATTAGAATTTTATTAATATTTTTTATTCACAAACAGCTGTTTTGTTATGGCAAACTACTGTTTACATTATTTTGTGATTATATTCTGTAAGTGTAATATTGTAAATTTATATTTTCAAGAATATTTATTTTAAGCAATTTTATCCAAAACTAAAAACAAAAATTATTATAATAAATGTCTAATATAATTATTTAAATATGACTGTGTCATTTGCAATATAGACTAAGGCATATTTTGAAAATAATGAATGCTTTCCATTATTCTGTCATCAGTACTGTTGTGTTAGGCTGATATTTTCAAAATGGTCGCAATGAAACTTCCGTTAGCGACACATCGACAGCACTTGCTATCATTGGGTGTCCTCTCCATTTATATATATAGCTCAGGGGCTAGAGTGCGTAATTATTTCATTCAGAGTATTATTTATCGACGATCGAAAAAGTGTGAGTGGATTTGGGGGTGGGGACTATTTCTCTTTGTACTTTGTTAGTATATACTATTGCTCCTTTATTTGTTGGGATTTTGTTTTCTGTGTGTGTGTGTGTGTGTGTGTGTGTGTGTGTGTGTGTGTGTGTGAGAGAGAGAGAGAGAGAGAGGGATTGAGGGAGGGAGTGTTGGGTGAGAGAGAGAGAGGGGTAGTGAGGGAGTGTGCATGTGAGAGAAAGAGGGAGTGTGAGAGAGAGGGAGAGGGGGTGGAGGAGTGCGTGTGAGAGAGGAAAGGGAATGTGTGTGTGTGTGTGTGTGTGTGTGTGTGTGTGTGTGTGTGTGTGTGTGTGTGAGACAGAGTGAGAGGGAGTGTGTGTGTGTGTGACAGAGTGAGAGGGAGTGTGTGTGCATGTGAGAGAGAGTAGGGAGTGTGAGAGAGAGAGATTGTGTGTGTGAGACAGAGACGGGGAGTGAGGGAGTGTGAGAGAGGGGGAGTGAGTGAGAGAGAAGGTGGAGGGAGTGTGAGAGGGAGAGAGGATGAGAAAGTGTGTGTGTGTGATAGAGGGAGTGTGAGAGAGAGAGAGACGGGGAGTGAGGGAGTGTGTGGGGGGGAGTGAGGGAGTGTGTGTGAGAGAGAGGGAATATGAGAGAGAGAGGAGGTGAGGGAGTGTGCGTATGTCTGTGTGTGTATGAGAGAGAGGGAGAGAGTTATTACTATTCAAAGCGGCTGAACGGCTGCCTACACAAAAGGCGCAAATCTGAGCATAAATCAATGACAGTTTTGCAAGAGCCAGTATTTTTTCTTTTATTTATTAAAGACCTCGATTCTGATTTTCCAACAGCTCTCTCTCTCTCTCTCTCTCTCTCTCTCTCTCTCTCTCTCTCTCTCTCTCACACACACACACACACACACACACACACACACACACACACACACAGGATGGAGATTTGTTCTTCATCCAGACGGATTCTAATAAAAATAAAAATATGCCGAGTCTGCCCAATTTTGGTCCCGAAGATCACAACCTACCAGACAAGGTTTACTGGTGCCCGACCGTGGTAGAGAAAATAGAAATTGCATTAAACACAGTACAAGTGAGAGACAATTCTAACTTTGTGTTAGTGGGACTGTGTTAAGGCATTCGTTGTTATTGTTAAAATAGGAAAGTGCGTATGGAAGTATGTATGACTAAAGGCGTTCATGCGTATCTTTGGCGCGACGCACGTGCTTGAAAAGAGCCCTGAACGCACCATCGTTCTGAATTTGTAAGACAAGTGTAAATTCTACTTAATTACTCACTTATTAGTGAGTCAAACAAAAGCAATTTTTTTTAAAATCAGCACTGCGCTTTGTGTTTGAATTCGTTCCAGGTGGCTGGCCAGTGATCGATACACTAAAGAAAGCCGTCCTCGGTCTAGTGTTGACCTACATTTGGAAGTACTGGTATCTAGAATGAGAGAGATGGAAGAAGAACGCAAGCTTAATGTGAAAACAGCGCCTACCAAAGACTGTCTGGTCCCATTTAACTGACATCAACGAACGATACAAAGGCATCGGAATCCAACTGGGGAAAAAAATGTTTGATTCCTCAGTCAACGAGTATCAAACGAGACAGATAAAATAAAAATAAATATTACTATTTTTTTAAGGCGGAATGTGACATAACAGTTTTCTTTCGAATGCCATAACCGTAGCGAATACAATTTAACCAACCGCCCCATCAGAGGGAAAGAATAAAAACAATTCACAACGAAATACTTCACTCAAACGAAACAAATTTGCCCGCAATCCCGTCAACCACCCACACAACGGCGATCTTGTCAACAACATTTTTCGTAACCACTGAACCACAGGCGTTCTAATTACATCCATCATCTTTTATGTCGCGTGGATGGAATGTTAAAGAATATATGGGTGCATTTAGTTGAGAAGGTAAAGGAAACACCAGTCGTTGAGAGGAGTGGGGTGGGGAGAGGTTAATGTATTCTAGAGATTCTGAGTATCGTTGCTATGGTGATTTGCAGCACCCTACCTGCTCCTGCTCCCTTTAATTTTGTTAGTGAGGGGTGGGGTATTGTTTTCTTGTTTCTGCCAATTTCTGCATATCGTCTGTACTAATATGAACCAACTGGAAAGAAGTTATGTTAATGAAAATTTAACATGTAAGCTTTTTTAGGTAATTTATCGTCTCGCCATTGTTGTGCATTTGTCTTTTGTTTTCTTCGTTCTCACATAATTTAAAGACGGAAATGAACTTGTAAACAAATCAAAAAAAAACAATAAGTAAATTAAATTTTTGTTTAAAAATACTTGGTTTTCTTATGGGATTAAATGTATAATCTCCCCTTTTACTCTGACAGAAAAGGAAAGCTGTTATGGTGCAAAGCATGGTCAACAAGAATAGTTAACGTCACAGGCAGAGCAACTCAAGAGACACTCCGATTAGATTCAAAGAGATGCGAGCAATGAACTCGAGCACTTCACTGTTTTAACGGCTCCGAAACTGGAGACGATTTTGGTCTCGTTATTGCGTCACAGCAGAGCTCGAGTACCAGCTTCAAGAACCTTTAAATCTAGAGTGGCTTGACTTCGAGTCCCCGGGGTGTTTTGTACAAGCAAACTATCTATCCATATTGCCTTGACGCTTAGCCTCTCAATTTTTTGGAAACCAGTCTAAGCAAGGAGTGTGGGGTGTTTACTTTTACAAGTGTCTTGCATCACTTAGAATCTTAGATTCTTGAGTCAGGCTAGGCAGACGACTCAGCGCTGTCGGCATCTTTCAAGCTGCCGGCGCAATGCACGTCAGTTCTCGTTGACTGGTTGTGTTTTATCGTGCGTCAGCGCACGCGCATGTAATTATCTGTCACGTCGAGTGCTTGGGCGGCTTACACACTTTTATTCCAAGGTAGTTAGCGTGAGCACCCCTCTCCACTACCACCCACCCATTTTCGGTAAATGTGTATCGCTGAATGTGTTTCAGATCTGAGTTATCTTTCCCTGATAGCCAGTTTCGCAGAGCAACAACTTTGTGGCGCTAATATAGACCTAGTACCCTTGAAAATTCTGTCTTCCAAAAATTATCGTGGCTTAGTAGCCTCTTTCAATCAATGCCAGCTGCACGGTGTAAATAAATTTTAGTGTGTGCATGCGTACGTGCGTGTGTGTGTGTGTGTGCGTGTGTGTATGTGAACAGATTCTTTGTTCAATTAATTCAGAAATTCCATTAATCAACTAGAACACGTTCTTCATTTTGAACATAGTAAACAATCATTTCACTCAGAAATACCTCTAATGCACCGTAAACAGGTTCCTTGTTATGACCATTGTAAACAATCAGTTCACTCAGAAATACTTTTAGTGCACCGTAATAACAATTGTTTCACTCAGAAATACTTTTATTGCACCCTAAACAGGTTCTTTGTTAAGACCATAGTAAACAATATCATTTCACTCAGAAATACTTAAGCAGGTTCTTTCTTATGAACATAATAATCAATGAGTTTACTATCACATTCAATAATGACGTCCCAAGCAGGTTCTTTGCTCGGTTTCTGTATGAATATAAATAACAATCAGTTCGCTACAAAACTTGTTCTGTTTAGTTTCTGTTTAAAACTGTAACTTCTAGTTTTTATGGCGCCATTGGAACAGATAGTATCTTCGATATAAAACTTTGTTGTTTTTGTTAAAAATTGTTTACGTAATTCAAAAGTTTTTCGTTGTACAGACCTCCCTATTCTTTCTAGATTGACGGCCACGTGCAAACGCTTCACTTACAGTCTTACAGCCATACTTGAATCTCCAGCCAAGTTCTCAGTAATTGCATTGGAAGCACTCGGGCACAAAGTAAAGCTTCAATTTCTGATATGCTGTGGTCGCCAAATGTTGTAAACGGTTATTCCCAATGCTTTCTTTTTAGGAACTTAGACTGACTTTGATGTACTTAGCATTTTTTTTTTTTTTTTGGGGGGGGGGGTGTTGTGGGCTGGGGTGGCGCTATTTTATTCCAACAGTTTGAAAGAGATTTTTGTTTAAATTTTATATTTTGATATTTTATTTTTGAAAGAGTATGTTAAACTATTTGGCGATGAGTTTGCTTTACCGATCTTGTGAGGGTTTTTTTTTCCCAGAAAAAAAAAAATTTTGCAGTGGTTGAATGATATTCGTGTTAACTGTGTCCACTAGTGCCCGAAATATTCATAGAAATGACATACGCAAGGGATGAAGTACTGTTTGTGTTTTAATGTGACTACGCCCGAGACATTCATAGAAATAACATACACATGGGATGAAGTACTGTTTGTGTTTTAATGTTGTTAAACTTTCAGCGTAATTTTTTAAAATTTATTTTTGCTAAGCGATAACCTTGACAAGGGCGCTGTTTACATAGCCTTAGTGATTTTTTTTTTAACTCTCTCAGATCCATCGACTTACGTAGACAAGCAAAGTGGATATTTTATTTTAAATTTTATTTGTTAATAGTAGCTTGTTAAGGCGAAGTATGACCAGATAGGCGACGAAATGAAACGAAAGTCGGTAAGGAGACAATTTCGAACCCGAGGTACAACTTGCAACTTACACAAATCTAGACACACGCATTTTAAAACAAAATTAAAACTATGGTACTTAAATGACTCAGTTATGGCTAGCCAACAAAAAGGTTTGGTTGTGGCATTTTAAAACAAAATTAAACTATGATACTTAAATGGCTGAGTTATGGCTAGCCAACAAAAGGGTTTGGTTGTGTAGCATGTGTGCGTGAAATGCGGAAGGAAAAAGAAAAACGAGGAAAGAGTAAAATCTTACTTTAATTAAATCCTCCATAATTGTCTGGAAAATTTACCCCGATTTTCCAGTCACACACCCACTTTCAGTAAACAGAAACAAAAGACGCACAATGGAATGACGTGTCACAAACGTCTAGCCTGTGCTAAAACATACAATTGTTATCTAGCTCCCAAAATTCCCCTTTTGAAAGAAGTCCCTATGACATATATGGACATAGACTGGACGAGATACAGTCTATATTTAGAATTTTAAAGGGAATTTCATTGTAATAAAACAGGTGATCAAAATGTAAAAGAAGCGATAAAATGTCCAGATAGGTTAAAATAATTTCGAACTCGTGATCACACACACACACACACACACACACACACACACACAAAAGAAGGGTTTTAGTGCATATGAATAAGCAAAAGCAAAAGAGTTGTCTTTCTGAAGGTTCAGAATATCAGAATATCTTCCTCTTTAGTAGAATAGAAGTAGGTTTCGTTTGTGACGGTTAGAGCGACTGCGTTGTCATCTGGCATTGCAAAAGGAGCATGGCTGGATGTCCTCACTCTGGTATGATTGTGTATAGATATGGCGGTTGAAGAGAAGGTCAAAACAAAAGTCTATTCTTCTCAGTGGATGTCCATTCACACAAAATGCCAGCCTGAAAATAATTGTAGTATTTCTCCTTTTAGACATTGCCTATTATCGCACGTCTAAATGACGTCATGTTCATCACATTCAGAGGAAAGGTGGAGAATGCTTTCACACTCTCGTCTAGAACACATAAACAAGCTGCAAAATTAAGAAAAGATTAGTTTCCTAATAAATAATTAGAGAAACCATGAGACTGACCTTTGCTGGCAGTTACTGAATTGTAAAATTAGGTTTCCCACAAGTCCACAAACGATTCTGTACAGTTTGGGACATTTTGCTACAGGTGTTTTGTCGCTGTCGGAGATGCTAGTGTGGATCCAAGGCAATCTAACTGCGTCTTCCCTAACTCACACTAAATAAACTTTCTAACATCTGTCATCCAGACTTCTTCGACTCTGAGTGACAAGCTCAATATCCGGCTTTAACGTCCATCTGCAAGGGTTACGATACGCTCTTACGAGCAGTTATGCGTAGGGCGTCTTGTAGTGATCGAAGCTGTGAAAGTTAGACGGAGATTGTATAACCGCGAATCAGAAAAACATAAGGCTGACTTAATTAAATATTAGAAGTTAAAATGTTGTGTGTTGAAATCACTCTTTTTATTATGATTTACAATAACAAAGTTCCAAATATTATTACTAATTAATAATTATTAAGTTTTAAAATATTATTATTGCTCAAGTTATCATTAAAGTTTAAAATGTTACCTTGAGTTAGTATATATCTATTAATAATTTTAATAAAATCGTCTTGAGAGATGGACGAAAAACATCACATTGGTTAAATGTATAGATATTTCAACACAAAATCTAAAACTATGTAGGCCTCTAAAGGCTTTTACTCATCACTTTGAGAAACTGTAGATCTCTAATCGTCTCAGATACTGTAGGCCACCAATCGTCTCTTGAGAAATTATGGACCTCTACTTCTCTCACGAGAAAGTGGCAGTTTCTAAAGACCTCAACTCATCTTTTGAGCAACTATAGAATCTCTGCTCATCTCCTGTAGACCTCTACTGTCTCCTGAACAACGATAGGCCCCGACTAATCTCCTGAAAACTGTAGACCCGATTAATCTCCTGAAAACTGTAGACCCGACTAATCTCATGAAAACTGTAGACCCAACTAATCTCCATCTCCTGAAAACTGTAGGCCCGATTAATCTCCTGAAAACTGTAGACCCGACTAATCTCCTGAAAACTGTACGCCCGACTAATCTCCTGAAAACTGTAGACATCTACTGTCTCCTGAACTACAGGCCCCGACTAATCTCCTGAAAACTGTAGACATCTACTGTCTCCTGAACTATAGGCCCCGACTAATCTCCTGAAAACTGTAGGCCTCTACTGTCTCCTAAGTAACTGTGGGCCTCTATTCATCTCCTGCGAAACTATAAGCCAGTATTGTCTCCGGAGAAATTGTAGGCCTCTGCTCGAATCTTAGGAAGATGTAGGCCTCTTCTAGTTTCCTTAGAAGACCTAGTACGGTTCACTCTATAATGGCCTGCAGACAAAATACGTGTCCTGAAAACTAAAAGTTCACACTAAAGCCCACATCTATTGCCCATAAACCATTTAAATCCCTCTTACTCGCATTCTGCCTTACTACACTCTTTCAAATTAAGTTACCACAATATCAGACGGAAGTTGCTGGTCCATCTGAAACGACAGAGAGACTACGATTGCTTCTGGCTTCATCTGGGAATGGATTGGATTTCATTTTCAAATACTGGTTTGGCTTGGCTTGCTCGCTTGTTTGCGTTTCTTGTTCCCATGCTGGGAAAAGAGTTTGACTTGGCTTGTTGCCAGATGTTTTACAATCACATTGCTAACACAAGGCTGAGACAAAACAAGCCGGTATCAGGGTAATGTACACGCGATTAAATTTATTTTCTGTCATCCGGAACTGTCAGTAAAGGGACGCAATTTTCTTTCATTCACACACACACACACACGCACGCACGCACGCACGCACACATATTCACACACAATATATATACATGCATAACTGTACACACACGAAAAGAACTCGCTCTCACATATACTACATTAATATACCCTACCCACAGACAAACTCACCGACAGTTTCCATACACACATACACATAAGCATACTCTTTCACAAGCAAAAGTAGCACACACTCACACATTTCACTCTCACACACATTTACAAATATACAAAAAATATCATATGCACGTTAGTTTGTTTACACACAGAAGCACAACACGTTGACAGTTCACACTCACTTAAAGACAGACGAAACGTTTAATCCACATTCATTTTTGTCGACTTAGGCTCCACGCCCCCTTTTGGTCGTTGTACAAGAAACTGTCTTTTTCTCCTACAGCGTTCCTAATGAAGAGCAGCTTAAAGTCACGGTGATGATGTATTCTTCTTAGCTCTCTACACGTATAACACTAGCTAGTAGAATCACTTTGTATACAACTACAGGTCGCATAATTATGTATAATTATATAAATATAATTATCTACTAATCATCCCAAGCCACAAGTATATAAAAAGAAATGAAACAGCAGTCAAAGGGGCAAAATATGGTACAAAACAAGGCAAACAGTTTCATACTCCCATATACCATTCAAAAATGCATGCACAAATTAAACAGATTTATAAAATGATAAATACACCACGACCTCTGAACTTACCTAACAACTGACACAACAAAGCCATTTTCAGATTAAGATTAAACTCAACACTTCTAAACCATAAGATGTCAGGTCAAACAAAGACATGCAATCACTGTAGAACAGAAAACACTATACAAAGTGTCTTATTGCACTAAATTTTACTATACAATGAGGAAAGAAAACAATATAATTGACGCCACAAATCTGTTACACGTAATGATCTCTATATTCCACTATACAATGAGGAAAGAAAACAATAATTGACGCCACAGATTTGTTACACGTCATGATCTCTATATTCCACTATACAATGAGGAAAGAAAACAATAATTGACACCACAGATTTGTTACACGTCATGATCTCTATATTCCACTATACAATGAGGGAAAAAAACAATAATTGACGCCACAAATCTGTTACACGTAATGATCTCTATATTCCACTATACAATGAGGAAAGAAAACAATATAATCGACGCCACAGATCTGTTACACATCATACTCTCTATACAATCATTACTTTAACCACAGCCACAACAGAAAAATTAACCCAAAAAGCACTCATCAGTTTCCTTACAGAAACAAACACTGTACACCATCTCTAAAACATTTTAAACAGTGACTTTAAAAAAAAACCAAATAAAAACAATACAGTCACCATCTCATAACAAGGAACTAACCACCTCCACATGAACAAGTAAAACGCCTTCTTCAGAATAAGGTGAGAAGAGGAAAGACTTACAAGAGCAAACCAAAACAGAGAACATCAAAAAGATGAAAAGTCCATTGCGGTTCCTGCAAGGAAAGACGCTATTGAAAAATAAATGAGTGTGGGCTGTCCATCTCTTGTCACTGGGCTGTCCATCTCTTGTCAGACCAACCATTAAGTATCTGTAACGTCTGAAGGAAAAAATGATAAAACCAATAGGGTTAGTTTTATAGTGATGCACCTTTAAGACTCCACCAACTTATCTCCAGAAGTTGGCATTCTAGGGCCATGCCTAGGCAATCCTGAAATACGAATATAGATACAGCCAGCACCAGCATACGAAAACATCTGACCATCCGTGAGAAGTGATGCTCAGCTCTACGTCCCGTACGGTCTTTTGCTACTCGACACAGTAACAGCCTAATTTAGAACGTAACGACCAATTCTTCAACTTGTGATTAGACTTCCATACACATATCATTTCTTATAATTGCTACTCGACACAGTAACAGGCTAATTTAGAACGTAACGACCAATTCTTCAACTTGTGATTAGACTTCCATACACATATCATTTCTTATAATTGCTACTCGACACAGTAACAGCCTAATTTAGAACGTAACGATCAACTCTTCAACTTGTAATTAGACTTCCATACACATATCATTTCTTATAATTGCTACTCGACTATTGCTACTGTGCCTAATCTAGCACGTTTCGTAAACGATCAACTTTTCAACATGTAATTAGACTTCCTTACACATATCATTTTTTTTATAATTTACATCATATCTCACTAAACGACTGTCCTCAGTGTGAAAAGAAATGCTGATAAAATTACTTGAATATCAATGTGGTAGTTATGTTTGGTGCGTTGCTTAGGACTAAATATCAGAGTATGGCGGTTCATTTAAATTCGCTTCTGATTGGCCGGAAATATTTTTATGTCAGAGGAGCGGACTATTTTGGTTCCTTATGAGTTAGGGTTAGTTATTATTAATTATTAATTAATCCAAACACCACACCACACTGATAGTGCCCACGAAACAGAAAATCAATGGATGCATAAAGGTCAGGAAACACTGCCAGTTTTCTATAGCTATTATTACAATTATAAATCAGATAACATAAAACTCTATAGCTATTATTACAATTATAAATCAGATAACATAAAACTTTATAGCTCTGTGTTAAGACTATTAACTCCAACAACATGAAACAATGTTCTATAGCTCTGTGTTAAGACTATTAACTCCAACAACATGAAACAATGTTCTATAGCTCTGTGTTAAGATTATTAACTCCAACAACATGAAACAATGTTCTATAGCTCTGTGTTAAGACTATTAACTCCAACAACATGAAACAATGTTCTATAGCTCTGTGTTAAGATTATTAACTCCAACAACATGAAACAATGTTCTATAGCTCTGTGTTAAGACTATTAACTCCAACAACATGAAACAATGTTCTATAGCTCTGTGTTAAGATTATTAACTCCAACAACATGAAACAATGTTCTATAGCTCTGTGTTAAGACTTTTAACTCCAACAACATGAAACAATGTTATATAGCTCTGTGTTAAGATTATTAACTCCAACAACATGAAACAATGTTCTATAGCTCTGTGTTAAGACTATTAACTCCAACAACATGAAACAATGTTCTATAGCTCTGTGTTAAGACTATTAACTCCAACAACATGAAACAATGTTCTATAGCTCTGTGTTAAGACTATTAACTCCAACAACATGAAACAATGTTCTATAGCTCTGTGTTAAGACTATTAACTCCAACAACATGAAACAATGTTCTATAGCTCTGTGTTAAGACTATTAACTCCAACAACATGAAACAATGTTCTATAGCTCTGTGTTAAGACTATTATCTCCAACAACATGAAACAATGTTCTATAGCTCTGTGTTAAGACTATTAACTCCAACAGCATGAAACAATGTTCTATAGCTCTGTGTTAAGACTATTAACTCCAACAACATGAAACGATCTCCATGGTTCTGTGTTAAGATTATTAATTACAGCAAAATCAAATAAAACTCCGTGACGCTTTGTTACATATATTTACTAAAACAAACTCAGCAAAACTCTATGGTACTTTGTTACATCGATTTACTAAAACTAAATCAGCAAAACTCTATGGTATTTTGTTACATCGATTTACTAAAACTAAATCAGCAAAACTCTATGGTATTTTGTTACATCGATTTACTACTAAATCAGCAAGTCTACTATGCTGTGTTACAATCATCTAAGCTTTTTCTTCTTCTAAGTTTAAATGGCTACATTCTATCTGTCTCATATAAACCATTTTTCTTCTTCTAAGTTTAAATGGCTACATTCTATCTGTCTCATTTTATAAACCATTTGTTAGTAGAGTCCAAAAAAAGGATTATTCGTTTAAGAATCTGAAACTATATGAACATTCAAGCAAACACACCTATATCACCATCCTACGAGGGGAAAACAATCGACTGCATGCACACTCACTCACGCATGACGAACTTTACGCTGACAGTAAATCAATGATATTCGCACACAAGTGTAATCACATCACGCAAACTTTTGAATCTAAATTTCACAGTGAGGTATATGTTTCAGTGTGTGTGTGTGTTTGTGTGTGTGTGTATGTGTGTGTGTGTGTGTGAGTGCGTGCATGTGTGTGTGTATGTGTGTATGTGTGCGTGTGTGTGTGTGTGTGTGTGTGTGTGTGTGTGTGTGTGTGTGTGTGTGTGTGTGTGTGTGTGTGTGTGTTGCAAATCGACCATGACTTTTGCACATAAAGCTTGCAAAATGATATGTTCTGTGCATCTTTTGTATTTCCCACTCTTTTGATGCCAGCTTCCTGCTTTCAGCTACTGCCTGAGAATTGCACAGCAGAAATGGAGTTATTAGAGATAAGCGATAATAGTCTTTGCACAACCTGAAGTAAGCGCTGTCTTTCTCTGTGCTTTTGCAACAGTGTCATGTCTTTTGTCCACGTTAACACATGTGTCTCTCTTTTGCAACAGAGTCACTAGTCTTTTGTCCACGTCAACACGTGTGTCTGTCTTTTGCAACAGTGTCACTAGTTTTTGTCCACGTCAACACGTGTGTCTGTCTTTTGCAACAGTGTCACTAGTTTTTGTCCACGTCAACACGTGTGTCTCTCTTTTGCAACAGTGTCACTAGTCTTTTGTCCACGTCAACACGTGTGTCTGTCTTTTGCAACAGAGTCACTAGTCTTTTGTCCACGTCAACACGTGTGTCTCTCTTTTGCAACAGTGTCACTAGTTTTTGTCCACGTCAACACGTGTGTCTCTCTCCGCACTCGTTGAAAGTACTGATGCGATGTTATTCTCTGGAAACCGACTTGAGACTGGAAACCGCCTTCAAATAACAATTGTAGCAATTTCTGGTAATTTCTCTGTACCAGAAATTGTTCATGTAATTAGCATATCTTGCTACGTCGAAGGAGTGTAGTGTATCTCCACACTTACACACCGTTCCACTCTTTACCACGGTCGGCTGTAGCGGTTTACAGACAGTAACCAACCACAAAAGTGAAGAAGAACATAAAAGCTGCTTAAGCATTAAACTAACGGCCACCTTTCAAAACCGGACTTCTTTGCCACTTCAAATTCAAATGGTCTGACAATAGATTGTTTTACAGCTGGTAAACTTTTAGATTTTAACCCATTTGCTGGTCTCGTTTTCGTAATTCATAACCATAGGATAAATAAAACTACTCACTGGCTTGCATTACGTCAACATAGGATAAATAAAACTACTCACTGGCTTGCATTACGTCAACATAGGATAAATAAAACTACTCACTGGCTTGCATTACATCAACATAGGATAAATAAAACTACTCACTGGCTTGCATTACGTCAACATAGGATAAATAAAACTACTCACTGGCTTGCATTACGCCAACATAGGATAAATAAAACTACTCACTGGCTTGCATTACGTCAACATAGGATAAATAAAACTACTCACTGGCTTGCATTACGTCAACATAGGATAAATAAAACTACTCACTGGCTTGCATTACGTCAACATAGGATAAATAAAACTACTCACTGGCTTGCATTACATCAACATTACATCTAGCGCATTCTCGACTCTAGTTGTTTACTTCCAACACAACTAAGTTGTGCCCAAGTTCAGGTTACTCTGACAATTAAATTTTCAGATAGGGATAAGCAAATTTACTCTGCCACATTTTCCATTCAGACAGCTTGGTCTATTGTGACTGACACTTTTGTTGACTTGTTATGCGAGACCGGAAAACAATCTGTGTCAAGTCACTGAAACTTTAAACTTCTGACATATCATGGATTGGAATGGGGGTAAAAAAAATTTAATTCAAAGATTAGGAAAACGAAACGCTCTCAAAAAACAACAACACGCACATGCGCACGCACACAGAGGATACACAATCACACACACAAATGCACAAACTCTTACACACAAAGACACATTAGCACACCAACACACACACACACGCTCATATTCGGTTTCATGTCATGTCTTCCAGAACAACGTTTTGACTCGGTACATAAATCCTATAATAATAGTAATGATAATATAATAATAATAATAAAATAACGCAGATTTGATAAAGTTCTAATCCTGAAAAAACTCTTAAGTGTTTTACAATAATATTATATGAAGTAGACAAAATTTTATATTTTGTATTTTTTTATATTTTAACATTTTAAACAACTGCTAAAGAAAGTGAAAATATTATTACCAAACCTCAAATAAAAATAAATTCATAAATGCACACTTCAAACAAACCACAACAAAAAGTGAGTGTTCTTCTTGAATATGACCATGATAAGTGTGTTGAGAGCACTCTATAATATGGACATGATAAGTGTGTTGAGAGCACTCTATAATATGGACATGATAAGTGTGTTGAGAGCACTCTATAATATGGACATGATAAGTGTGTTGAGAGCAGACTAGAGTATGGCCATGGTCTCTGTGAATTGAGGGCATTATGGCAATGATCTGTGTATGTGAAAGAGAGCACTCTAGATTATGGACATGATCTCTGTGTGAGTGCACTCTAGAATATAGCCATGGTCTGTGTGTTGAGAGCACTCTAGAATATAGCCATGGTCTGTGTGTTGATAGCACTCTAGAATATAGCCATGGTCTGTGTGTTGAGTGCACTCTAGAATATAGCCATGGTCTGTGTGTTGAAAGCACTCTAGAAAATGATTATGGTCTCTGTGTGTTGAGAGCTCATAATGCTGTAAATTCCAGGTACATGAATCCTGAAAAGCAGAGGAACATTGATTATATGTCATATACTAACCACTACCTGCATAATTATTTTTTTATTAACTAAAACTGCTGTGTGGAGAAATCGTTCATCACTCCTAGAGCATGTATTCCAGAATACCTTACGAGAACGAAAATAAAATCATATTCTGATCTCAGTATCATGCATACTGATGCATGACCTGTCCATCCCCAAATAGGTGACACTATGGGAAATTGGTAGTGCGTGGGCACGCTCAGTAAGTAATTTTCAGGTTAGAAAGGGCATAACTTTTTCTTTGTTAATGTATTGTCAATGTTATGAAATCTATGTTTTTTAGGAATAAAATCTTTTCCAACTTTTTCTGGCACCATTTAAAATACATGTGTACACCAAACGTGGCAGACATTTTACCGTTCCCATTGTTCGAGAACAGATTGTCTTCCTTGGTTATGTAATAATTAGGCCAAGTTAAAAATAGATCTAAATGGTTTAATTAAATCTGCCGTATCAAGGTGAACAAATTTATTTCACTATGCAATGCAAAAATTATAAATTACATTTTAAACATATTATTATTTAGTTCTAGTAATTTGAGATACATGTAACTATTTTTCTTTCAGCAATCGTTAGATTACTGTTTATACTTGTTTCATTGTGTGTTGAACTTAATAAACCAATTGTCATATTGATAACAGTAAACTAACACACAATGAATATCTTTTACAAATTCATGTTCTTTTAATAATATTAATAACATTGCTGATTATGATTAAATGCTGTACATGTGTTTAAGTACTGTACATGTGTTTACATGCTGTACATGTATAATATAATATAATGACCGAGAGGAATGTCATGTCAGCTGTCTTATCCCATTCTTTTCATGCCACCCTCCTGAATAAACTTGTGTATTAACCAATAGTTATCATGTATACTGTTATATCTGAGAGAAAGAGACCTAATGTCATTTGTGGCTAGAATGGATTCATTGTAAAAGTGATCTCTTTTCCTCAGTCAGCAGCATGTACCCATTGTAATGACACTATAGCCATGCATTCCAGCATATACACCACAGAACTGATCCCAGGGCCAGCGTTATTGCCAAGATGTACCATGGCCATTGTGTTTGCAGGTCTGTACGAGCTAAGAGGAGGCCTAACCTCTAATACAACTAGGCTAAGTCACCAACCTTGCCGCTGTCACTGAACCAATGGCTATTTCAGAACGTTTTCGGAATTTCATGCCAGGTCATCTCGATGATTAATTCAAAAAGTGACATTCCAGTATCTTAATTACATTATCAATCGTTATCACATTTTGAGATAATGTTTATTCATTAATAAATAGTTTGCCACTAGAAAACCACAGAGTAGCTTTATTTTATTCGCATCATCTATCATCTAAATAACATAGATTATTGGGTGGCTGGGGGCTAGAGCTGTAAGACTATTGTCTATCTTATAACCATTAAATCATCTATAATTACTCTGCAATCTAATCCTGAAATATGTACACTGTATGTTATTTTAATTCATGGAGGGTAGAGGTGCTTTCTCATTAACTACAATTTATCGTCACCTCACACTTTACCAGACGTCACACTTTGCTTTGGAATATGAAAACGTGTATGTCTTATATGAGCACATAATTATGTTTTTATCAGGTGTGTACCCGTGTGAGATCAGACAGGTATTTAGGGCTGGAACCAGTCAATGAAGCGTGACAGAGGTAACGAATTATTTTGTGTTGTATTCTACTGTGGACACTCGGCCATTGAGGACTGCGGAGAATTGGGGAAACATCATCAGAAATCTTGATGCTCTGAGAATAATCCTATTGTAGTTTGTTTTGAACATTTTAAAGTCTCTTTGCAAGACACAGTGATAGGCCAGAGAGAAGAGTTAAAATAATCAAGCCAAGAGAGTACTAGTGAACAAGACGCAGTGATAGGCCAAAGAGAAGAGTTAAAATAATCAAGCCAAGAGAGTACTAGTGAACAAGCACACAAAGGATTTAAGGCGTCAACAACGACAAACTTGTGAACAGTGCTCCTTCTTTTCTGGTCCAGAAATGCTACTTTACAAAATGTTTGAAAAAAAAAAATGTGATGTAAAAGTGAGAGAGAACTGTCACAATGCTGCACCCAGATTTCTCAGAGAATGACTAAATATAAGGAAGTGTCACCAATACTGATTGGCTCTAGCAGAAATAAGGCTTTAGTAACTTTTTAGGAGCATCAAGCATGCCGTAAGTTGTAAATTCATGTGTAAATTATTCATCATCATCATCAAAACATACCATCAAAATCATATCTCAAGAGCCTTGGATGCTACAAGCAATTTCATAAAGGCAGTTTGGCTTGTACAGCTGAATATCATCAGTATAAAACTAGTGGGACACAAGAAGGTGATTTAGGACACTGGATGGCGCTGAATTTACCTGATTAAAAAAAAAATAACTGGTTCAAAGCAGAGCCCCATGAAACGCCATATCAGTGTTTTGGCAAGAACGTATATCTGTTATTTTTAGACAAATAACATTTGAACCAAACTAAAACAGTCACCCCAGGGTATAGCGGCGACATTATCAGACATTTTGTCTTGACACAAAGTAAAGCCTGTGTCATAAGTCATTTTGTTTTGACACAAAGTTAAGCCCGTGTCATCAGATATTTTTGTCTCAGCACAAAGTAAAGTCCATGTCATCAGTCATTTTGTCTCAGTACACAGCAAAGCCCGTGTCATCAGTCATTTTGTCTCAGTACAAAGTAAAATCTGATCATGACATTAGCAGCCTTGGATCAGTCCAAAAAATACCGCCCACATCATTGGTCATTTTGTCTTGACACCAAAGTAAAATCTATTATGACATCAGCCCTCTTGACTCGTTGCAAACGAAAGTCCAACCGTGACATTAGCCGCTATAGCCACAGCATCCCTAATGCAAGTTTACACCTATAAGGCTTGCAGTACATCGCTGAATAGAAGTCTAGAATCTGACATTCACTTACAGACATCACACACAGAAACAGTTCTGGAAGTAAACGCTAAATAAAATTAGTTCAGTCCAAACCGGTGCGGATCCTCGGCTGGAATCTTGTCCTCATCCAGAAGCAGATCAATGCCATTTCCTCTGTTTACCTGACGTCGGCTTATCACGCACGGCAAGCACTGATATGCATGCGTTTGCTGCTTTGATGTTCGAGATGCCTCACGGAATCGCGCAGTGCAATCCCCAGTTATCTCATTCCAAGCCACGTGGCGGTGTACACTGATACTGGCATATACATTTGTTTAGAATACTACTGAATTATGCCAATCTCTCTCTCTCACTCTTTCTCTCACTCTCTCTCTCTCACTCTCTCTCTCTCTCACTCAAATACACGCCGCCGTTACCGCCCCAAAGCTAAATGATCAAACACACTACTGCTGGAATATCATATAACCGACTCATTAACTAGAAAGAAAGAAAAAAGTGATAAATGGCATTGTCTGCGAGTGAACGAGCAATTCAGTTTACAGCGGGTAGTCTAAAGGTCAAAGGCAAAACTGATGTGCGTTAACGCGCATGCACATGCCTGGTCTGATCGATGTAGGTTACGAAAAAAGCATTCCCACCACCACCACCACCACCTTTGCCAATAAAGAAGACAAATCTAAAACCTTTTACATAAAAATATTTCTATTGGCATGCTGGAAGGGGGTGAATCAATAAAAAATAAATATTGTCATTAAACAAACAGATTGATACAGACATGGACTGATACACTTGACATAGGGACAATATTATACTAAACGGTACACGTATACTGTGTGACCTTTGCCCTAAAAGAGCCAGCAATGGCTCGCATGGAAGGTGGGGGGAGGGGACACACATTTGATGCAGACTCATGGAAACAAACCTAGACAGACACAAACGCGTTACGTTGTCCGCCGTGCGGAAGAGGTTGTGCTAAGCATTCAAACAAACAAACCGAGACCAGACCTGAGAACATGTTTGACGTTCCGTCTAGCTCGTGAATTGCCGGCGTGTGTACAGGTTTGACGTTCCGTCTAGCTCGTGAATTGCCGGCGTGTGTACAGGTTTGACGTTCCGTCTAGCTCGTGAATTGCCGGCGTGTGTACAGGTTTGACGTTCCATCTAGCTCGTGAATTGCCGGCGTGTGTACAGGTTTGACGTTCCGTCTAGCTCGTGAATTGCCGGCGTGCGTACATTTGATGTTCCGTCTAGCTCGTGAATTGCCGGCGTGCGTACAGGCATTACTGGAGAGAGCGGAAAAGAAACAACTTTCTTAGACATTCTTTAGCACGGCAGCAATCCCCTATAGCTGTGGTTGTTGCAGCAACGGCAAATTTACAGCTGATAATTTTAGGTTTTCGTTCATGTTAAGAATGTCAATGCAGCCAACTGGCTAAATATGGACAGAAGAGTTCTCGTTGCAGCTTGGACATGGTATATCGTAGGGTTGTACTAGTTTGTTATGGACTAGAAATGGTATATCGTAGGGTTGTACTAGTTTGTTATGGACTAGAAATGGTATATCGTAGGGCTGTACTAGTTTGTTATGGACTAGAAATAGGGTTTAGCGCGTTTGAAACTGATGCATAAAGCTACGATATTTATTAACTAAATGATTTTATTGATGTTTGCGACAAAAGTATGTGCAGTTTCTACAGTAAGATGGAAAGAAAATAAGATCTAAGGGGAACATATATATATATGCATAGACAAACTCACTTTTTAGTCAGACGGGGTAGGAAACAAATAACTCTGCAACAAAAGGCAAGAATGTTTTTCGAAACGTATCGGTTATTTTGCATACGTACTAAGTGGATCCCCACCCCCACCCCGGCTAGCTACACATTATCTTTTGGATTGCACAGTCGCACCATCATACGCACGCACACACGATATGGCACATATACTAACATTCGAAGACAATACTCTTTTACAACTCAGTGCCATGAGTATGTATGACTACAACAAGCCAGTTAACAACCTGTATTGCTGAAAAAATACAGCACAATCAAACAGATAACAACCTGTATTGCTGGAAAAATACAGCACAATCAAAAAAATATTTTTTAGTCATCCGAATGGCATGCAGGCAGAATTAATCAAGCACCGCGCCAATACCTGCAAGGCAAAACTTCAAAACAGCCGTCCAGATCCAACTAGGCAGAGGTCATGCACGAGGTATTTTCTATGACAAGGACAAAAGAGACGTTTGCACAAGTAGTTCACCCTACTAGCTACTGCGCCAGCAACCTAGTCTGCCCGGAAACTTAGCTTTTGAATAATGTCAATAATGAATCGATACGTAATTTGTAATCACACAATGATAATTCTAAAATTCTGACTGCTTTTGAATAATAAATTAGATATCATTTATCTTTCAGGGCGCTGCTTTTTCTTAATCGATGAAGCTCAGATGGCTGCTGAAGCGCAGGCCGTGTTTGTTTGTTTCTTCACAGTTGTGAATGCGGTGTGTAAAAAGCGGTTATGTTTAAGTGCAAAATTTAGGAAATCAAAAACAAGACCGAATGAAATCAAGCTTATAAAATCAGCTTGGTTCGTTGGAAGGTTGAGAAAAAGAAAAGACCACGTGCTCTATGCGTGCGCAAGTTTCAGACCGCAGCGCCAATTTTATATGCCGATAGTTGTCATTTTCATCCGGGCATTAGCCAAGTCAGGAGTGCAAGTGCCAGATGGTTGTCACGTGGTCCATGACGTCAGCTACTTTGTCAGCGTCGTGTTATTTTCGGACGGGTTCTGGCCCGCTGATCTCTTTAGTTACAGAAATAAAATGTTTTTTAACTGCCAGAAACAGAAGCGGTATGTGTATGGCTCTGTTTTACTCGGTGGCGATGACGTCAATGCCAATTACCTGCATTGTACCGGCTACAAGTTAGTTTTCACTTTAATTGCTTTCTCTAATCAGCTAAGCATTGCTAAGCATTTTCCACACCTGTGAAACTACCCTCTTTTTTTTTTTTTTTTTTTTTTGGGGGGGGACAAAAACATTTGTTTTTAAACGTGCGTTGGTCAGGCATGGATAACTCACCTGTTTGTTCCTAAGGATTTTTGTAATCAAACTCTTTAATTGAAAATAGTGTATTAATACAATGGGAGAGTGTTATTATTGCCTTTTCATGCAGTAGTGGTGTTACAATTACTGTTATTAAGACAGGAGAGAGAGAGAGAGAGAGAGAGAGAGAGAGAGAGAGAGAGAGAGAGAGAGAGAGAGAGAGAGAGAGAGAGAAAATCTATTTATACCTTTATCGACGTCATTTTCAAAGTATTATCCTGACAACTAATCTTAATTCCATTCAATCCAGCCCTCTCCCACTTGAAGCCCGTACACTCGGAGAACACTTCTATGTAACCGACGTGTGTGTAGCGGACTACAACGTTCATCTTCACTGCGCGCCACTTGTGTGTCTTCTACGTAACAAGCACGTCAGCTCTGAAGTTGTTCGCCTTATTAATTCAAAATTTATTCCTATCAACAGTCAAAATTGCTTGATTTGGTTAAAAATATAGAGTTGAAAATCAACTAACTCTCCCTGAAATCTACTAGAAATCTTATTCTACTAGTAATAATTTTTAGTTTAATAATATCAGAGCAATAAGATCTCTCATTGCAAATAATGGACACGTGGCCTTTGTTACCACTGGACAAGGCATATACTGGCGCGTCAGACGTATATCTCTTCACCTGTTGCCCCCACTCACACTCGTGAACAAGGACTGAAAAATTAGTTCTGCTAGTAATGAATGAGCAAACTAAGATTAATATTTTAATTCAGGATTCCCCTTATGTAAGTACAGTGATCTGCCTGGGTTTAACGTTAATTGCTCGGATAATAGCGCATCAACATAAAACACATAATTTCCGTAGATTTTCACTTTAGCCTTTATAATTCCTACTTCTTAACTTTGTTGATTTTGTAAAAAGAAAATAAGCATACGCTACCATTTCGTGATGTATGTACACGACGGATGGCAGTGGGGAATGAAGAGGTGTGAATGGAGATTTAAAGTTTAAAGTTTGTTTACGTCAGCAAACGCAAAGCCAAGACTGTTGACGTCAGAAAGAGCACAACCAAGACTGATTGCTGACGTCAGAAAAAGCACAGCCAAGACCGACTGTTGACGTCAATAAAAGCAGTGTCAAAACTGATTGTGGATGTCAACAAGAGCAGAGCTAATATTGATTGTTGACGTCAACAAAAGCAGTGTCAAAACTGATTGTTGACGTCAGAAATAGCACAGTCAAGACTGATTGTTGACGTCAGAAAGAGCACAGCCAAGAATGGTTGCTGATGTCAGCAAAAACACAACCAAGACTGATTGTTGACGTCACAAAAGACCACAGTCAAAAATGATACTGACGTCAGAAAGAGCACAGCCAAGATTGATTGTTGACACCAACAAGAGCAATTTCAAAAGTGATTGTTGGCTTAGAAATAGCACAGGCAAGACTGGCTGTTGACGACAGCAAAAACACAGCCAAGAATTATTGTTGACGTCAGAAAGAGTACAGCCAAGAAAGTAAAGCAAAAACTGATTGTTGACAGGATGCAATTGTTAAACCACAATTGTAATGTCTTATGTACAGCACTAAATTTGTTCTGGCTATGTCAAGATTACATTTCTGCACAACATAACACTGAATTTGTTCTAATAATGTTTAGACAAAATCTATGCTCGTAACAACACTGAATTTATTCTAATAATGTTTAGACAAAATCTATGCTCGTAACAACACTGAATTTATTCTAATAATGTTTAGACAAAAGCTATGCTCGTAACAACACTGAATTTATTCTAATAATGTTTAGACAAAAGCTATGCTCGTAACAACACTGAATTTATTCTAATAATGCTTAGACAAAAGCTATGCTCGTAACAACACTGAATTTATTCTAACAATGTCGAGATCAAATCTAATTCGTCGAAATACTTAATTTGCTCTAACAATGTCGAGATTTAAAAGAGAGAGAGAGAGAGAGAGAGAGAGAGAGAGAGAGAGAGAGAAAGAGAGAGTAGTTGCAATGTTTAGTTACAACATCTCATTCCTAATGGCATCGAAATTAAGAAGGCACATTACTTTTTTAACCTTTCTCCCTATTTCTCTTATTGAGACAGAAGCAGAATCGATTGCTGAACCACGGAGATGTCAAGCATTAGATAGATGTTGTGTTCATGCAGTATGTGAAGCTTTTTGAGACATTACATCATCCATGTCCCTTGTCACAATACGTCACACTAGCCTGTAGCCCTGAATTCTAATTATGCCTTTCTTGCATACCTCAAGTTAAAAAGTGTCTGCACGTGTTTCGTGCGTGCATGCGCAAAATGACCTATAAATACAAGTTCAGATTGTTTCTGTATCACTTGAATTACGTTGTATTACACACGGAATAAAAATTGCTTTCTGTATATTTGGCAAACATGTGTTATAATTAAGCCGTACACATTTAGGTGTTGTGGCTGGTAACTTCAGCAGTAGTTGTCAGATTGAAATATGTCAGAAGGATAAATTATTTTTAAAAAATAAAAGAAAATGAATGCAACATGTAAGAAAAATGTTGCCTACAGCAAATACTTGCAATTCTTACTTACTTTTCTAACAGTGAGGCGTCACAATTTCTCATTTCTGGATCACCATCATTCCCTTGTTACCGTTATGTCACACTTTTTCCGGTTGCACCCTCCCCCCCCCCCCCCCCCATTTTTTATTGTAAGACCCAGTTTTGAGACAGCCCGCTGAGTTGTGTACTGAGCGACTGGAGACTTTATCAGCTGCTAAATGGCTTCCCTTCCCTTAAAGACAAGAAAAGAAAGGGAAAATAGACCAGGAGATTAACAGAAAAAGAAAACAGATAATTTCAAATACAATACATTTTCTTTATTTCGATCCAACATTATGACACCATTTTTTGTAAAATAACAAAACTCTGTAACCAAGAAAGATTTGCAGTCCTGCTTAGGTATGGCTGGATGTTATCAGAATTTTATTCCAGGCTTTAATCAGGATGTGACCTCACTACAGCTAATAATTTGACTCATAAGGCCATCCCTGATAAGGTAGTGTGGATAGACGAGTGTGAATCTGCATTTCAAAAGCTCAAGGATGCATTCACTTCTTCACCATCTTACATCTTACCAATGTCACCATTTATTGTCCACACAGACGCATTGCGAGTAGGCATCAAGCAGTTTTGTTGCGGGAGTGCCCTAACAGTGAAATAAATCCGGTACCTATAGTGTATGCAAGCTGTAAACTTTTGGATGCAGAAATAAGCTACAACACATCAGAGGTTGAATGCATAGCAGGGTTTGGGCCATAGAGAAATTTCAATCCTGTTTGTATGGTCATGAGTTCTTACTACAAACAGACCACCAATCGATCATTTATTCATCCAGAACTAAACACTCAAATGTACATATTATGCGTTAGCCACTCTTAATGTAGTGGTATACATTTTGCATATAGTACATTGCAGGAAAATGCAACAGTGATGCAGATTTTATCAGTAGGATATGGCCACTTGAGAAAATGCAGTCACAGAACGGGCCCCACATCAACTTTATATTCTGGCCCCCACCCCAGGAGTTAATTAAATAAATCAGTAAACGCATTGTAAACTTGTTTGTAATAACAATGTTATGATAACATCACTTGAATTAAGTCCCTTTGATAGTTTAAAGTTCAACGACAACATGCCTCTACACTATACAGTATGGTCGGAATTTCTTTCTGCGGCACTTCTCTGCAAAAATGTTAACTTCATCAACGTCCATTTGATTGCGTGTTCATTTTCTAACTTGACAATGGCTAAACCGGATAGTCTATCTTGCAACATTGTACTATGTAGATAGCTTTTTATGAGCTTAAGCTTTCAGAACGACCTCTCTGCTGTTGCCACAGTTACTGGTAAAGTAAGGAAGAGAAGATATGCAGTGCAGACATCCGGGAATGATGTAGCAAGAGAACTAATTTTGATTATAAAAAGTTGACTCAGCTCTTTGATTGTGTTTATTTTCTTGATTTCTTGTTTGAGAACCATTCTAAAGCTCTTTGATTGTGTTTATTTTCTTAATTTCTTGTTTGAGAACCATTCTAAAGCTCTGCAGCTGCTCGAAGAACGATGGTGTTACGTCGTACTGCTGTTGTAGTTTTGTCGCCTTTGAGAACAGTTATCATCGGTGGCAGAAGTCAATTCACGAGGCTGCAGTGTGCCAAATGTATCTACCACAACCTGCATTCTTCTGGACCGATTAACAACCTGACTGCAGTATGCCAAATGTATCTACCACAACCTGCATTCTTCTGGACCGATTAACAACCTGACTGCAGTATGCCAAATGTATCTACCACAACCTGCATTCTTCTGGACCGATTAACAACCTGACTGCAGTATGCCAAATGTATCTACCACAACCTGCATTCTTCTGGACCGATTAACAACCTGACTGCAGTATGCCAAATGTATCTACCACAACCTGCATTCCTCTGGACCGATTAACAACCTGACTGCAGTATGCCAAATGTATCTACCACAACCTGCATTCCTCTGGACCGATTAACAACCTGACTACAGTATGCCAAATGTATCTACCACAACCTGCATTCCTCCGGACCGATTAACAACCTGATTGATGAGAATGTGGTAAACTACATTTACTTTGAATCGCATTTCTGGATCAGTGGGTCTGCTATCATCCATAACTCATCAAAGTGCTTCTTTACTTTTGGAATCCGTTTACCTTTGCCAAAAGTTATCTGTACACCCTAATGGTGGGCAAGATAAACCGCCGTTTCCTTGGCAATATTGTATTCATTTGAATTGTTTCGGAATGCTGACATGAGCTCAACCAGGTTTTGTAGCAGATTCGAAGCACTCAGTAAGTCAACTGTATCAGTCTGTAGCAACTTTGAAACTGTATTCACGCTTTCAAATATTTTTGTGAGCACAAAAATAAATTCAAATGATTCTATTTTTTCTTGAACTTCGCCTGCTTCAGCAATGATACCTTTTTTTCCTCGACCAGATTTATATTTGTTAATGCCTTCAATACATCTACATAACGATAGCGTACTTCTACTATGCATTTGTTAATGCCTTCAATACATCTACATAACGATAGCGTACTTCTACTATACATTTGTTAATGCCTTCAATACATCTACATAACGATAGCGTACTTCTACTATACATTTGTTAATGCCTTCAATACATCTACATAACGATAGCGTACTTCTACTCTACATTTGTTAATGCCTTCAATACATCTACATAACGATAGCGTACTTCTACTATGCAGTCTTCACGAGAAGACCATCTTGTTGGGCACAATGCCTTGAGTTTGATATTCGACACAGTTGTAAATGATGAAAGAATATCCCATCGTTTGATGCTTGCACCGAAGAACGTGTAATGCTTTTGAATACCATCAAAAAATTGTGACACTTCTTGTACTTGAGAAACTACATTATTCAGAACCAAGTTCAGATTATGTGCAACACAATGAATGTATAAAGCGTTTGGGACTTTTTCCAAACTACGTGATTGGACTCCAGAGTAGACCCCACTCATTGTGGCAGCACCATCAAAGCCTTGGCCCCTACATTTCGACAGATCTTTGATCAGGAATCGCATGGAAGCCTAGAAACCTTTCATTGATCTTACTGTCGGTTCTTTTTTTCCAATTTCTGGGTCAGTCTCTATCGTCACATAACGAAATACGTCACACATTTGATCAACTTTGAAAATATCTTGAAAATATCTGTGATGACTGCAAAAAATGGAGCCTGATTTATCAACTCTATTAAAGCATTTTGCAAATGAGTAGAAAGTATCTCTGTTACTTCATTCTGAACTGTCGGGCTTAAATATTCAGTTGTTCCACCAGGACGTTCAATAAGTTCTTTCAACATTGGGTCATATGCCTCCAAAAGTTCAATGACAAATTTCCGATAAAAATTTCCGGAATTAGCATTTCCCAACGGTTCCCTGTGGCCTCTAAAAGCGAGTCCGCACGTCGATAAATAAGAGTAACATTTACAACCCGATGTACAATTTACCTCCAAAAGTCCATTTCTTTTAACACTTGTTTCTTGTTTTCTTCATCAATGGTTTTATGAAGCCGCCAGTGATAAAAAAAAATACACAAGCTTCAGCTTGCTCATCTGAATGTTCATGCATTTTACTTGTTAACGATTTCCAGCTGCGAGTTCCTTTTGCCCATGCAGGTTCATGTCCAATTTTTGTGCGATCACCACAAAGCCAACATGGCTCACAATACACAGAGTCCAGTTTCCGTGAATAACACAACCAAGTAACTGGTAATTTCACTCCAGTTTTAGTCGTCTTCTCATAATACTTTTCTGAAAACTTCTGTTGTTTTGATTCGGGTCCCTATGGAAAGGATCTTTGGGTTGGCATGGTCCATGTTCCACCACAAACCGTTGAATGCTACTGTAACTTACTTTAACCAAAACGTTTGCTCTGTCAGTTGAGAACTGATCTAAAATCACTATGCTGCTGATGTCTTCGGTTTCGACTGGAATATCATCCAACTTGTTTGCAGTTTTAACATTTTTAATTTCAACAGTTGTTAAGATCAAACGATTCGATTGAATTTTTAACAGTACAATTAGCACTACATCCTTCCGATGGCTGAGATTCAAAATATTCTTGCATTAGACCTGCAGTGTTACAACCATCTTGACTTGGTCGATTTCTCAACACAGGAGGCGCAGATTAACTTTGCATAGGTGCAAACATTTCTATTTTGTGTAGTTTCGTTAAGCTTAACATCTCCCCACATTTTCGTTTACGTTTTGTTGCTCCACTTGGGTGTTGATATGACATCTTGGGCTACTTTATATGTTGTTAGTGACTTGGTGTTGATATGACATCTTGGGCTACTTTATATGTTGTTAGTGACTTGGTGTTGATATGACATCTTGGGCTACTTTAAATGTTGTTAGTGACTTGGTGTTGATATGACATCTTGGGCTACTTTAAATGCTGTTAGGGACTTTGGTGTTGATATGACATCTTGGGCTACTTTATATGTTGTTGGTGACTTGAAGCTGCTGTAAAATTTAAAATATTTTGATTAAACATTAAATTTTTAGTTTTTAATTTTAAATGTTAAATTAAGCTTGTCATTGCAACTTACAATATATAATTTATTTCATATTACGTCACAACAAGTAAGTAGTCTTAGTTATCTCTGTCAAGAATACGGAATTTAGATAGAATAAATATAGTGTATATATACATCGTCATCGCTAACCACGGTGTATAAAACATCCCATTCTAAAAAGGATATAGCGGGCAACATAGAATAACAGTTATCAAACCAATAAACATATACATCACCTATTACTTTTAAATACTTTTAATTATAACTGGCAAAATATTTACTTTTGATCTACAACTGAATACGAACAACAGTAAACACTCTGACGTAAAAGGAAACAGTAAAAATAGTTCAGCTCTTTACAATGAACTTGAACGCATTGCGTAATACTGAACTACGTTAGCTACACTTACTTATTTTCTTTCTACGTTAGCCACACTTACTTATTTTCTCTCTACGTTAGCCACACTTACTTATTTTCTCTCTCATTCAGATGTTAGTTAATCAAGTTGCAGACGCCAACTTACGATAGTGATTAAATAAAGATATTTTGATGACAATGAAACTAAACATTTACAATTAATGCTACTGTGACAATTGGCTATTTTGGGGGCACTGCATAAATTTGTTTTATTGCACAGAAGCGGACTGACTGTCTGTGCTATAGATTATTCTTGGTCGGCCGGGCCCCACAGCACGGCTGTTGCTGCTACCCCGGTAGTCACGCCACTGCTTCTGTCACACAGTATTTTACACAATTTGCACTAATTCTGCCTTAATCACCTTCTGTTATACAGTGCTTGACACAATGTGTATTAATTCTGCCTTATTCCTCTTCTGTCATATAGTACTTGACACAATTTGCACCAATTCTGCTTTATTCCGCGTCTGAAATATATTACTTGACACAATTTGCAATAATTCTCTTATTTCTTTTTTATCGCTTCATTTCTTTGGCGCTTAGAGGAAACACTTACTCCCTGTTTCTGAGATTTTGATTTTCAAACGTGTGTGTGTGTGTGTGTGTGTGTGTGTGTGTGTGTGTGTGTGTGTGTGTGTGTGTGTGTGTGTGTGTATGTGTGTGTGTGTGTGTGTGTGTGTGTGTGTGTGTGTGTGTGTGTGTGTGTGTGTGTGTTCAGTCAATTGTAACTCTTATGAAGCAACAATAAATTGTATGCTTAAATGATAAAAATGTAATCAAAATGGAGGGTACCAGAAGCTAATTCTTTTTCTTTTTCTCTCCCGCCCCCTCCCCTTCTGTACGTTTGTACAGAACGATACACATTGGCGTTCGAAATAAATGGAGCAGAACTTTAAAACTAAATAATACTTAAAACTGACTGTCAGGTTAAGAGGTCAAGGAAAATGTTGTTTACAGCACCTGTGAAATCGTACAGCACCTTTTTAGTCTACATAGATTTCTTTATTATTTTATTATTAAAATATATATTTTCTTGATTTGAAATGCTTAAAAACAAACAAACCAACGGAACAATAACCATCAAAACAACCAGCGATCAATATCATAGATATTCACTAAATAATAGCTAGATCATGTGACCGTTCTATTTCTAAAAATAAATAAATAGAAACGTGAGTGTTTTCGAAATTATTTGGCCTACATTCGAAACATATCTTTTTCGGTCAGAAATAGTATTTGTCACATGACTTTATTGTTGCTGCCTAACTTTATATGAAGTGCCCTCCCTTGAACTCAGAGACTCTGCAATTGTTGAATTGCGTACTGTGATGCCAACGCCACTTAGTTAATGATTATGATTATTATTAATTAATTACTCATTCATAACTAATTACAAGTGATGGAAATATTATGTTATTATTAATTCTGCAGCAGACACTACTCCCTTCTCTCTCTTGGCTGATATGCTGGCGCCGTAAACGTTTTCTCTCTTCCACAACATTAAGACAACATTTACCATCACACAATATTTCGTACATAGAAAATTTCTTACTAAAGGAGAAGATAAATTTGTCTTTAATTTATATTTAGCGAGCCCCCATCCACTCACTTTCTTCTCCAATATAAGATTATCAATATGTGTAAGAAGGTCCTTAAATGCTTTAAATCAAAAATCAAATACAGTGAAACCTTGCTAAAATGCCATAATTGGGGTCCATGAAATCAGATTGCATTAATAGTGGGGTTGCATTAATGTGGGTTTTTGCAATAGAATGCATTATTCAGATATATATTTCAGGAGCCATGCCACGACCATGATATATCCGAATTCGCATTATCGTGGGGTTCCACTGTATACATATGACAAGTACAATGAAAAAGATTACATAATATTTCTATGAAACCACGTTTGCATAATTTCTGTACAAAATCATCTTATATCCTAAAATATAATTCAACAATAATGTCAATACAAATCACAAGATAGTTCTTCTCAGAGAAGAGAAATGGAGTTATTAGAGATAGCAATAATAGTTTTTACAGAGTCAAAAGTCAAGCAGCCTTACATCTAACATCAAGCATGAATGTAGAGATTAAATCTAACATCAAGCAGGCTAAAGTCAAGCAGGCTTAACTCTAACATCAAGCAGGCTTAACTCTAACATCAAGCAGGCTTAACTCTAACATCAAGCAGGCTAAAGTCAAGCAGGCTTAACTCTAACATCAAGCAAGCATTAATAGACTAAATCTAGCATCTAGCGTGCATGTAATTGATCTAAATCTAATATCCAAGGGAAAGTACAGATCTATGAACTACAAAACAGAAAGCTATTTCATCAAAGGAAAGTACAGAACTCTGAACTACAAAACAGAAAGCTGTGACATCACAGAAAGGTACGTGTCTGTGTGAACTTCAAAACAGAAAGCTATGACATCAAAGGAAAGAACATATCTATGAACAGCAAAACAGACAGCTCTGGCATCAGTGCATGTCTTAAGTACAAAACAGAAAACAATCTCAGCTTAAGGAAGACAAAAGGAAATAATTACGTCTGCTAAATTACAAAAAGAAAAGAAAAAAACCTATTAGCAAAAGAAAACAGTATAAATATTACTGAGTAATAAGAAAAAATATAAGTATTAAGGGTAACAAGGATTACAATATATTAACTACACTAAGAACAGAGAAAGTATTACGTAAATGAGAAGCATTTTTCAAAGAAAAACACTTTCTGTAGTCCATTAAGAGTTTATGAAATTATTGGTAGAACTCTTTAATATCTAAAGATTTTGAAAGTTATTTTATAGTGTGTTTTGAAATGATGCTTAAAAGTGTTTTCTTTCTTTCTTTCTTTCTTTCTTTCTTTCTACACAGGCACACATTCAAGCGCGCGCGCGCACACACACACACACACACTCATATATATATATATATATATATATACTTGACGTTTTATAACAAAAAATTAAATATTATTGTCACTAAACAATACGTGTGGCATATTTATTATAGCGGCTTGTAGGACGTGAAGAGTAAAAAGAAATATAAGTGGACGGAAATATAACAGGAATAGTGTCGCCAAGGCATGCCTTTTAGGATTTCTTTGAAATGCAAATGATGTCTGTAAAAACATAAACTAATATTTTACTCTTAGTCTTAAGTGACAGATCGCGACAGGTAACTACACTTATAACACTTGATATGCATGTTTTCTTCTTCTTGTCTTCAGTCTAGCCTAATTTAAGCCAGCATTTGTCACGGTCGACTTGGTTATAAGCGAGTCAACATCGTACAACACTTACTCCACTGAGGAGCTGAGATGAATATAAAATTATGACAATACTTTCAACTTCATCCACCTCGAATTGCAAAAATAGACACTGGGAAGCTCTCCATTTACACGCACACAAAACGAAAAAGAAACACCCACAAACGTTAATTTGAACATTAGGGTGTGAAATGCTCTCCACTCACACACATTAAACATTAATTCGAGCAATAAAATGTTAAATGTTCTCCATTCACACAGAGAGTAATTCGAGCGATAAAATGTGAAATATTCTCCATTCACAAGCACACAAATAAATTTAAGGGAGCAGCAGAAGGAGAAATGCTCTCCAATCATACAAACATTAAAGAGTAATTCGAGTGGAAAGAAATGTGTTCTCCATCTTTATGATATCTAACTTTAAGTGAATTAAAGACCAAGTGAAATGGAATCTAGATCAAACCGTTTTCATTTAGAAGAAACTGCAAGTTTCAGGAAGAGAGTCTAAGCACACACACACACACACACACATGTATATAAACTAGGGCTTTAACGATTACTGACTTCTTTGACGATTACATGCAATCTTACAACAATTAACGATTAATTAATAGATAAAAATAAACTAAAACTGTGTACCTTCTCATCATTAATAACTTTGTTGCTATCGTCTACTTTAAAACCAAATTGATCAGGCAATTTACCTTTAACCGGTTTATAATCTTTCATCTTAGAATAGGCCATTTTGGCTGTAAAAAAATAATAACAAATAAAAACTTCCGGTTCAACTAAATATCGGCATTGCTTCAGTAAGGAAGAAAATTAGTTGAAATTTAATCGTCATGAAATAAATTAAACGGTAAAATTTCTTTGCCATTAATCGGAAGATTAATCGTTAAAATGGGCAGCACTAATATAAATACACACACACACACACACACACACACGCACGCACGCACGCACACTCACACGCACATGCACACGCAGAAATGCACTTAAAATGCATTTCATTTCATCAGCTCGAACGAATGTTGAATGTAGAGAGAGCATTTCATTCTTCTTGCACAAATGAATGTTGAATGTAGAGAGAGCATTTCATTCTTCTTGCACAAATGAATGTTGAATGTAGAGAGAGCATTTCATTCTTCTTGCACAAATAGATTCATTTCCGTGAGCAGACATGCACTTCAGCTGTTGATATCATTCCATTAGTTGATACAATCCTTAACCTGAAAGTTTAATTAGGTAGCCTCGTTGTAATAACCGATATGAGTAAATCGTCTTTATCTGAAGAATTCCAAGGAAGCGCGCGATTACTTTTATCGAAGACCTATTCTGACTTTGATCAGATCATATTTGGTTGATCTGAAATTAAAAGAACAGAAAACCCCTTTATCTTTCAAGGAAAATTCATTCTCTAACTTAATCAATTTCTGCTTATGAAGGTCATTGCGTTCTAGGATGAATTATATCGATTGTACTGCCATGCCAGGTTTTTGCTCCTAAGTAAATATGCTAACGCCAGTAGTACTTTCTATACTGTAATGAGTTAGGGGAAGTTTGCATTCGATTTATGTCTTTCAACAGTTGAAAGCATTTTAATATTCATAAAGAGGATGTTCGACATGTAACCTATTTTTCGCACTGACGTAGTTTTACAAACAGTGGCAATTTAATCTTTTATACAGTGAAACGGGTGGGTGGGGGTGTAGATAAAATTAAAGTGAGGAATGTATTTGTACCACCAAAGGGAATCTTGGTGTGAGTACTCATTACTATTGTTTTTTTTTCGGTTTATTGTTGTTAAATCTGACAAAGAGTGAAGCGATTTCAGAGTGCATGTGTTGGGTGTGGCTGTGTTTGTGTGTGTGTGTGTGTGTGTGTGTGTGTGTGCGTGTGTGCTTTGGGGTGGAGCTTGCATGTATTATGACATTAAGTCAAAATATAAATATGGGAGCTGTGTCCTTTCGCATAGCTATTGCATGTGTCCGTTAAACGTAAACACACTCACACTCACACATACAAGCACATACACACGCACGCACAAACACAAGCGCGTTTCCACCCATCATCCCATATTTCCCATCCCACCCACGTACCATCCTGTTTGTTGGCGTTGTTTAATTATTGTTGTTTTATTTAAGATTTGAACACAAGAGCGTGGTCTGTTAAAGAGACATTTGGTATTAACAGGAATGTCAGGAATTCTGAGGAAAATAGACTAGCAACAGCCCTCCATTAACTGGCAGATTTCACATGTAATACAAAGTCATCTTGACAAGTCATTGTCAAATTAACTACTTCTATTTACCCGCCCAAATACATGTATACCTGTCAAAACGATGAGGATTGAATTAAATTGCCGACAAATTGCCGACAAATTGCCGACATCTTAGTATTAATAATATTGAAGAGAAATTAATGTCGTTAAAAAAATAAGTCATTGGAGGCTATTAGAATAAATATGATGGATTCATTAATCAGGAGACACCATTTATATAGAATATTTAATTTATTAACAGTAAATAGAATATTTTTTCCTTTTAAGATATAGATGTCAATAATAGTTATGTATAATATCCAGTGCATTAAGATATACGATATTAATAAAAGATACTTTAAACTGAGACAGTTGTCGACAACACTTGGATAAAAGTATTAATTTTATTAACTCCTAGTTAGATAGACAGATAGATAGATAGACAGATAGATAGATAGATAGATAGATAGATAGATAGATAGATAGATAGATAGATAGATAGATAGATAGATAGATAGATAGATAGATAGATAGATAGATAGATAGATAGATAGATAGATAGATAGATAGATAGATAGATAGATAGATATTGTTTATTATTCTTTAACAAAGTAGCCAGTTATGGTTAATTAAAAATACTTTTAATATTATACTTTTTTTAAAAGTATAATATTGTTGAACCCCTGGTCGATATATATTTATTATTCTTAAACATAGTAGCCAGTTATGGTTAATTAAAAATATGTTTTGTATTGTTACTTGTATCTGGATTTCAATAAGCAAACATAATAATCTGAAAAAAAGAAGTTAAACACAAGTTGTATTGTTACTTGTATCAGGATTTCAATAAACAAACGTAATAATCTGAAAAAAAGAAGTTAAACACAAGTTTTATTGTTACTTGTATCTGGATTTCAATAAGCAAACATAATAATCTGAAAAAAAGAAGTTAAACACAAGTTTTATTGTTAACGGTATCAGGATTTCAATAAACAAACAAATATGAAAATAAAGATAAGCACATGTGATAATCGTAAACGCTCATCAGCACTGAATGGAGAGAAAGTATTAATAATTCAAGTGCTGTCTTGTAATAAGTCAGTGTGAATTTTGGCACTGCTTAACATCAGCCAGCTCTTGTAATAAATTACAAAAAATGATACCGAAAATTAGAAATAATCACTCTATTTACTTTTAATAATATAAATAAACCCGTCAACCCAAATCCATCCTGTTTACCCTATTCACCCTTACTAGCATACAGCAATGTTCATGTCAAAGTCACTAGAAACAGAGCGGGCTGTGTGCAATATTATTAAAGATAACACAGTATTGAAATATCGGTTATTCTAGAAACCCGCCAGGTCGAAAGAAAGAGAGACTGGACGGTGAGGGGGGAGGGGCTGTTGCAATCGATTTCATCAACTCTATAGCATTGAGAAAAACCGACATAATTCCTGACATTCTTCACATTCTCCTGATACTTCAAGCGGTGTTAGGCTAACATGGCGCGCTGCGACAATTAGGTGTAAAATATATCGCCGAGACAGATGAGTTAGATGCCCAGCCTTGTGGCAGATAGATTGTTCGTAGTGCGTTGTTACCTGGCTGGCTGGATGGCCTGCCAGATGAATGGATTTCGCATTCGATTCTGAGAATGAGATTGCTGATGAAAGCCAAGAGTTTGTGGACAGCCCCTCGGTGGTCTTCTACAGCATACATTATGTCATGGAAAGGCGCATGTGTTCCTGCAACTCTTGACCCACTGGCTACACTACGCTTCGACCCACTGAACACATTATGTCTCGACCCACTCAAACATTATGTCTCGACCAAATGACTACAATATATAAAAACAAAATACATTCCTTTTCACATGTATTTGAACTCTCGGTCCCCTGACTACATTGTGTCTTGGCCCACTGACTACATTATGTCTCGGCCCACTGACACCGTTATGTCTCGGCCTCCTGACTACATTGTAATTGTAAAATGCATTCCCTTTTACATGTATTTGAACTCTCGGCCCACTGACTGCATATAAGTCTCGGCCCACTGACTATATTGTGTCTCGACCTCTGACTACATTAAGTCTCGGCCCACTGACATAAAGCAAAAGTGCATACTTTCTTATTTGTACTTAAAACTCTCGACCCAGACACTGAAATTCTTTCAAATGTGTGTGTGTGTGTGTGTGTGCGTGCGTGCGTGCGTGCATGTACGATTGCACGTTTGTAGCTGAGTGTGTGTATGCATGTGTGTATGAATTCGGTGAAACACGTATGACTGAATTAATTATGTATCACATATTGACTTCAGGCATTTGTTCAAAGTGTTGCTTAATGCGAAAATATGCCACTCCGATAATATTTCTAAGAAATCGAAGAGCGCCTGAATAATTGTGTATTTTCATCAGCACCACGCTTGTTGCTTAGAAACAAGACAGTTGAGCAGTTTAGAAATAATCCGACATGCCTAAAATGAGAAAATATGTGTGTGCAAATATGTGTGTGTGTGTGCGCGCGCGTGTGAAGTATGTGTATACGCAAATATGTATGTACATTTGTATGTGTGTGAAATATGTTAAGTATGTGTATATGCGCAAGTGTATGTTTGTACGTGTGCGTGCGCGTGCACAAAAGTGTTGTATGTGTGTGTGTGTATTGTTGTTTAAATAGTAATGCTTTGAATTCAGTTTGGTACCTGTTAACGTATGTGTATAATCATCTGATTTTATTTCAAAGTATGTAGTTTTAATTTTTTTTTTTCGTTGTTCTGATATACGCACCAAGCTGTTGTTTTCTTGTAATTAAAATCTTCTCCCATTATACACGGTGGCCCAAATGTAGGTTTACAGTTATTAAACTACCTTTTATATGGTTGAATGGTGGCCACCACGTTCACCTGACCTGACACCTATGGGTTTATTTTTGGGGGGTGTGGTTAAGAACAAGGATTATGAGAAGAAACCCAAAACAATAAATGATTTAAAAGATTACATTCATTTTTCAAATAAATAGTCTACGTGATAACTGTAAACCTACTTTTGGGCCGCCCTGTAAATGCCTATCCATCTATCCATTAATGCACCACCACTCAACCACATTGTCTCCCAGCCAGCATTCTATTTTACGATCTATATATGCATGTATGTTTACCTATCTATGCATCTGACAATTTATCCATCCATACGCTAGGTTATCATGCTAGCCACTATTATATACTTTTGTACTTTAGTCTACCTATTTGTCCATTATGTCTGTCTGTTAGTCTGATGCTTTTTTAATCAAAGTCACGTGCATGAATTCGTCATAACTGAGACATATCAGAATTGGTAATGCGTATGCCAGTCAATGATGGTTTTAATGATTGCGTCAGTAATATATGAATGCAGAGACAGAGCAATGGAATATATATCAATGGTGACTGTGCATGAATGTGTCAATAATGTCAGTTCGTGAATAATGGCATTGGGTATCTGTCCATAATGAAAATATATGTCACTAATAACAGTGCTTGGTTCAGTACAGTACTTCTAAATGATGGATTTTCAGTACAATACTTCATAACTCTGAATTGTCATTACAATACTTCAAAATACTGCATTGTCATTACAATACTTCCAAATGCTCGATTGTCAAAACAATACTTCTAAATTCTGGATTGTTATTACGATACTTCTAAATGCTGGATTGTCAGTAAAATACTTCATAACTCTGGATTGTCATTACAATACTTCTAAATGCTGGACTGTCGGTACAATACTTCTAAATGCTGGATTGTCAGTACAATGCTTTTAAACTCTGCCTTGTCATTACAATACTTCTAAATGCTGGATTGTCAGTACAATAATTGTTATTACAATGCTTTTAAACTCTGCAGTCTCATTTCAATATTCTAAATGCTGCATTGTCATTACAATACTTCTAAATGTGGACTGTCATTACAATACTTCTGAATGCTGGACTGTCAGAACAATTCTGTTAAAAGCTGGAGCCAGGAACTCAACCAATTCTATTTCTGAGTCACCCCCAGCAGGCCTTAATACAACCTGGAAGTAACCTTAGTTACTTTATTGTCTAGCCTGTTATATTTAGAGTCCTTTTTATTGTTTTTGTTCTCTTTCCTCCTTGTTTCTATTTCAGTTAGTTGCTAACACTTTCAATTTCACTTTTGGCTACTCTTCAATGAAGCCAGAGAAGAGCTGATGCAAACAGAGTGTGTCATGCGAAATCATCGCGACTAGTTGGTACGGATGTAGGCATTTCCGTAGAGTATTAAGCGTCGCGGATTTCCATTGTGTTGCACGCAGTCCTTTTTGACAGTTATATTATTTAGTTTGAAATGTTATGACAATATTATCAATAATTAATTATTCACACGAGTTCTACTGTGTGTCGTTCAGTTGTTTGCGAACTCTGCCTTTGGAATTCTACTATTTACACGGTCCTTGCTGGGTGTGGCCGCTATAATACGTTTTGCCTCTAGTATGATTATTATTATGAATTCCTTTATCATTTAATAGACATAATCACTTATCAGTGGTTAAATTTAGGATTTGTTTCCAACACGAATTCCACACTCACACACCACTATAAGTAACGTACTACCGACACATAATTTATCTGTTCGCAGGGGGGAACTTATGTAATTTCACAATTTTACTAACTTTCATCCAATCATTGACTCATGAAGCCCCCGTCCACCCACTGACTACTCCAGACATGTATCAATTAACATGCATAAGAAGGATTTAACAAAAGATAAAGATTTATTATAAAATAATATATTAACAAAATACAAGTTTGAAACAATCACGTATTTACATTAGTAATCAAGTGTTCACAATCAATATTTAACAACGACTATCTGAAGGAACAATCTCTAATCAAACTTACAGATTCTAATCACGAGATTAGAAAAGAGAAAGATAATTAACTGAGTTTGTGACCTGTTCTGTCGAGCCACCATATTCCGCGTCGTAGATAAACACATATAGAAAGTTTATAACTGTTGATGAAACACCAGAGTCTATTTTGCTCGTGTACACTGTGTGTTGAGCACTCTGGGGTCTCCTGGAAATAGGGACTTCGTTGATAATAGACGTCTGCACTCTCACCACCCTGGGATTTCCAGATGATTCAAACGTCAATTACAGAAATCTCTCAAGACGAATTTACGTCACGTCAATAAGAAGCCAAAAGCCAAAAGAGAAAGCAGAAAGCTGAAGGCTGAAGCTGGAAGCCGAAAGCTGAGAGGCACGCCCTGAAAAACATTCAAGCGCAACACTTAAAATTCAGTTCATAATTTCCTACACTCTCTCTCTCTCGATTTCTCTCCAGTCATTCAACTTACATGTCTGCAAGAGAATTGTTAACCCTCATACATACTTCATTCACTAATACATAATTTCTAACATATACATATCAATGAAGCTTCAAAATATACAATATATCAAATCAATGCATGAACAATAATTTTAACTTCAAATTATTGTAAGTCCATTCTCGTACTATTGGTCAGATAACTCACCACTTGGCTGACGATTGCCTTAGAACCAGACTTCTAATGTTTGTGGCAAGTAATTGCAAAAAGGTTAGACTGGGTTTTTATAAACTCCATGTGTCAACCAACCGGAACCATTCATTCACTCTCTCAACACCCATGTTCGCCATTCACAGTGGTGTACCTAGATTTCTGATCAGGACTTATCTATTTCAATCGGATGTTACCTGTGTCCACCTCCCAGCCATCCTCCATCAGACAGCTATGCTTGTAACTATATAATTTAACAGTCTGGGTCGGAAATCGTCCTTCCGTCGGATTTTAGCTCGCAAAGGAGCGTGAAAAATTAAGTGACTATTAACACCACTGGGTTAATTTCTTTATGTTAGGCAAGAGTGACTTCCCAGCATCACACTGAGGAAGCGGAGGTTTCCGTGGAGTGCTGCTTTTAGTAATGGGGCAACTCTGTGGTTCTTTATAGTTTATTAAAGTACCCTTCTAGTTTAAATATTTTGATCCCCATTCTTTTCTGTCATTATTAGCACCACAATTCTATTCAGATGAGTACTTTATTAGTTATGCATGATTACTACTAATAATAATAATAACCAGTAACAAAGGGTGCATGTCACATTATGATAGACTCCATAGATTTTGTTGCTTCATTGTGCCTAATATCTATAATAGACTCCTGTCTAAGATTTTGTTTTCTCATTATGCCTCCTGATGTCTATGTTTCATGCTCCTGCTCACGTCCCAACAGTGACTGGTGTATCATCCATGCTCTTGCAGAGTCAGTAATTTGGTATCGTGCGAGATCATCATAATCATCAACATCATCGTTGCATTCAATATTATTAACATTCTTCTTTTCCTCATCATTATTATTGTTCTTGTTAGTGAGGATAGTGTTGATATGGTTTTGTTACTTTTTTTTGGTTAGTATTATTGTATTTGTTGTTCAGCACAGAAATGCAAAACATTACTCATCAGAACTTATCATGCTACTAAGAGGCGGTTGCCGGAGGGGGTGGGGATGGTGAATATAATTAACTGGAACACTGCCATCTTATAAGCGCAACGTAGTTTGTTTCCTTCACGACATTTAAAAATACACGTAAATAATTGCACTTCTAAGATCTATTTTAATGTGTAGTATTTGCATCACATGAGCAGTTGGCAAATACCCAGCACAAGAGCCATAATTACGGGGCAATTTAAGCTTGCATTGCGAGTGCAAGAGGTGCCGTTGGTAGACTTCGTTCAAATTGCTGAGCACTCATAGATCAAGTCGGTGTTTTGCATAAGATACGCCTGCTCAGAACGCAAGGGAGAAATGTTACTGCTGAGTTGTAAAACGATATTGGTGGTGGTGGGGGATAAAAAAATAAATATTATATTCATAGCAATCGTCCAAGATTGTTTTTGGTACATTGTACAGAATTATTTCTTTGAAGACCGACTAGGTGCATTATATAAGCCAAAATTGTCCATAGCTTATTGATGCATTTTAGAGACTTACTTTTTTAAAAACTGACTGGAGTTATATTAACCAAATTCGTCCGATATCGATGAATGCGTTATATTAACAAAAATTGTCCATGAGTAATGAATACCTTATATTAACAAAAATTGTCCATGAGCGATGAATACCTTATATTAACAAACATTGTCCATGAGCGATGAATACCTAATATTAACAAAAATCCCCCTAGATTGCTTGGTGCACTACACTACCTTATCAAAGTACATCCGTGATTGATTAGTGTATTCTAAAAACATTTTCATGATTGACTATACTAATAAATATAAATTCTGTCCAAGACTACTGATTGTCGCATTAAGCAAATAACAAGCAATCTTTAAGACTGAATTATGCTTTGAATAAACAAAAAAAATGTCCATGAGTGATTGTATGCATCATACTAACAAAAGCAATCCAAAAGACTGACTGATGAACTGTATTAACATCAATTTTGACCATGATTTTTTATCTGTGCTTAATATCGCCCATGTTTGACAGTGATTTTTACTAATATAAAAATAACTTAAGTTTCTTGTTTATCACAATATAACTCCATTCTATCTGACACTCTATTCTCAAACTTAAATTCCTGCAACAGTATTCATTATCCCCTTGCACACACATGGTAAAATAAACACAGCATATCAAACAATGTCACATATTAGTACACCACTGGGTGAAGCTTAGTTCAAACATAAAAGTTAACTCACATAGTACATCTCTACATAACACAAATATAACATGTCATAGTAAAAAATTGCATCAGTCAATCAAACTCACCACTCAAGCTAACAACTGCCTTCAAGCTGGACTTCTCTCTTTGTCACTTGAATTGAAAGTGCTAGGGTGTAAAATTCTCTACAGCAAGTGAACTCCTTAAACTCAGCCCATTGGTTAATCTCGTTCTCATAAATCATAATTATGATTATAATCATTGGACAATAGGAAACTGCTCACTCAGTTTCCATTAGTTCAGAAAATCTAGAATATTCTTGCCTCAGGCTGTTTACTTCAGACTCAGACACTTTCTAACTAACACCATAAGAAGTACCCAAGGTCGGGTCACTGACAATTTTAGCAACTTATATAACAAATAAATTAAAAATAGGGAGAAGCTAATTTACTAGTATGCAAATACTGTGACCTGATTTATGTGGACAGAATGTCGTGAACTGGTTTTATTCATTGCTCACTAGTTATAATCTATTACAAACAAAATTTGATTCCATACCGGATCAGACTTCGCCCGTGTTAACAAGGTCTGCGCTAGGCATTGATGTTTCATGGTGTTCCAGTGAAAAATGGGCTGCTGAAATGCAAGCGACAACTCGGAGGAGATGGACCAGAGAGAAAAACATACAAATCCCTTATTATCAAATCCAACCAACAGCAAGAGGATATAGAAAAAGGATGCATGAACTCCGGCTCAGACACCATCCAGATGATATAATCAGTGAACAGCGGCTCCTGGACCAGAAGAGAGCGATACTACAAAATAGGTTTCTTACAGCTCTAGAAATACAGGAGACAGAACAGCAACAAACGAATACCACAACCCGATACACTGACATTGAAGACAATGAAAATTCCACAACCTCACAACAGTCAATTCCAGTTGACAACCACGCTGGGGAAATTCCATGCGACTTCACTGAAGAACAACAACGCTTGTTTGAAGACATAACACGTTTCATGGACAAAAATTAGTCACATGTAGGAAGAACCCCAACAAAAAGGCTTATTATAACTGAGTGGTTTGATGGATCACAAGCAAACGACTGATTGTGCAGTCAAAATAACGCGTGATAAGTTGCCGTTTTATTGGATTGACTCTTAAAATAATGACCTTTCAACTGTAAGGTTTCATCCAGAAATTATCCCTAGGTGCTTTGCAACCATTCGTGAAATCAGCTTAATTTGAATGCGGATGCTAACTTCACTTTAATAATAATACTGGAGTTTACTTTGTTTTCAGAGGTATATCAACCAAGGGAGACCATTAAACAAGATCATCAGAATTTGTCGTTTCTCACGTCATTGGTTGTGAAATGAAGATGACAGCTAGTTGATGGAATTTTATTATAGGCTTGTGAATTATTTAGGAAACGACAACTGGAGAAGAAAAACCAACAAATAATTAAATAAATTACATTAAAACTGTCAAATATAACGTAATTAAACTCACAAACATTATAAGGAATTCAGTCACATGTTTAACTGTGCATTATTTGCAAACATTTCAGCTGTCCTTTAACTGGTGCTGCTTGATCCATTTATATTAATCTTTGTTATACAACTTACATTTAAAACTAAAAACAACGGCCTAACCATCTGACAGACCATTTACACGTGCACTCACACACATGCACACGCACACACACACACACACACGCACGCACGCACTCACACACACACACATACGGCTCACGAACGCACACACATGACACGCACAAACATGGTACACAAATGACACACAACACCTTCATATTGTGATAAGCTTCTCTGTGTTTCTATAAAACTGTGTTTGGTTTCCCTTACAACTACTCTCGTTATTCACGATCAGAAAGCGAGCCTTTTCAAGAATGTAATTCAATACAAATACACGTAGTAATGTGCCATAATGTCAGTAAAGGAAGAGTCTGTTATTACGTCAATACAAATACACGCGGTAATGTGCCATAATGTCAGTAAAGGAAGAGTATGTTATTACGTCAATACAAATACACGCGGTAATGTGCCATAATGTCAGTAAAGGAAGAGTATGTTATTACAATACAAATACACGTAGTAATGTGCCATAATGTCAGTAAAGGAAGAGTGTGTTATTACGTCAATACAAATTCACGCAGTACTGTGCCATAATGTCAGTAAAGGAAGAGTCTGGTATTAAGTGCAGGCAAACTGCCAATCCATAGAATTAACCCCTTTTTTGCTTTGCGCAAAACGGAAATTTGTGAAAGACCTGCATGCTTGTAAGTTGTTTTTTTTCATGGCAAGAATTATTCCCCATCTACCTGCTCTTATACCTCCCATTCTCTGCAAACAATAGTTTGACACGTGCGTTCTCCACGAGGGAGTACTAATGAGTTAAAGCTGAGTAGTGAGTAATTTATCTTAACTTCGTATAATGTCAAACAAACAACTTTCATTTGCTTCACGAGTTTACTAAATTCAAGCACAAACTGAAAAGAGTACAAGCGGATACAAAACAAAAAGCAAAAAACTTAAAAATAACTCATATCCCACTCATTCAAATTAATTCAATCTAATCATCTAACCACCATTATTCCAAATCATCTGTCCACACAGCCAAACACTTATGTACTCAACCAATGGCCCATTCATCCAACCAACGACGCATCCATCCATCCAACCATCCATCCATCAAGTTACATACATTAAAATTTAAGACATTTCTTTTTGTTTACTTTGAAATTGTGCATTTATCATTTGTTCCGACAATATATTAATTGAGGGTTGGGTGGAAATGTCGCCTTATAATGCAGACGTTCATTGTTCCATTCATCCAGCCATCCAACCATCTGTCCGTCTATTCATGTAGTGATATGCACGGCATTACGATACTATAAAAAAATCATTAAATAGTATATAATTGTTAGCACTCAACACCACACTGACTCCATGTTTAACTGGAGTGCACAGCACTCAAAACCACACTGACTCCATATCTAACTAGAGTGCACAGCACTCAAGACCACACTGACTTCATGTTTAACTGGACTGCACAACACTCAACACCACACTGACTCCATGTTTAACTGGACTGCACAACACTCAACACCACACTGACTCCATGTTTAACTGGACTGCACAACACTCAACACTACACTGACTCCATGTACTAAACAAAATACATGAAAAGGGTGACTGAAAAAAATAAGCATGTTTACATCCATTCTTCCATCACATTAATTTGCATAGCTTGCTACATCACTTCCAAAACAGTAGATTTGTTTTCCAAGCCGTCCACAAACAAATAGCAAAACCATGACCGACCGTGGACTACGTCTGAATAACCAACCTCCATACGGGTGAAACGTGTACTTGTTGACCTACTATCGGGTTTTCAGTGCACAACCTTTGCAAATGGTACCCACATTCACGAAAGCCAGGAAGGACACGTACACAGTGACTGCTGACGTCACCACCACCACCACCTTTCCCCATGTTTCGAAAAAGCGAAACCGATATGACAGGTTGATACCGTGAGGACTTATAACAAAATATGCACATAGTTTATGAATACATTTGTTTAATAATTAATGAAGTGTCGCCACGCCCCAAAACATGTGATTGACATACATGCATATATACTTCAGTGCCGTATTAAGGTGTTAAGATTTAGGCACTACACTGCTAAAGTATTTAGCAAGCGCAAAAGGGACAAAACTAGGAGAGGTACGTTATCTCCCTCTCTGGTGACGTATATATTCCAAGAATTCTTCCACTGTAATCATTTCACTAGTATCTAGTGCATTTGTATTACTTTATTTTATAACAGATCATGGTCAGATTTTAAGTTTGTTTTTTCTTTTGGTAGGCATTCAAACATTCCACAGTGACTTGAGTAACCTGTGACAGTCCATGCGTAAACTGAATAATCGTGGAGTAGCAAACCATTGCATTTTTAGTTCAGAAAATTACCAACTTTCTCATCTTCTTTCAGTGCTTTGGTAAAATTTTATTTTGAATTTAGTTAGATACGATGGACTTTCTCTTTCTTCGAAATTATCCAAATTTAAGCACCAACGTATGTATATCGGTATATTTAGATTTTTTTTTTATCTTCATGGTTACTTTTGATGAAGATGGCGAAGGTGACTGAATCACGTCACGTAGCAACCCAACTATCGCCTCATCTTCGTCTTGTATATCTTTCATACGAACTTCAAATTTATATAGCAGAAGATATATTTTTTGGTAGCTCACTATTTCTAAACTTCACAAAGTGCTTTTTATAATAAGCAACTACCATGAGATGTAATTTCATATTTTAAAGTTTTTTTTTCTTTTTTTACCGACGTATGTTCAAACCTGGATCTGCCTTAGCCTCAAGTCTCGTAAAATTTGGATTTGGAGTCATGACACTTTTACCGACTCCAACTCCGACTCCACGACACCGACTCTCTACTTCTACCATTCTTCTGAATCCGAATATTGCCGAGTTACTTCGGTACAGATGCAGTTAACAATACATCGAAACATATGGGTATTTATGCGCCGGATATGCCTCCCGCATGCGCACAGCACGCATTCAAGAAGTATAAGTACATTATTGCTGTTATTCTAATTCTATGTTCTTGGCAGTCGCGACTCGCATCTAACCTGAACACTAGTTAAATTGATTACCAGTAATTAAATTATTTTCTTTAAAAGTAGATAGAAAATCGCCATCCTTTGTGAAAAATATCGCCTTACGATAGCCTACTTCTTATTTTCCAAGCACGCAAATGACATTTCTGCCAGCTTGCCAGTGGAATTTTCTCGGATTGATCGAGATGACCAGGGTTGTGGTCTTCTGGCATGTAACTCGTGGATAATTCCAATAATAAATGTGAGTGGTAAAATGCCGGTGACAGCAGCATGGTTGCTGACTTTTATCTCTGTTATTCAGTAGAAGTCATACCATCCTTCAGTCCGCGTTTGACGGGCTGGGTGTGGATACGCCATACACAGTGGTCGCAGGTACTCTTTGGCACTGGTGCAAGCCACATGGATCAGACCTTCGTGCATATGCTAGTGTGCTGATGTAGCAGTTGTCACGACTGTCGCATGCTGCTGTCTGAAGAAAAGGGGTCACTTTTACTATGAGTTCACTCTAGCTACTGGGCTCTATCTCTCTCAGATACAACGATATTCATGATAACTACTGGTAGACACAAAAGATTGTTCAGGAGAGGTGACGTGAAAGGATGTGATAAGACATTAGTTGACATGACAAGACTTGGCATGACGTGCCACTCCTCTCGGTCATAATACAAGTTAATTAAATGTACAGTATTTAACCACAGTCAATAATGTTATCAATATTGTTAACAGAACATTAATTTATATAAGATAATCAATGTGTGTGAGTCAGTTTACAATTATGAATAACACAATTGATGATTACATTAATCACACAATAAAACAAGTAGTATACATTGATTTAACAGCAGCTGGAACAAAAGAGTTTCACGTACCTTGAATTACTAAGAATGAAATAACAATATGTTTTAAATTTAATTTATAATTCCTGCATCGCATTAGTGAAATATATTATCTGAACTTGATACAGCAGAGTTACTTGCCTCATTTATCAGTTATCCAAGGAGGCACTCCATCTCTTCTCACGAGAATGATAGAAAATGTCTGCCGGGTTCAGTGTGCGCACTATTTCTAAATCACTCACTGATGGTGCCAGGAAAACTGGAGAGGATTTATTCCTAAAACCATGATGATTCAGCCAAACAAGAAGAAAGATAAAACCCTTTCTAAACAAACTTAGTGATTAAACCTGCCCACACAGCATGCAGGCAGTCTATTAAAAGTGCCACCACATCCGTATTGTTGTAAGCGGACAATGAGGTCAAAACGTGAGTTTCAATTTCAGTTTCCAGGACATTTTGGGATAATGTTAAGTTAGTACACGAAGTGTTATTAATGCAACTGAGTTTTATTTCTTTTAGAATGTATTTATACAGGAGGTGGTGGTTAGAATATGACGGAGGTGTATGGACCATTATTATATATGATTTTAGTGGTGTATGGACCATTATTATATATGTTTTAATGGTGTATGGACCATTATTATATATGTTTTAGTGGTGTATGGACCATTATTATATATGTTTTTGGTGGTGCATTGACCATTATTATACAAGTTTTTAATGGTGCTTGGACTACTATCGTATCTACTTATGTAATATTTGGGCTACCTATAAACTTGTTTTGTGTGATGTTTGGGCTACTTGTATACTTGCTTTGTGTGATGTTTGGGCTACTTGTATACTTGCTTTGTGTGATGTCTGGGCTACTTGTATAATTGTTTTTGAGGTTTGGGCTACTTGTATACTTGTTTTGTGTGATGTTTGGGCTACTTTTATATTTGTTTTGTTGATTAAACTACAAATATAAGCTAATAATCATTTTCCAGAAGTTTGACTGAACATTAAGTTGTCTACTGGTTAAACCACAAACCACCTAATTATTACATTTATACAAATCTTGATGTTGGGTCACTTAAATAATGTAAATGTCCTTTCCATGTGCTAGAAGTTTGTGGGCTGATAGAGAAAATGTAAATGTTATACTCTTATTAAGCCCTCTCTACTAATTACACTTGGAATCAGTCTTTAAATGTACAGTGGAGAATGTTCAAACTGGTAGTCTCAATACGTACCGATCTAAAATAGTGGTCTATATCAGCACTATATTTGCAACTGCAGGCCTTTGTGAGTGTCAACATTTAATGTGAAAAAGTTGTACTAAAGTATATTCATATAGTACTTAAGTAGTCTTGACCTGAAAATAGTCTTCCAGTTCGGGCACAGAGAAATGTCAGTTACCTCCCTTACTTAAAGGAGACTTAAAATCTATCGTGACAAACGGTGAGGAGCAGAGTAGTTAATTTTGAAAGAATTTAAGGTGGGATAAAATTTCTAAGCCATACCAGCACAAAATTGTTCATTGTCCTGTTAATTAACTGTAAAAACTAAGCGTGTTCAGTGAAAGCATAATATTACTGAATTAATTCATTAATTTGGTGCTGATCAAGTGTTAGAGATAGTCAACAAAAGTTTATAAATGTCTTTGCAGAAACTGTAAACATGTTTTGCAGTAATGCGCGTAAAAATGACCTCACCAAGATTACCAACGTGTTTGCTCAAAACCGTAAACCTGATTTACAGTAATGTTCATACAAATGACCTCACCAACAACGAAATATTACCAATGTGTTTGCTCAAAATCGTAAACACGATTTGCAATAATGCTCGTTTAAGTGACGTACAATGAAAGATTACCACTGTTTTTGCACAAACCGTAAACAGGATATGCAGTAATGCTCATACAAACGACATCTCTACAATAGTCATAGGGTTGACGGGTGCTACAAAAGCTGACTGCTGATCATTATTGCAACAACTGATCTGAATTATATTCTCCCACATTTAAAAACGTATTCTCTTTTGTTGGTATGGGAGATCACTAAGATAAGTGGTTTATGCGACGAACGCCACTGGAACGCATATATTCACTTGACGAAGCCAAACAACGTTTTTGGGAGTATTGCAGAAGGATTTATCCATTTGTGATTTTTCTCGACACTTCTGATCTAGGACTTACGTCACATTTCTTCAAGCAGTTCTCTCCTATCTTAAATAATTAATTAATCACTTTTCACGGTTGAGTATTCGACGTTGAGAGACACACCCGAACCACTCTGTTCTTCCCACGAATGCCTCTTTTTTTTGTTTTTGCTTTGTTATTCATTTCATTTGGTTTATTTTGTTTAGATAGTTTCTTGTTTTGTTCTGAAAGTTTGCAACATGTTAGTGCTTACCAATGCTGGCTGTCAGCCTACAATTGTTTCCTTTACAAGCAATCGCCATTTACTGCTGAGTTTAACAAATACTTAGTGTACATTTAATAAAGGGCTCGCAATTGAGTAATCATACATGTACTGTATATAAATATGCGAGAAGAGCGGTAGTAGCGATCCATGGAGATGGTCACGCAGAAAAGGAAGGGGCTGATAAAAGGGTAATATGTTGTGACAAGGGCGAGAGCAGAAATATTTTGTGATAAGAATACGTTCATTGTTATTTTGGTAATATAAACTTTTGTACATTAAGTGACCAACTGATAACAAAGTATTTTTACAGTAGGCGTGCTCGCGCTCATGTATGAGCTTGTCTGTTATAATTATGTGCGTGTACGTGTGGTGTGATGCGTCTGTATGTGTGTGTGTGTGTGTGTGTGGTGTGTCTGTATGTGTGTGTGTTGTGTGTATGGGGGTGTGTACATCTGTGTGTATCTGTATGTATGTCTGTGTACATATTATTTTAATGGTTATTATCACACACACACCCGACCAACTCCAAAATAAGAGCTCTTAAGAATGTCATCTATCTATAAGATACTTTAAAAACAATGCTTCTGCATAATATTGCCATCATAAAGAGTTTGTTTGACAGTATAACATCTAAAAATTAATTTATTTTAAAATGCTGTTGTCGTGTTCTTGGCTTTTTAAAATAATGAACTTTAACTTTTATTTATATTATTATTTTTCTTTTTTTTAGAAATTAGGAATATTTTATCGCTTGTTCTAAATTAATTAGAGAGTTGCAACTCTAGAAATTAACATAATTTGACTTGAGTTGCAATTGTTATTAAAAGTGCTCATTGTATTTATTCACGCAAAACGCTTTTAATTATTTCACACATATCCTGCAATAACAACAACAAAATACGTTAAAAATTAAAAATACCCCCAATTTAATATACATCTTTTGTTATCAACTTAAGGGGGGTAGCTAAAGCAAGTTATATATTTCCAGAAAAATGAGTACCGGTCGGTGTGGCGGATTGTGTAACAGGGAGGAGAGTGTAAACATATCCCTCCAAAAGTGTGACACATTTTGGACAGCCTCTGAATAAATTCGGTCGTGTAATTGTCGTTGCGTAAGTTTGTATAGGGCAGTGCTTGCATGTATATCACTAAACATGATGGCGTCTAGACCGGTATTGACGGAAGCCTGGGCTGGTAGATCGGCTGGACAAAATTCCTTTCACAACAGCAAGAACGCGAATGAATTAACAGAAAGGGATATTTTCGACTGGAGTTTTTTTTTTTTTTTACTGTTTACACACACACTCTCTCTCTCTCTCTCTCTCTCAGATATACACGCTAAAGCACTAAAGTTTTGCAATACAACTAGAGATTTTTGTACTACAGACAGTAGTGTTGTACACAAGTATATGCAATAAACTTTCTTTGGCCTATTCACTTTACTGTTGGCCTCCTGACAAGTGAATTATACCATGTTTCCAGTTTCTCCCTTTATTCGTAATACTCACTATAACTGTTAGCTGATAAAAAATATTACGATCGATAATAAATATAGACCTGCAAAATAGGTACTTCAGTGACCATTCATGGGAAACCGGGACACCTGCTTTGATATTGTTTAGTCAGTTTAACGAAGCGCTGCCCCAACTAAAACAGTACTTAGTTTTGTACAACTAAACACAGTTATATGAATATCATTATATCTTGACTGCATTGTGTAGGCCCCTACATTCGGTAAAGTCCGAGTGAGTCTCGACAGACAGGATTCATCAGTAGACCTATTCCGCTGACGTGCCTGAAACAATGCAACAATGCCATGGATACCGGCATGTTGTATTAATTGTGGATTGGAGAGTGAGTCTCGATCATGTGTCAAATGGCAGGTTATACTGAGGTTATTAATACCACAGCCATCACTTTAGACGGGTGTCGGTTAGAGAGAAATGCGAAACAAACAGGATGTCCCAGAATTGAGTTTCAGTCTCGGCTACCCGTCGTAGAAGAGATTCAGTTGAAATCTTATCTCTGCCGCGAAAATTAAAAGAACTCCACTTCTAAATCCCTCTGCCTGCTCTTTCACCTATGCCCTCGCTCTTCCTCTCCCGACTTTGTAGTCGTGAAATGACAGACGAATAAATAGGCCGCGCGAGCCCTCCGCCCGCCAGTTCTGAGCTGACTACGACGGACATACTTCAGAATACGACTCAGTGACACCACTGCCGGCAGCCGCGCTTACCAATATACAGCAAGATTATTGTTTCCCTATACGTTGCACCATTATGTTGCGTAACTATGAAGACAGGCTTACTCGTGCACCGAGATTTCACTGAACACTACCCAACGGAAATCACTCCAGAATATCCATGCTAAAATTTTAACAGAAATAGAAACATCTCTGCTGATAGAGGATTATTTTAGAGTTTAAGTTTATTATTATTGTTTTGTTTCGCATAATCAGAACGTAAACGGATTTGAAAACATAGTATTATGAGGCTACAAACACTTCGAATAATGACAACTACATTTCCATTTAACTGATGTCACATGACCATTTTATTTTTAGACCCGATTTTCAACGATCGGTCCCTTGGAATAAATTAAAAAATGGCGCACATGGAGGACAAGAATCTCACAGTTCTAAACGTGCCAGGAGGTGGCAGCGAGCCCACGTCACAGTTTACTACTCCTGTTGACACAGAGGAGCCATGTGAGGATATGAAAAAAAGTTCTTCACGTTTCCAAGTGGCTCGTGTAGACTCACGAAATGATCGGCGAGGAAGTGACGACCCAGGTTCTGAGTTCGATCCTGATGGGAGGAAGCAAAGTGTGACTGAATCGCCGGGTGCTTACTTTTCAATAAGTACAGATTCCGCAAGGGATACATATGGAGATACAAGTACAAAGAACTATGTTCTAAATACTCACGAGGCTCTACCATGTGTAGAACATTATCGAAATCTTTTTTCCTCATCAGCAGGAATAAAATCTCGTCCCACTTTGGCAGAACTCCACGAGGAAATGGTTGGTTTTGTGTCGTCTGCTATTTAGATTTTGTTTGATGTTTTTAATTTTCCCCCCAGTGTATGTAATTAAATAATAATACATATTGCATTTTTGTATAACTATTTTTTGTACAATTGATTATGTTCAGTCATTTTCTTTAGTTTATGTTTTGATTCAATTTGATATTTTGTAGGCTTTTTATTTTATTTATTTGAATTGTTGTCTCAAGAACAGGCCGTTCAAGCACATAAATACACACGCACGAGGGAAAAACAGGATTGATACTGCATGTCAAAAATATGGAAGTACTGTAAGTTTAAGTATCAGTATTTATGATAATAGTATAATACACATTTCCCCATGTATGCTATACTTTTTAGTCAGTGTATTGCTTGATATTACATTATATTTATTGCACTTAACAGTATGAAAAATATTAGCTATTTCAGTGTATTTGGTACAACAATATACAGTACTATTAATACTAATATTACAACATATTATTATAAAGCTTATAAAAGTGTAAGAATGTTTCCCATATATTTTATTATACTCTTATGGTCTTATAGTAAATCACTAACGCTACTACTGCTACTAAAGTACTAGTAATACTAATTACTATAGTATAATGATTTTTTTTTTTTAGGGGAGGATGGAGAAGGGAGAATAGAGTCTATTAATTTATAAAAACATTTATTTGCTTAGTTGTATATTATAACTCATTAGCTGTATATAAGATAATAATAATAATATATTTAGTATATTTTACAGTAAACTGATTAATAATAATATATAATGAAGTTATTTATTTCCTAAATTATACCTACTACTAAGATTTTAATTTTTTTTGGGGGGAATGTCATTTAACACTGCAGATCACATCTTTCTGTAATTATAACTTATAATTATATGATTATACCAGCTACCATTAATAATATCAATTATCAATGTATAGCAATAATTGTATATAAATTTATATTTGGTCTTTATCCCGTCATATAAAGTTCATCAAAATTGTTTAAACTTTAGTAAATAATGAATGTTGAACTTCTAACTCTAAGGGACTTACTGTCTTTTCATATAATTATATAATATATGCACACACACACACACACACACACACACACACACACACACACACACACACACACAATCTTTATATTACTAAGTACTAGAATTTAACAAGTAAATATTTCTGCAAAATCATTTTCCCCCTAAACTTAACAATTACATTTTTATCTACTTTATTGATTTTCAGAACTCTTTTAGTTTTACACTGGGTCATAAATTTAGTTTGGAAAAAGTTTGGAGTGATCAATATTAAATAAACAGTTTGAAGCAATATATATAGTACTTTAGTAGAAATTTACTTCTGTATTACCATCAGCTTAAGAGAATAAAACAAAACTATTGCTAAACTGTACTTGCATTAGAAGTACAATTCCATTAATAATATTACTAATATTATTAATACCCCCTAACACTGCTGACAATTCATTTACATGTACATTTGTTCTGTATCACAGTTTATACTGTTTCTTTACTTCTTGGATGCATGTGCCCTTAAAAATTAAATGGGGTATAGAATTATAGAAATGTTAAAAGTACAAAATATACATTAGTATTACTGTAGTAAACTAGTATACTTAAATTCATACTATAATGTTAATACTTTAATAGTAATATTAGTAATAATCTAATATAATACACTACTTAATTAATCAAACCAATAGCCGTAGGTATTCTCCTTATTGAAATAAATATTTAACAATGTTATAAAGACAAATTGTTTAGACTAGTAGTAACATTTCATGATTTATTGATTTAATAATGAAGATATTTATTTTATGATTATTTTATTGCCAAAGTTGAAAATCACTATAGTAACTGCTTGAGTTCAGTGAATTGATTTAATGCATCCACTTTGTTTTTATTTGTGATTATCATTTTATTCTTTGGGACTATACCTTCACTTTTTTATTTATAGAATTATACATTTGATAGTGATAATTTAAAGTTATCTGCAGTACGCCAGTAGTACTAATTATATTTATAATACTATTAATAGTCTAATAATAAATATACTAATAATAGTATAGTTTAATACTATTTTACTAGCTCTTGTGGTTGTTTTCTTGTTTTTTTATGATAATTTTTCTAATAATTGTTTAATTTAAATATTAAACTCTTTATAAATTGTATACATACTAATTTCACTAATGTATTATTAAATAATTAGTGATGTATATTACATACTATTATTTTACTATTATTCTAATTTCTATAGTTGTTTTCTTGCTGTTTATTTTAATTGCTCTAATAAGTAATATATAGTAATAACAAATAAGTAATGTAGTTTATCTTAGAATTTTTTTCCTTTCATAAAATGTTTTTTTAAACATAACTAAGTTCTCTTATAAAATATAAATACTAAAATAGTTATTTTCTTATTATTCATTATTTATTGTTAATTATTCTAATTATTAATGTAGTTTAACTTTGAATCATATGCACTGATTTTACTAATACTAATATTTTTTGTAAAAAATTAGTGATGTATATCACTTTATCAGTTACAAATACAATGTTAATTTTAGTATTAAAAGTATTATTTAAATTAATATTAGTACTTTATTACTCCTGAATGTAAAAAAGGACTGAGCGGTAAGTGACTATAATTAATCGAAGGATAGTTATAATCTGCTTTCTGACATATGAATATATATTGCTCAATATACCAGTAGCTAATTTAACTGTTGTAATGCATTAATTTATTATATAATTAATTAGTACAATAGTATAAATATGGTTTGCTAAGTGTATTTAGTACTAAATCATTTTCTTAACATTGAATCAACTGACAAAATCATTAATTTATATAGCAGGAAGATGCAGAGCAGCGAGCAAAGCACAAAGAGCCATTACTGTCACTAGAAGAGCAGCAGGAAGTAGAGGAGGTTTCGGTACCTATGCCAGAAAAACCATCTGTCAAATTTGGTTGGATCAAAGGAGTGTTGGTGAGTTCATTTATTGTTTTTAATTAACAATTTTTTTACAGAATCTGTGTCCATTATGTATTGCAGATTCTTAGATACAAAGAAGAAACACTATCTTTTGAAAAATATTTTTCTTAAACTCATGCAAATGTTGATGCACATCTTTTCACTTTTCATTCCCTGTGTTATTTGTAAAAGTTGTATTTGTGCTACTAAGTTAGTTGAATTTGTAATCACATATGCTGTATTTTATACAAATATAAGTATACATTTTATTATAATTGAAAGTATTCCTATAGTGTATGTTCTGTTGCCCAGTATGTTCAACTGATATATGTTAGCTCTTTCAGCAGCTGGCACCATTACAATAGTAGTTATATTATAGTAAATGCAGTGCTTGAAAGAATTGAAGCATTTCATGGGCTTATCTTTTTAAAATATTTACATTTGAAAATCTAGAGCAGTGGTGCACAAACCTTTTGAGTCAGGGGCCACAATCTGACTTGTCAAAACCGTCGGGGGGGGGCCACAAAAAAAGTGAAGGTCAAAATCATCCCACAAGATAGACATCACATCTAAGAACACACAAATAACGATTAAGACTATAATTACAACAAAGAAGTTGCATACTAAGACTCATTCTAAAAATGTTATTATACATCAACTTTCACAAAGACAGTGAAAATCTTCTTTTGGCGATTCAGCGAATGCCTCAGAGATTCAATTCGAGCTGTTTGTTCGTCACCAACAATGTTGTGGAAATCTTGATACTTCGTCTCATAATGATGTTTATATTAGAAACCTTTGCCACTGCTACTGTTGAATGACACAGCAGACAAATAATGTTCGTCTGTTGTTGAACAAAACAGTATTGTAGAGTCCAATCATCATTAAACTGCCATTTTTCGTTGTCAACTTTTCTTTTACGATTAGCTGCCATTTTGTCACAAAAATATAATCAAGATAAACAAAGGAAAATATGGCAGGGTACTTCTGGTAAACTGGGTAATTGGTGATGTGCACCACTGCAAAATTAAGGGCAATACTGCCAAGCAAATTTTATAACCATTTGATTAAGTAGTGCACCAGATATTTGACTTTTTCGTTGGATATCGCGGGCCGGAGTTTGTGCACATTTAAAACAGTAAACAAAATAATTAAATCTATAAATATAATCTATCTTAAAACTAGAGTTTGTGCCCACTAACATTTTACATGAATATTGACTATTAATTCTACCAGGGATTTGGAAATAGAGTTTGTGCCCACTAGCATTTTACATGAAATTGGACTATTAATTCTACCAGGGATTTGTAAAGAGAGTTTGGGCCCACTAACATTTTACATAAAATTTGGCTATTAGTTCTACCAGGGATTTGGAAATAGAGTTTGTGCCCACACACATTTTACATGAAATTTAACTATTAATACTACCAGGGATTTTTGGATAGAGTTTGGGCCCACTAACATTTTACATGAATATTAATTATTAATTCTACCAGGGATATTGAGAAAAGAGTTTGTGCCTACAATTTAAAAAAAAATCACACTACCCATAATTCTGACTGAAGGTATCAGAAATAAAAAATATGTGCTGATTCTAGACAAAACTGTCATGTGTCAAGATAAAATAATTAACATCTTTAGTTTCATCATGGAATAGAAATAATTCTTTTTATAAATTTACCTAGTCAGAGTTTTCCATAAATGATGTTAAAACTGCAACCATTATCAATTGCTTTAGATGTTTGATTGTTTCCGAACATTTTTCATAAATTAATGATGTACTGTATATAATGGGTACAGTGAAACTTTTCCAGGTACGATGTCTTCTAAACATATGGGGTGTGATGCTGTTCATCCGTCTTTCATGGGTAGTTGGCAATGCTGGCATAGGACTAGCCACCCTTATTGTTTTAGTCTCTTCATTAGTCACTACTCTGACAGCATTGTCAACATCTGCAATCTGCTCAAATGGAGAAGTCAAAGGCGGTAAGAAGAAATAATATTTCATTATAATATATCCTTTACCATCTTGCTATTGATGGGGAGCTGAATATTTGATAATCCAAATATATTGTCACTTTACCACATACTTTTGATATATGGACACTGCACATGAGTTTTAATGAATCTCTTCCAGTGAAAATGAATGACCCTATGATTGGAATAATTAAAATCATTGTTTAGCTTTAATAAATTATTGACTCTGCATTGTGCAGTGACCTTGACTTTACATTGGGTTGATTATAAAATGTACAAGTAAAACTAAGTTGAAATCGCAGCAGGTGAATTCTTTTTAAAAATCAATAGTCTGTTGGAAAGATAAAGGTGGTAGTAAATTAACAAAGATAAATCATGAATGAATGTTTATTTAATGATGCAAAAATGTCTTTAAGGAATATTTGTACAGCTTTTTATCAGTATCATTGTAATGATTGCTATTTATTATCAATGAATGTTTATAAATATAAGGGACTAGGATTACTTTTTTATTATAACATTTAATTCAGTAATTCAAAATGCTGTTGATGAATACCTTTATGAACTGCTTTTTACCAGTGTAATGATTGCTGTTTGAAAACAAAGAACCACTGTTTACACCTAGCCACTTGGGTTGGGTTCTTTTTTGTTTTTTTACAACATTAAATAATGAAAAATATAGTATGAACTGCTTCCCATGAGTTTAACGATTGTTGGTTTAAAATAAGGAATCACTTCTCCCCCAGCCATTTGCCTGCTTGATCTCCTATCATCTCATCCTCTTGTTGAAAATTACAAGTTTATATGGATAGTCCCAATCAATTTTTAAAATTTGATTCAGAATAAACTAGATGCATTTAAATCAAAATATGAAATGATATAAATTTGCATGCAAAATCTTACAAAGAAATCTCAGATTCTGTGGTGGTCTTTTGATTATATCTCTTAACTGGCAATTTTAGTCGAATGATGCTTATTTTGGATTCTTGTAAATACAAAGATAATAATAGTTAATACGTTTAAAAATTACCATTGGAGGGGAGTTTCTCGCCATTAGCACAATATGTTTAATACAACAGTTAAGTGGGTTTTCTCATGTCCTGTTGTTTTTATCATAATAGTTTTGTCTCCCTTAGGGTTGACAGTTTTGTAACAGGGCATATCTAAAAACATAGGGATTTCATCCATATTCCCGATATGACTTGGTGGAAAATTAAATTTTTTTCTTTGTATTATAATAAATTTTTGAAAACTTACAATTTTTTCCTCATATTCATTTGGTAATTTTTGCACAATTTTAGTTTTCTGCCTTAATGACAAATTGTTTCTTTTCAAAAATTGTGTGCACCAGCCTTGTGATGCTGAAAAAGTTGGTGTTGATGGTACACCATCTCTGCATAAAGCTTTTGCCTTTAACCTTATTGCCGATCTGGAAACACCCAGGCCCATACTTCGTTGATCTTCTACCCACTCTAGAAGTTTACTTTCTAACTCACTGCACTGAGCATACTTTTCTCGATTAGCCCTTTTTGTTTTTTCCATAGCCTTAAGATTTTCAAGACCTTTTCTCCAGTCTCTTACTTGCTTTTCCGATACACCATAATGTCGGGCTGCTGCACAGTTATTATTCTGAATAGCATACTCTGCCACCTGAATCTTCATTTGGGCTTCATAAGAATGCCTTTTTCTTTTCTTGTTTCTCAAATTCTCCATGCTTTTTATAACACGCGGCAAATAATTACAGAAAAGAGTTCCGGTACCGGTTATACAGTAATAACAGATGGACATTGAATAAATTGAAATTCTGTAAAATTATTGTGTTTAAGAGATTTCCGGGTAGACTTTTTAATCAGACAAAAATATACCATAGGTGAAAAATGCGAAGAAAACATGTGCATAGCCCAAATACAGAGGAAATGGCAGACATTTTGAATTCAGTTAAAAAAACATTGTAGAAAAATGACTGAAATAATGGTAGACATTGGTAGCATCATTTTTATTATTCAATTATCAATAAACACCATAACAGAAAGGTGGGTGATTGCTTTGAAATGTTCATTGAAACCACGGAAATGTATTTTGAGCGAAAATATAGCATTTATCATGTTGCTAAAATTTATAAAATGAGTTACACGAGTTATAAGTCGACCACCTGATTTTGGCCTTGAAATTTCAGGAAAAAACCTCGACTTATACTCGAGTATATACAGTAGTGTTGCCATGTAAACTACAAATCACTTTATTTGTATTTGTATTGATAACCTTGACTGGCTTTGCATCATATCTTCTTGTAGATATAAGGACAATAAACTTTCCTGTATTACTGTACTAAATAATGCGCAGTAATTTCAAAATGAAGTGCGATAAAGTTAAATTTAAATTTTCTTAAATTAGATTCCTGGTGATTCAGATAACATAGCCTTAAAAGCTACCGAAAATTGTTTCATCTCTAAGTCTATATAGTTTGTTGAGAAAAAAATGACTGAACAAGTATAGAATTGCATTGAAAGAACTATGGTCAGTGACTGAAATTGCCAGTGACAGTGGCAGATTATATTGAGCAGCTTCGCTTTCCATGCAGTGAAGTTGAACCAGTTTCCACTTTGCAATCTCATGCATCATTCTGTTTGAAGATATTGGTTGGCAAGTTAAATCAGTTATTTTCAGTTTTTGGTGGGTATTTTTTTTTGTTTAAAGGACTATATTAACCAATAAATAATTTTCAGAATCTATAGGCCTTCATCTTTGACGGTGTAGATGGGTGAACGTAGAAAGTGACTGTGATTTAATGCCTGCCTTATCCAGAGCTTAAATGTGTATCATTCAATAGGGAAAAGATTTATTTTCAATATAATGTATTTGGTTTATTTGAATCGCAAATTATTTATTTTTAATTCATTTTATTTTGTGGTCACATGACCACTTTTTCGTCCATTACTGCATTAGCAGGGCATGAATGTACACAATGAGTAGATCACTAGATAGGAGGTGCTTAATGGGTTTTTATTTCTTAGTTATTATTTTTAACAGATTTTCCTTTTTAAAAATTCTGATAGACACAAGTGAGTTATATATTTATTACCTGTATCTTGCAAGCTTATTTTTCCACAATATGAGTGAGTTAATGATGCACACATACTAGGCCTACTACACTACAGGATTTAACTTGAAGGCAGTGGTGAGTGAACTCTGAAAATTACTTTATGAATTTATATTCCTTATCCAAAACTTATGTGTTGTATCATTCAATAGAGGAAAGATTTATTTGAAGTAAATGCATTTGGTTTATTCAGATACTTTTTTTTATTTAATTTTTTTAATTTTGTGGTCATGCGGCCATTATTTTTTTAGGTGGTGCTTACTACTTGATTTCCCGCAGTCTGGGACCTGAGTTTGGTGGGGCCATTGGCCTTGTATTTTCCGTAGCTAACGCGGTTGCTGTTGCCATGTATGTGGTAGGATTTGCAGAGACTGTGCGTGACCTCATGAAGGTAGGATTTTCTCAACATTTGATGAGCAAATTTATTTTTAAAATGCATGCACAGAAACTTTATATCATCTAAAATGAAATTCATATCTTACTCTTTTAAACAAAATAGTTTTCTCCAAAAGCAAAAGGTTATGAACAGTGAGAAACTGATAAATTTAATCCTGAATAACTCTTAATAGTCCCACTAATTTTTTTTTTACTTGATATTGTACAAATCTTTTATTTAGGTAAGACCACTCGCTTTATGGAGACTGGAGACAACGTCACATTTTGACTGAATTCACTCTTTTTCAAAACTGTCTATCTTGGTAATTAGAAGAAAGAAATGGGTGAAAATTGTTTTAACAAATAAAGGAATCTTCCAACGTTAAATATAAGTTTTGTTTGTACATTTGAATGACGTATTTATTACGTTTTGATCGATAAACTCACAGTCGGTAAAGCATACTGAAGTGCCCGTGACAAGATTTGAAAATGGCTTACCTCCGACATCATTTTGGGGTATGCTCACATAATGCGCTATCACAATTCCGAGATTCAACCAATAAAAATAAATCTTATAGCAACGGAAAATTAAGATAATGACCTTTAACATAAGCATCGGTTCATTTAAAGTTTTTAAATTTTTACTGTAGAAAATGAGAGTCCAAATTATGTGTTATGTTTGACGCATTATAACTTTGAACCCATTATCATCAGTCAGCCTCCTTTATATTGTTGAAAAGGTAATTTTTTGCCCTTTAAAATGGTATATAATATAAACCGGAAGTCTCTATTCCGGATATATGATTGGCAATGAACGCGGGAAACCCTAATAGTTTTTTCGCACCCATGCCGAAGAGAGATCGCCATCTTGGACAAGACATGTTTTAAAATGGATCGACTAGACAACATTTTGTGTTAAGTTTTAACAAAACTATTAAATTTCATCAAAATATTGCTACAGTAAAACGATCATTCATTATTTTTAGGTTACGATTTGTTAGAAAGTTTAATTTTGATCACTAACGAGGTTAGCTAAATATCAGCCATTTAAAATATGGTCGCAAGAGGGTGATGATTTGTTATGACAAACTGCTTATATTAAAAACAATCCTATACACAAAACAGAATAGAAATGATTAAACGATGATTCATGATGAAATTGAATATTTTTTTAAATATATTAACTAATTGGCGATATTTTAAATTAATTTTATAAAGCACCAATCCAAAATAAAGAACGACAGCTCTTAATGCTGAAGGATTTTTGTCTGTGTTCATCTGTAGCTAACCAGTACTTTTCATTATTTTATTATAACTAGGACCTTAAGAAACAATCTAGTAAATGATAATTAGAATTTGTCATTGAATGACTGATCAGGGTTAAGATATATATATAATAATAAGTGTATGAGTCAGTCAGTGAGTGAATCAATGATTGGTAAAAATTGAGATCAGTACAACGATGAGTAACATGCTACTCACACTACAGACATACAGTATACACTGATATAGTAGGCATATAATAAGTAAAACTATGAAAGACTTTAGCTTTCATGCTAAAAAAGATATTTTTAGAATGTTAATGTCTTATATTATGAAACAAATAGACACCTATTAAAAATAAAGATTATAATAATTACAAAAAAGTAAACTGTAAATAGTAACAACTAACACTAATAGTATTTTATTAAAATAAAGAGCATCAGTTTCGCTCTTTTAAAAATTGTTAAAGTACATGCATATATTGTGAAAATATAAGTTTTGACTTTATTTAGTTAGAATGATCATGCTGTCAGTTACAGAAAATAGAAACATTGCATTATAATAAATGTTTCATTTTACCATTTTTCCTCTTCAACAAGTGTGCGGATTTATTGCATGAGACTACATTTTTGAGATGTTATATTTCTAAATCTATACAAAAAGATTGTCTAAAACTTCACCCTGTAAATGTCTATATTCTAAAGAGCAAGTATACCAAATTTGGATGATGTACATGAAGTAGATTTTATTTTACAAGATTCCAAAAGAGACGTTTTATTCAGTTTTTGACCACTTGCCATTTGAAAATTTACACAATGCTAATTTGACAAGGATTGTATTTCATTTTCTATGCATCTGTGATCCTTAAAAAATAATCAGCAATATATTTGTGTTACAGAGAGTTGATATTGCTAAACGTGGAATTAGTCTGTTCTTTCTTTATGTAGAACTAGTCTTTCGAGGGGACCTTAAGTATTTTCTACTGAACACTAACTGCCTTCACATATTGCTGCCATAATTCTGGGTCATCATGTTCTTAACCAAATATGGTTTCTATGGTAAACACCAAACTCTTAGACTCCTACAGAATCTGGAAAATTTATGTTTGTAATTTGTAATTGTAGTAGCAGTTATTGTTTTGCTCTACCGATTTTTCTGCTTTTGTATTTTAAGAAAAGAGTATTGTTTTGTTTTGTTTATCAACAATCATGGCTTTATATGTTTTGCTTATTTAAGTTGTTATTTTTATTTCTTAAATTGAGTTTATTCCCACAGGTATCTTCCAAATCATTCCATAACATAATGCAACTATTATATATGTGTTTTTCACCTGATGGGATCTTATGATCTATTAAAGATTAGGCTTTTCTTTTCTCCATTTTAGTGCAGTTTGTCCTAAAATCAAACCACCATATCAATTTTTAATTCAACTTCTTAGACACTCAGTGACTGTTCCAAGTGTCCACTTTATCCACAATCAAGCTGTTGCATCAGTTTTTTTGTGCTGTTTTTAGGTTATTGTCACTGTTCTGTTGTATCACTACTGAAATGACTTTATTGAGTTTGAGTTTGACTTATGCCTCTTTTAAGGTTATTGTCACTGCTCTGTTGTATCATTATTGGGATGACTATTGAGTTTATGACTTGTGCTGTTTTTGTGGTTATTGTCACTGCTCTGTTGTATCACTAGTGAGATGACTATTGAGTTTGACTTGTGACATTTTTTGATTATATATTGTCAGTGTCATTGTTCTTGTTGCATCACTCTGTGAATGTTTAATCAAATTATTGAGTCATTTCTTGCTATATTACTAGTAGGGTAACTGTATTAGTGTATATTTACACTCTTCTTGTGTCCTTTTGCTTATTTAGCAGGGTAACTGTATATTTAGACTGTCTTGTATCTTTACAGTTGTTTATTGTTGTGTGTGCTGTTTGTTTACCTGTGCTTTCGCAAATTTTTTTTTCAGTTTTGAACTCATTCTCTAAACAAATGATAATTGTAACTATTTTGGAGCTTAATTATACTGCTGCAGGTCAGCAATATTAGCACAAACTGCTGTCAGGATAAAAGTGACTTCAAATTAGCAGAGAAGTTGTAGCAAGGTATAAATGCACAAATGCAGTCAGGATAAATATGACTTCCAATTTGCAAATTCTGACATCTTTTGCTCTTGTTAAATTGAGTATCATTTTAAAATCTCCACCCTGTCATTATATATGCTGACATTTTACATCAGTTCACAAACATAACGCCTTTACGTAAATATTGATTAGGTAATTAAGGCATTCTCTTGGAAGAGCTGCACATATGGTGAAGTGCCAGAAAAGAATTTTTAGAAAACCTGGATTTGAAGGGTTGCACAAATGGTGAAGTGCCAGAAAATAATTATTGGAAAACCTGAATTTGAAGGGCTTTGATATTATAGATATTCTCTTTCACTGCATTTTGACCCTCTGTGTATTTGACATTCAACAACTATGCAAAATGTCTGTTTTCTTTTTGAGAGTATTACTTATGATTAATTTAATTGTCTTTTGTTTGTTTGCATTTCACCATTTTGTTAACATGAACTGCATACACATGAATTGAACACATCATTTTGAATCTTTGTTTTTCATTCTTTTAGTGTTACCTCCATTTTCTCTTTGTTTTCCTTTATTTCTAAAACTTAACTATATTTAACAAGTATTATTTTGATGTACATTGAAATAGTATGTTGGCAAATGTCATATAATAAAAAGTGTAAATATGCAGCACATTTAATCAACAAGTTATTATTTTATGGCAATGCAAATTATTTATTCATCTACACACAAGAAAGAATACATATTTCATTAGGGAATTTGATCCTGATCACACTCTCTATCATTGACATTGATGATAATTTAAAATGTCGGGCCATAGAAGTTATACATGGTAAAGTTCCCTTTGGTTGTAGTCCAGTTTCTTTGTGCATACACTCTTATTTGATGGCTATAAGTATAATTCTAAAATGGGTGATTTCTGTTAGTCTTTCAGCTTGCACACTTTTGAATAAACAATATTAGTTCATCTAGCCTTCCTTTATCCACCACTTTTTTCATAGATTTTCCATCCATTAATTTCTTCATCCATTCATTCTTAATATTTCTTTCTTCTGTTATTCATTCATTCTTAACATTCATTAAGCTATTGTACATTTGTTCACCTGTTCATTCCCAACAGTCATTCTTTTGTTCACTATCTATCGAACTATATCTTTCTTTTATCATTTATTTTATTAATTATGCATTCGTCCATTCCTTCATCTATTCACTCACTCGTGACATACAAAATAGTTTTGCAATTGTATTTATCTAAAGCATAGACATCTCTCAAATGCCAGAAAAATGTATTTCTTGTAGTTGTACTTGTAGTGTGAAAGCATTTTTAATACTATTACTAACATAAATATAAAGTTGAAATAAAACAAGAAAACATAATCATTGGTTGTTTGCTGTGAATGAAGTGAATTTCTCACTTTAAAACTAATAAAAGCAATAAGGAAGAGATAATCAGTTTACATCATATTGATGATAGATAGCTATGACTCAGGTTGAGAGATACAACATTGCACTTGACGATAAATATTAATGTAACCCTTGTACAATCTTTATATACTTTGAATATTTAAAAAGAATTAGCCACATTTGTTACAAATGATTCTGTACTTGCTGATAAAACTGAATTAGAGTTTACAGATTTACATGTATATATAAATGTGTGAGATTTTATATTATCTATGTACTTTTTAAAACTTACAGTTTTAACCTATTAATGTTTGTATACTTGGGGGGAGGGGGGGGGTGTTCTACACATTGTTTTTGTTTAACCTATTCAGTTGTTATCTTAAAGCTAAACAGGTTTAACATATAACCTATAATTTTGTTGTCTTGAATAGATTTAACAAATAATCTTTACAGTCATTGTATTCAGCAGGTTTAATATATAACCTGTACAGTTATCTTGACAGATTTTGCATTGTTTATTTTTTTAATTTTTTATTTTACAGGTACACAATGCACAGATGGTTGATGACATTAATGACATTCGAATTATTGGTGCTTTGACTATCACACTTCTTCTGGCAATTGCTATAATTGGCTTGGAGTGGGAAGCAAGGGTGAGTGTTGTTCAAGGGAGAGATGATTCAATTTAGCAGAATATGATAAACAGTAGTATTTTGGTATTGTGTTTTCACTGGAGATTGATTAAACTTAGATGATAATGATAAACCTCTATATGGCAGTAGAATCATTTTCCATTATTCTAATACCATCACTATATTAGAACAGAACAAAAGTCTTTCCACTCCATAATGTTTGAATGTGGATTGGAAAGATATGTAAATGTAATGATTTGTTGACAAGAAAGTGCATACTTTTATTATCAATGCTATCTCACTTTTTATTGACATTGTCAAAAACAAGGTGTTTGTTTGAGAAGTGTCTTAGCTAATCTTTTCTATTAGATTCTAATAAAAATGTTAAGATATTTATTTATTTAACATTTATTACATTATTATAATGATGAGGAAAAAATGTAAATAATTTTTTTACAAGCTGATATTTTTGTATGACTTTTAAAAATACAATTTTTAACTTTAAAAAAAAACAAAATTGTATTTGTGCGTGTGTGTATATATATATATATATATGAATAATATTGATAATTGCTGCAGGCACAAATGATTCTCCTGGTTATCTTAGTTATTGCTCTAGTCAGCTTTTTCATTGGAACCTTCATTCCACCCAGTACTGAAAAACTGGCAAAAGGCTTCACAAGTTACAAGGGTTTGTGCTCTTTATGTTAACTATAGTTAATGTGATTCATAAATTACAAGAGTTTATGCTCTTTATGTTAACCATATTTAATGTGATTCATAATTTACAAGTGTTGGTGCTCTTTATATTATCTATAGTTAATGTGATTTAAGCATTACAAAGGTTTGTGCTCTTTATATTAACTAAACTTAAAGTAATTCACAGGTTATAATGATTGGTACTCTTTACATTAACTTTAGTTAATGTGATTCATAAATTAGAGGGGTTTTATGCCCTTGAAAATTGTAGCCTGAGTGACTCACTATATGTTATGATGAGCTTGCTAGTGAAAGAATGCACACACTGGGGTGGAGGGAAGAAGGGTGGGGTTGGACAATAACTACTAACATTGAATATATAATAATAGGTACACATGAGCAAAGAGAACTGAATATATATTTGTCAATATAATAAGAACTCTGTTGGTTTCATTACTTCTTTTTTAATCATATTAATTGCATTTTTATTGGGGGGAAAAAACATCACTTTACATACCTATAAATCTGCCATTGTCACCTTGCTTTCTTATATTTTTTTATTTAATTAATTTCTGCTCAACACACCTCTTTTCCATCACTGTCAACTTAGATTATGTAACGCCAACCCCACTTAGTTAAATGGATATGGTTATTTTTTTAAAAATTAATTAATCAATCATTCATAACTAATTACAAGTGATGAGAATCTTAATTTATGTTATTAATAATTCTCCAGAAGACACCACTCATCTCTTTCACTTGGCAGATATGCTGGCACTGTAAACATTTTCTCAGTTTTGCAACACTAAAGACAAGCATATACTGTCACACAATATTCCGTAGGTGGAAAACTTACTTAAGTAGAAAACAAATTTGTTTTTTGATCTATATTTAGCAAACCGCCATCCCACCCACTTTCTTCTCCAACATAATGCCTAAGATGGTCAATAAATTTATTAAATCAACAATCAAATGTACATATAACAAATGCAATGAAAAGGATTATTTGACATCAATATTTCCATGAAACCACATTCAAATAATTTCTATATTACACAATCCTTTATCCAAAAAATACAATACAGCAATTCAATACAAATCACAGGATAGTATTTTTTATCAGAAAACAGAAATTGAGTTATTAGAGATAAGCTATAATAGTTTTACATAACTTGAATCAACCGCTTTCTCAACAGTCTTTCGCTTTCTTTGGCAACAGTGTCACAAATTTATTGTCCTCCATTATTACTCCAGCTGCACTTGTTTCTCTCGCACATTGAAAACAATGTTCCACTACTTATTCTCTCAAGCTAACTTGGTCGCTTGTTTTCGCTGTGTCAACTCCTTCAAGCAGAACAATAATTATAACAATTTCCAGCAACTTCTCTGCACTAGAAATTGCTCATGTAGTCAGCATATCTTGCTGCCATACATCAATGGAGTGGATGTATTCTTACACACAGCTCCCTGTCTCTACCATAGTCATTCATAGCAGTTTACAATCAGTAAACTGGAGATTCAAATCATACACATAAAGTAGAAAATAGAAAAGTCTGCTTTACCTGAAAAATATAATCAGGGAGCAACACTAAGTTCCAGTTGATCACTTTATAACTCCATTCTTTCTTACATTCCAGTCTCAACTTACAATTTCCTGCAATGGTATTAATTAGCCTGACACACACACACACACACACACACACACACACAGCATAATAAATACAGCATGTTAAAACAGTGTCAAGTATCTAAGACACTATATACAAACAGCTTAGTTCAAGCATTTGTAGAAATAATAGTCTACTCTCATAATACACTTATTAAAAATAAGTATATCAATAGCAAATTGCATGAAATATTTCTAAGTCCATTCTCTCTCAACCAGTCATTTAACTCACCATCAAGCTAACAGCCGCCTTTCAAGACTGGACTTCTTTGCCACTTCAAGTTAAGTGATTAGACAATAGATTTCTCTAAACAACAGGTAAACTTTTAATCTCAGCCCATTGGCTGGTCTTCTCATAAATCATAACCATTGGATAATAAAAACTACTCACACAGGTGGGATGGTTTGCATTACATCAGCTATTTCTAGCATATTCTCAACTCTGGTTGTTTACTTCCAACTTCTGATACTTTCAAAAATACCATCATAAGGAGTGCCCTGGTCAGATACTCTGACAATTTAACAGTTTATAACAAACTCAAAAACAGGGATATGCAAATGGTCTTTAATTCATAAGTCACCAGGGTTGATACTTATTACAATAACTAATGTTATGTAATTTATAAGTTATTCAGCAACTGATGGTCTTTGATTGACAAGTTTCACGGAGTCCTGTTCAGAATAATTAATGACCAGTTTTGTGCTACTTCAGCCTATTTTATTTTTGTTTGAACCTGTTTAATTATATTTCAACCCCTGCCATATTTATTTAAATCAGTTTAATGTTATTTTGGCTCACTTCACTTTTTTATAAAGTGTTTATAGTTATTTCAGCCTATTTCATTTAGTTTTATGAAGAATTATGTTTAATGTTTTTTTAAAAAACATATTTGTACAACAAACCATATAAATTAACAAGTCCAACTGTATATTTAATTTTTCAGGAGAGGTATTTATGGATAACTTTTATCCAAAATTTGAGGCGGGTCAAGATTTTTTTTCAGTCTTGGCAGTCTTCTTTCCAGCAGCGACTGGCATTCTTGCAGGTGCCAACATATCAGGTGATTTAAAGGTAATATTTCTCGTATGAACTGTTACTTCATTTTTTATTTTCTATACGTTTTCTCTATATTAAAACCTCTCTCTCTCTCTCTCTCTCTTTGAAATTCTGTAGTTATTGTCATTTTTTAGATTATATCATCTATTAATTTTACTGTACATCAAAAAAAGTTTTAATTTTATTTATTTAAATAAGTAAAGTACATTTAGATTAACTTATGATTGCTACAGAAGAAACTGCTTGAAAAGTTTTATATGAATAAAACAACTTTACAAAAATTAGTAGTAGTAGTTTGTTTTCTAAATTCAGCACACCTTAATAATTTTACTGTAACTCTAGCAGAGAAAATGTTGTGCAAAGGGCAAGACCCTTAATATATAGCTCTTATACTTGTTTTAACTCTCTTTTGACATGAGACTTTTCTTGTTACACAGAAGGCTTATTCAGAACCTATTTCTGCCTAGGTTCTGAAGTGTATATTTACTTGTTGTTATTTGTCATTTTAAAGGAAATGGAATCAACTTTAATTCAAATACAATTGTAAATCAATGTATTGTTACATTTTTGTACATTTTAATAAATTAAATATGAGGATTAGTTTGTTGTGGGTTTTTTTGACAAAAATCTAGATTTTACATTTTGACAAAGAAGGAAAAGAAAAGGAATGAGGGTAATTGAAAAACAATTGTTATATTATTGAAATATAATAATATCTATAGAAATATCCAGATATTAGTTAAATGTGACAATAAGTAATGAAATTGACAAGTCTTTAAATACTACTACTAGTTTTTTTACCAGCAAAATTGCGAGTTTATTTTTGTAAAAGTGAGATATTTCAACATTGTTAAGTTGTTAAAATATATAATAACATAGCAGACATTTAAATAGTCTTTAAAATATGCTACAAACTTACTTACAGATAAAAATTACAATTTAAATATATATTTATTGTATGCTATATACATTTTTTTTTGGGGGGGGGGGGGGAAACAAATTAATTTCTAATCATGATGTACCATGCAAACATGAAGTGACTTGGGTTTATGAAAAACAGAAAGTTTTTGCTTTTCTCAAAGCACAAGAAATGTCGCAAACTGTGCACCTGGTTTGATATCACTATTACAATTTCAGTTAACATTAGTAAACTCAGGATCCATAGCATGTGAAAAATAACTGGTGGCTTTGTAGCAACAGATAATTGTCCTGCAGACCTATATTCCCCGGCTCCCTGATTAACTCTTCTGTAAAATCAGTTTGCTCACATCTAGCTGATCTTTTTAATCTTTTTAATTCTTCTAAATCTGGATTTTTTCTCTCAAATCTCAAATAAAATTTAAGCATTAAAACCATGTAGTATCTAAAAAATGAAAGTATTTATTTTTCCCATAACATTTATTAACGCTCACTTTTATCCCTCCCTCCCCTACACTGATTATAGTTAACATACTGCGGTGCTTTAGATGAAGTTCTCTGAAATTTCCATTAACTAACTTTAGTTTTTCTCTTAGCACAAACATGTCCATTAGCACTATGAATGGTTGATATAAGTGATATAGTTTTGTTATCTCGCCATGTCTTCATCAGTTGAAACATTCTGACTTGGCTGAACAGTTTGTTGGGGTTTTTTTTTTGGGGGGGTGGTGGTTTTTTTTTACATTTCAGTTTTCATATTAATATATGTATATAACATTTTCACATTACAAAATTTATCCTGTGGGTCCTCAGTTTGTGGATAAGATACTTTTAAAAATCTCATAACTTCAAGCCTGTCTCTTAACATAAAGGCTCTATTAGCCCACAGTCCATTATAAAGAAATTTTCAGTTTATCAACTTTGAACTGGAACAAGTCCTCCATGCAGCAATAACTCACAATATCGATAAAATTTGTCCACACTAAGGTCATACCTTTGAAAACAGTTCACTTCCCCCCCCCCCCCCCCCCATCATTAAACTAGCATTTTTATTAGAAAATTCACACAGGTAGCCTACTAAATCTACTGTAAATTAAAAAAATAATAGGAGAAAATCAAATAAAAGTAAATTTAATATAAGTCACAAAGAATACATCTTTACACTGTATAGCAGTACAGGTAAGCAGGTATAGCAACCCCATTATTATTAAATGAAAAGATGAAACTTTGGCACTTCGTGCAAAAATTTCTTCAGAAGAAATTATCCTAACTTAAAATAAGTAATTTTCAGCTGGAAGTATAAAAATTAACTGTATTGAATAAAAAAAAAATATAACTTGACCTTTGACTTATGCTGTTGAAAATTTACATACAAGAAATGAATTAACCTTTCTCTACTTGGGACATTTCTGATCAAATTTGGAGCAATAATATCTTTTCCAGACTCAAAAGAGGTTTCTTCCATCACTACCACCTGAATTCAGCTCATATCAGGCTCATAATCAGAATCCATTAGAACAGTTTTTGTGAAGCAAGTGTTTTTCTGTAATTCATGAAAAATTCAGTCATGGATGCATCCTTTGTTTTTTTTACGCAAAATTATTTCTTTTTAAAAAGATTAGTTGTATAAATTAACGTCTAATTTTAATGTCGAATGGTTTTAAAGTAAAATGTAAAAGAAATAATATTTTGTGGGTAAACTTAGGCAGCATTCTCACCTGATCTATTTTTTGTTATGTTTCTGTTTAAAGAGAGTTAATGCAAAATGTGTTAACATAATATTGTTTGAAAACTTAATCATTTGTTCTACATATTATTATCTTTTAGAAAAACTATTTCTTATTCTTATTTTATTTAGATTAATCAGGTTACATTAACAATATTTAAAACTATTTTTGGTGGTTGGAAGCAAGCTGCTCTTTATTAACATCATATTTATTAAACTCATCAATTTTACTAAACCATTCTTTTTCTTGTGCCATTCTTCCTTTCATTCATCTAAGAGATTTAGTATAATTGCAATAACAACATTTTTGTTTCAAATTTAAATATCTGTATTGCTTTCATAACAAAAACAAAAGAAATGACAACTTGAACAATCGGCACTTAAAAAATATATATATATTAAAAAGAAAATATATACTGGTATCATTTTGTACTTGTTTGTTTCTTAGATAACATAGAAGGAACTCTTCTAGCAATCTTCATCATTTTATTTGAGTGCTTGTTTTATTTTGTTTTTTACCAGGATGCACAGAAATCCATTCCAAAAGGAACTCTTCTAGCAATCTTAATCAGTTCTTCAGTTTATTTGGGTGTTTGTTGGTTTCTTGGTGCTACAGTTCTGCGAGAGGCGAATGGTCGTATTCCTGAGTCTGCTATAATCGCTGCAGCCAATTTGTCTGGAATTTCCACGCTGACATTTGTCAATATAAATAGCACTGATGCTTTGACTACAACAACTCCAATGACCACAGTTGCACCATACACGTTGTCCATTCCCAATATTCAAAATTGTTCCTTGGTACCAAAGGGTTGTCGTTTTGGTCTTTTACATGATTTTCAGGTATGTTAGAAAAGTAGTAATTTTCTGTTTCATATAACTTTCAGTGAATCTGTACTTAAGTGTTCCTCTTCTCCAGTATCAAACTCTAAAAATATTGCCTTCTTGTAACAGCATAACTATTTAATTTAATTTTTCTGTCTTACAAACAAATGTCCCTATTTTACGATTATCTCCCCTACTTTAAGAAAACTAATAAAAAAACAAAACAGCACAGTCTTCATTTTGTGATAATAGAAGACAAAAGAAACTAGTTTCATAAGAACAAATATTCTATCATGTTCATGCATACAATTACTATCACCCTTACTTTAATAAAGTCACTTCTCTTTATTCAAATTGATGAACATTCCCAAATCACTTGCTGGCAAAGGAGGTTTGTGTTTAGGCCCTTGATAAGTATATTTCATAAAACATTTTGAACTCAGAAAAAGATATTTTTCTCTCATATAATTAAAACTACTTTCTAAGACATTTTCTTTTCTATAACTTTCCTAAGCACTTTCTACATGAATTTATGATTAAAAAGAGTGTTAAGTTATGCCATCACCCAGTAGAACACATTTTTACTGCATATGTCCTGCAAACACTACTGTCTAAAGGTGTTTAACTCTATAAATATCTTGTTACTTTTTGAGTGAAGCCATATTTTGGGGATTGAGTATGGCAACTTTTTTTTACTTTTAATATTTCTCCTCTACTTATAATAGAGATTAAAGAAAATGTATGCCCCCTAAAAAATCATAAACTGAATGCTCTTTTTGAAAAAAAATATTAGGTAGTGTTTTTACCAATTTACAGTATATGGTAATTGGTAGGAAATCTGGGCAAAAATTACATTATACAATAATTATATATTAAAATAGCTATATATTTAACAAAAATCAGCTTTATAATTATATAAATTTTGTGCAGTAAGATGCTATTTTGACTTCTTTTTATTGGATTCCTTCACAGCAGATGATAAAAGTGTATGGAAAATTTAACACTTCATCTGATCTAAAGTGAATTTTAGTTCTAAAAAAATCTACTGTAAAAAAAATAAAAATAATATTGATATATTTATTACCCTCAAAATATATATATATTTAGTATAAAATTCTCGCTCACATTTATGGTCCAAAAATAAATAAATTTGAGATTGTTGCCAACAGCTCACATTAATGAATGGTGAAAGGGAATTAACTCTTTTTCAGCATCTTGATTTAGCGAGCACTGAATTCAATATAGAGCACCTTTTTGCATTCATACATAACTATAGTCACTTTGGCAACAAAATTAAATTTACTTTGATTCAGATATTTTTTACTGTAAGAAAATGAACCAAAGTCAGAATTAAGCAGAGAAAATGGTACTTATTTTGATTCCAAATGTACAAGGTGTCCGAAAATTATCTTTACAACTTTTATCCAATATAAAAAGTGACCCAGGAGATGTAGAAATACTGAGGTTGTCCCATTTTACAGTGAAACTCATTAAGCATTTCTGAATACCAAATTTTGACAAGTTTTCTCACCTTCATTTTTTTTTTAAAGATCTTCATTCCTCCCCTTAGTTACAATGAATCCACAGGAGAAAGCACAGTGTTGAATGATATATTCAAACAAAATCTGGTAATCACATCCCATGAAGGTTTAGAACTCATTATAACTTTTATTAAAAGAAACTTTCAGATTTGTCTAAATTTTCTTGATTGGTAATTCTCTGTGTTAGTAAATATTTCATTTAGTATCAAAGTTGTACAGATACTTTTGGACACCCTGCATATTGCTGTATAAAAATTATTTCAAGAATATTAAATTAGTCACAAAGTGGGGTTATTTCGGTTTTTTTCAAATGAATGTGGCTTTAAGACCACATTACTATACACAAAGAACAAAAAATAAAAGTATTTTCGTGGTACAGCCTTCAAATTTGATATACATTTTGTCTTTGATTTAGATAAGAATAATCTGTTAGATTTTGAATATCATGCTTAGTTGTTTTTTAAAATTATATTTTTAGATTTTCTAAATACCCTAAATACATTTTTTGAAATGCATAGTTCAAACACTTGCTTATGTTAGGTAAAAAGTTACAATTTTTTTAATGACATACCTGACAAAAATATTAAATTGAACATAAAATGTTAAAGTAAGAAAAAATTGTAAAATAATATTAATGCTTGCAGGCTTTAATCCATTTTGTGCACACATATATATATATATGTAGCAGGGTTTTGCCATGCAGCTTCACATATAACCATTGTAAACCATTTCAAAGTTTGTGAAATTGAGAGAGATTATTTTTAATTATTGATGCTTGGAATCATAATTTTTTTATGCTTTTAATGCAGTTCCACTTGTGATGCCTTCAACATTAATCAGAGCACAAAAATCTTCACTTTCCATTTTGCTATCTGGCTACATTATGTTTTGCTTGATTCAGGTAATGGAAATGATCTCTGGATTTGGTCCTCTTGTCACTGCAGGCATATTTTCTGCTACTCTTTCATCTGCCTTGGCCAGTCTTGTTTCTGCACCCAAAGTTTTCCAGGTACATCTTGTAGTAGTAGATAATTTTTTTTTTTCAACGAACATTTCTTGTATGCTAGAATAATGTTTTACTGTACATTTGTGTGTATGTGCTTGAGTTTGTGTGTGTAGGAATGAATGATGGTGGTGGTGATAGGTAAATATAATGTATTTTTGTAAGGGAGACAAAATATAGTCACTCATACTGATGATTTATAGTAGTTGTATGTTTATAAGAGTGGTTTAATTAGGTTTTGTTTATACATTTTAAATCATTGAATATAACTGAAGGAGCATAGCATCTTTCATTATATTCTATTTATATTGGGATCTTAGCATGTTGTTCATAACTAAGTTAATTTAAATTAAAGTATATACATTTATTACTGAATTATCACTTTCTACCAGTTACCTTTTGTTTTGGTCAATGACTTTTTGGGGATGAGGAATGCCCACTAAGAATTTTTAATTTAAAATTTTGTTTTAATTGAATTTTGTGTTCCTTTATAACTTTATTCATATATCTACTTCTGAGGTATTTGTGATTCTCTTTCTTGAAATTGCAACAAATGTAAAGGTTATCTCTAGTTAAATGTTAATTGAATAGAAATTTTCCATAGAAAGTAATGTAAATAATGGGATGCATTTCAGTTCCATCTTGAGGTTGATACATTTTATAAAACTATTACTACTTTAATAAAACTTCACATTGGCATAATGCCTCATCTTTTTTACTCTTAATGTATAAATTTATGTTACTATTTTTTTAGGGATCATGTATGCATGACAGAGCACTCAGCAGCTATGAGAGAAGGATATTAGAGGAAGAACACAATGTCTGATTATAAACACATTGTAACCAATTGAAAAACTTTTTGTTATGAAATAAAAGCACTTTTATGGACGTTTGCACAAATTATTCTCAGTATAACTTTATTAGTTAGGTAATGAGAAATTAATTGGGGATTTTTTAATTTTTTTTTTACAATGGCTTACAGCAGGGGTCGGGAACCTTTTTGTCTGAGAGAGCCATGGACACCACATATTTTGAAAAGTAATTCTGTGAGAGCCATACATTATGTTTAAAACTAAAAATTCAAGTAAATGTGTGCATTTTGCGTAATTTCAACACTAAAAGTACAATAATTATGTCTCTGAATTCTTTTTAATAACATTGTTATGCTGTTGCTAATCAATAATGAGTATTTCTTACCATTAATGCGACTTCTGGTGCTGCATGGCTTTGCTGATGGCTTTGTAGTCTGGTTGATACGTGGTGAGGTTAAGCTTCATGCAGGCGTTGAGACTTTAGTAAACTTTAGCTCATTTGTAGAATGAAATATTGATATGCAATTAATATGGAGTAAAGAAATCTAAAGAAACATTTTTTTTTTATAATCGAACATTTGTCTGCGAGCCAGATGCAGCCATCAATAGAGCCACATCTGGCTCGCGAGCCATAGGTTCCCAACCCCTGGCTTACAGGGTTCATAGCAACCTTGAAAAGCCCTTGAAAATGAGAAGTCTTGAAAAGTACTTAAATTTTATTTTGTCCTTGAAAAGCACTTGAATTTGCTAAATTCCAACACCCTCACCTCCATCCCCTGCCCCTACATTTTTCTTCTTCATCGATTTGCACAAACAGGTTCATTTTAAATAAAATGTTGTGAAAACATTTGCAAGTCATATTATCATCATCACTAAGTTTTCGACACTTAGGCATTCACTTCGGTTGTTTTTGGCATGTTCAAAAGCCCAAGATAAGATACTAAGAATTCCATCTTTGAGCACTAAGAATGTTGGGAAACTATATAATGTTACAACGTATGTTTTAATTTCTGGAATAGGACTCTTAAAAAAGTAGCCAGTTTTAATTTTGTTGTTCAGTCAGTTCAGTCAGATTTTTTCTTTGTACAGTTTGATTTTTTGTTTTTGTTATGTTTGAACGAACAGAAATGGTGCCACTCAAATCATAAAGAAATTATTTGCATATTACTAAACCAAATAAAGAATTAAGAGAATTTATTTTTAAAAGATGTCTGGAGAAACAGACGACCGTATGGTGAGGAATCAACACTGTCAAAATATTTATGCTGCAGTTCATAAAGTTTATTGTTTGTTCAAAGGTTTGCAAATTTTACAAATTTTGTTATTAGTAACATAGTTATCTCTTACATCATCTGTCTTTCTACTATATCATATATTTAAGATTCTTTTAAATCTGATAGAAATATTACTTTGCTGTAAAACATATTCTGCACATTTATGTACTCAATAATAACTGCAAACATGCAAAATTCAAAATCAGAAGTATATGATAAGCAAATATAGGCAATAAAATTGACCAGAAATATTTTTTCATTATTTTCACAAGCAAGAATTCAGTGTGCTAAATAAAAGTTAATGCACAGTTTTGTAAATTGATATTAAATTTGTTTATACTATTTTTATTTGTTTGCAACACAAATATGTCATAGTTATTGTTGTAACAAATTTCATATTTTTAAACTTGAGAGCACATAGTGATGACCCATGAATATCATGATACTTGGCTCTTGAAAAACCCTTGAAATTTTGTTTTTCCTAAATTGCCTACGAACCTTTGCTCATTAATTCTGAAAGAATAACAAACCAAAGAAGTTGCTGCTCATGCTGTCATGTTGTTGCCCAGGAATTTGTAAAACAAGGCAAACCTTGCTGTTGTGGAGAGAGAATATGTCACAAATTGCATTTTGTTTGTGACAGTTTTAATTATATCCACAGAGAGGGATATTTTAAGATTTAAGCTTGTATAGAATGATAGTATCATATAAAAAGAAGAAATAGGTAATGCCATTCACAGTCGGTATGTGACAGTGCAGAAAAATTGATGGCATTTTCTTGGCCACAGATGAGAGTTTTGTCATTGATTACATAGTGCAATAGGGTCTTTGAAAGCATAGTTGGCATTATGTGTTTTATTTTGCGACCTGTAAACAGTACCCAAAATAAAATGCATTTGGCTTCACTCAGAAATTTGGGCAAACTTATGTAAGTATACTACCATATTCTTCAGGCTGAAAGCAAAGAGATTTTCTGTTGCTCAGCCATTACACAAAATCTCTTAATGAATGTGTTAGGGACACTTATCTCTAACAGCATCTGAATTAAAATATTGACCCTTTTGTTACACTCCTAGTTTAAGGGCATTCAGAGGAAAGTGAGCATTTACTATTGTCATCATTCAAACTGCTGAATTTTGTCAAGTTTTGCCTAATATTTATATACTTTAATTTCTCACACCACTACCACAAGCAGATGTGTTGGGGTTTTTTGACATTTTGCCTACAATTTTTGTTTCTTTCTCACACCATTATCACAAGCAGTAGAAATACTTTGACTTGTATCACTTATTATGATTTCATTATGACTTGTTATGGATTAAATATATTAAGCTGAGGGGGGGGGGGGTTCCTTTTTTTTTTTTTTAGGCAGTGTGTAAAGACCAGATTTTCCCAAAGATTGGCATATTTGCGAAAGGATATGGTTCCAGTGACAACCCAAGGCATGCTTACATGCTTGCCTATTTTATTGGAATGGCATTTACTCTTATAGGTACTTTTGTTCTCTTTTGCTAAATAATTTTAGCTTTTCTGTGCCTTGAATAAATATGATTTGTTGATTGTGCCATTGATAAGGAGATATCTCTTTCAAACTCATGATTTTGTTTATTTATTTATTTTCTGTTATTTGTGGTCCAATATTGAACAGTCTCTTCAGTAACAATGCTTTTAGAAACTAAATATTACTTTGGATTTGTGATAAAAAGTATTAATCTAGTTGAGATTTTGCATTTTCTGGTGGATACTTTTTTTTTTAGAATAATGTTTTTTCTTGGATTTTTCCAGTAGTATTGATTGTAGCTTTTATGAATAATCATGTCTATAAAGTGCATCTGAAAATATGAGCAATTTGATGGATAAAAGTATTTGTCAGATTGTTGTATTTGTTTGTGGATTTTGAATATTGAATTATGTTCCTTTGTGATTCAGCAATCATTACATACAAATTAACATTCATCATAATAAATTTGTCATTTTCAACACTTTCTGATAGATAAGAGCATTTTTATTGATTATAATAAATGACATCTAATTCTGTAATTGTATATAAGAAAATATTAAATTGTACACATTTTTCATTGTATTTCAAACAAATGGTACTTATAACTAGCTGTCTAAGACTTACTAGCTATGCCAAAATACTATTCACAAGAATCAAACATATATGACTGCATTCATTGAATTAGTGAAAAAAGATGATTTTGCCCATTTATTTACATTTAATTGTACATGCTTACAAAATAAAACATTGTAATCATCTGTTAACAGTATATGGAAATGTACAAGGGCAAACATAGGCACATAAATTCATCAGAAATATTTTTCATATTTCATCATTCACTGTTGTTTTATTTGTATAACCTTTAAAAATGTTCATTAAAATTCAAAATGTATTTATTATTCATTTATTTATTAAACATTTTGAAAGTTTCATATATAAATTTATTCCACTATTTAAAAATTTGCTTTAGAAGTTGGTTTGTTTTGCTCATTCTAGCACTGACAACAAGAGAAAAAACCAGTGTGCTAAACATTGTTGCATATCATTGTGCTTCTGTACAACTCATAAGTAAACAAGCTTATAGCGATTTTGTTGTTGTTGTTGTTTATTTCTATTTAGAACTTAGTTGTTAGTTTCTTCTTTCTTTTTTTTTTTAAGTTTGCAGGTGATTTCACCAGTCTTGTACTTTTGACATACTACTTTTTCTTGGTGTTTGTTATTAATTTCTTTCACAAATTATATTTGTTCTTGTTTTGTTTGTGCAGGTGACCTCAACACTATTGCACCTTTGATATCCAACTTTTTCTTGATGTCCTATGCCCTCATCAATTACTCCTGTTTTGATGCTTCTCTTGCCAACTCACCTGGTTAGTTTGTTTTTTCCAGAGAGCACAAATCTATAATTTTAATTCATTCTATCTGGTGTGCTTGCTACATTGCTGCTATTGGCAGCTTGTCAAGATGTGTACTTGTTACACCTTCACACTGTTAGACATTGTTCCTGGCTTGCATGATATGCAAACAGTTTCTTCAGAAAACAATATCAATGGTCATTGAGGAGTAAGTAATCTGTTCAGCTTGTTCCCCAACTCTCCAAGTCTTTAGTTATTTGCCTTTATCACTGAATGTAAATGTGTCACACCAGCCTAAATTTCATTAGAACCTGATATTATTCTTATGTATTTCCGATTATAGGTGTGAGAATTAAGCCACCTTTCCATCCATTCTGTTTCCACCTATTCAACAAAAAAATCTGACTTAAAAAAAATATATCAGAAAATCATAATTTGTTTTAGTCTGCAAATAGTTTTGTTTTTACTTGGAATGAATTCAATCTGTTGGTTAGCTTTTTACCATGATGTCATCTCTATATATGCTTGCTCACACTGATTTGTATCATGCATGAATCTGCTTTTAAAGAATTTAACAAAATTCAGTTCATATAGCAGTGTCGTGGGGTTATAAGCTGGAGAATAAATGGTTTATAAAGGATTTAATTTTGAGAAATGGCAATATCAGTGCAGTTTTTTGAAAAGACATAATTCAGAGAAATGGCAATATCAGTGCAGTTTTTTGAAAAGACATAATTCAGAGAAATGGCAATATCAGTGCAGTTTTTTGAAGAGACATAATTCAGAGAAATGGCAATATCAGTGCAATTTTTTGAAGAGACATAATTCAGAGAAATGGCATTGTGAATAAAATATAAGGAATGTATTGCAAGAATATTGAATTTTGTCTTTATCTTCTTGTTTGCCCTCTCAAAATATGCCTTTGACTCTGACAAGACATAAATTTTCTGTTTCATCAGTTGGCTCTCTTCTTGTGACAGCTATTTTTTCATGTATCCATGCAGAGTAGAGCAATAATTGAAGTTTCATCATATGATTGAAGACAAGTTTTCTTTTAATGATACAACAAAGAAGAAGGATTATAATATTTTGGGAATGAGCGAGACTGCAAATAACCCTTTTGTGTATATTTGAAGTAAATTAAAGATATGATGAATGTAACTTTACTGATTTTAAAGTTCAGAATTGAAATTTTAACAATGTATGTTATGTATCAATAACAAAGTTTCTCATATGGTGAATTTTTTCAGGGAGCATATTAAATTTTCATAATAGATATCTGACAGTTAATCAGTGAGGTTCATCACATAACATAATGTGTTTAAATTAAAATTATTCATAGGAAATTAATACCTACCTAGATCTGTTTAACCTGAAACATGAGAAGACATAATGAACAAACATGCTGAATTTTTTTTCAGGTTGGCGACCAGCATTTGGCTTTTACAACATGTGGATAAGTCTTCTTGGAGCATTAATCTGTCTGGCTGTGATGTTTATTATTAACTGGTGGACTGCTCTCATCACCTTCAGTGTTATCAGTGCCCTCTTCGTCTATGTCCACTATAGTAAACCCAGTGAGTTGTCAGATGTTTTATCACTACCCTCTTTGTCTATGTCCACTATAGTAAACCCAGTGAGTTGTCAGATGTTTTATCACTGCTCTCTTCGTCTGTATCCTCTATAGTAAACCCAGTGAGTTGTCAGATGTTTTATCAGTGCCCTCTTTGTCTACTATAGTAAACCCAGTGAGTTGTCAGATGTTTTACCATACCCTCTTTGTCTACTATAGTAAACCCAGTGAGTTGTCAGATGTTTTATCACTGCCCTCTTTGTCTATGTCTACTATAGTAAACCCAGTGAGTTGTCAGATGTTTTATCAGTGCCCTCCGTCTCTGTGTCCACTGAGTGTTATGTTTTATCACTATCCTCTTCGTCTAAGTGCACTATATATAGTTAATCCAATGAGTTGTCAGTTCTTTTATCAGTGATCTCTTTGTGTATGTTCACTATAGCAAAACCTGTGAGTCTTGTCAGATGTATTTCCAAAGAATGCAGTATTCATCATGTTAGAACCTCCTATGTCTCTTTCATTTCATTGTTATTCAGTATTCAATGTCCTCTTGGTCAGGAACCACTATAGAAGACTTTGAACATTATCAGATGTTTCTCGTAAGATTGTTTTGTTGTGTGCTATCTGTTTATCTGATTTAGTACTTGCCATTTCATTAATACAACTTCTACTGTGTACATTTTGTATTTAATTTTGAGTGTCACTGACAGTTTTGTTTTTTGTAAAACAGTAATTGTACTTTTTAGGTTGGTTTTACTTTTAAAACGCTTTCAACCAAAATATTTTTTAAAAATATTAAATAATTATAATGTATGTCTATTGTCATAGAAGAAAAGATGTTAATAGGCTTCAAATGTCTATTTTTACTCTGCATGTGTGTGTGTGTGCACGCGCATGCGCACGCACGTGTGTATGTCACATGAAATCATGAAAGATCACATTTCTTGATTTACTGATTGTTGAAACTTTTTCTTTTGTTTTTAAAATTTGAAATGCAGCATCTCCAGGTAATAGCAAACTTATAGTGCTGTATCTTTAATGAGTTAAAGTGCTTGTTTCTTTATAAATATACTTTGCAACAAGAATCAAATTGATATATATTGTTAGTCAACAAATTTGAAACATTTTGAAATGTTGATTATGGAAATCCATTTTTCTTTGTTTTTCATTTAAAAAAAATATTCACAATTTAGATCCGATCTGCTTTTTTTTATAACTTGACTCTGAGTCCAGAAAAGTAAAATGTACTTTTGGCATGTATCTTCAGTCTATGTCATATGATGGGTCAGTCTTTTGGTTTAGCAGACACAAGATTAATCAGTATGCTGACCTGATTAGGATTATAGATTAGCCGTTATTTCAACAGTGACTCCATCTAAACTAAGACACTCTGGCTGGATACACAAACTTCAAATTGGTCTTTCGTGGAAAAATATTTTCCAGTTCTCAAATGTTTGTTCATCTGAAAGGCAAGTTGTTGTATAATTTTTAGTAATACTAACTGCAATACAATATTGTACACATGTGGAGCATGATGTTAACTGTGATGAACAGCAGTATATAGTAACCGCAATACAATATGGTACACATGTGGAGCATGATGTTAACTGTGATGAACAGCAGTATACAGTAACTGCAATACAATATGGTACACATATGGAGCATGATATTAACTGTGATGCATAGCATGCTGTATTAAGTCGCTTTACCTAATATATATAATGCATACTGTATTTATGTTAATAGTCTGATTCTACCTTTTGGTTAACTTTTTGCATTTTGATGTAGATAAATAATGCAGTTTGTTTTTTTATTGTGCAAAAGCTAGTGTTTTTTTCTCTTTGAACTGGAACATGAAACACTTTATTTTCAAATATAGCACTATTCACTAAAATCATTAGGATTTAAATGATGCAGGTCGGGTTGGCTTTCATTGTCTGCAAGTTTTATATTGTCATTAATTATCACAAAGAAGTGATTATTACCTTTGTTTTTAATAAGCAAATTTTTCATTCAGGTTGGAATTTTCTTTGTTTTCAAATCTCTAGCACTTTAGTACCATCATGAGTTCTTGTGCATGCAGTTTTATTCAACCAAATCAACATCATTCATGTTTTAAGAAAAAAAAAAAACATTGAATTTATTTTTACATTCTGTGTTGAAGAATCTTAGCTTTGTGATCAGTTTCCCAACACTAGTATCTCAGCATTGTCAATCTAGCAAGATCATGTTAATTTCTAGTGATGAATAGTTAACGTCTGCATCAAATTGCCATCTTCTTTGTCAAATAGCCAGCTTCTGCATCAAAGAGCTGTGATGTTCTTTACAAAACATTCTAGCTGAAATGAGCCTGTGTCATTCACTGTTACATCATTTTTTTCCTGACTTCTAATAACCTACTTCTGCATTTCAGTCCATCTTTTAACCCCTTCCTTCTGTTTCTTAACTTTCTTCTGCATTTCTTTCCATCTTTTAACCCTTGTACTTCTGTATTTCTTTCTATTTTAAAACTTTTTTCTGCCTTTCTCTCCATCTTTTAAATCTTGTCTAGACAGAAAATTTTCTGAATCCCTTTTACAGTGTGATGCATTCTCAAAGATATTTATTGTCAGTGACCAAGTATTGGATTATTCAGCTTGAATGCTTGAGTAAAGATCCTGATTCCAGAGATGTTTCAACTGGGCTTCTTGTGCACATGCAGTCCTGAGCCTCTTGATATGTTTAAAAGTAGGCAGGTCATGACAGGGTTTAAAATGACCTAAAATCTGAAGGTTTAGAAATAATGATTAACAGGTGTATCCTTTGGGGCAAAAAGGGGTACTTTAGTTGAAAAGAATAATACTTCATTTTGATTTTGAAAAAGAAATTAATAACCTCACCTGATAATAGGGGCTGGATTAGAAATTTAGAATACTTTAATGGATTAAAAATTTACAAATTATATATCCAAGATGAAATCTATTCATGTCTGCATTGTCAGAAGTATTTGTTGGTGAATTGTGCCTTAGGACCTCAAAATAGACTTAGAAAAGTGCTACCTAAAGAGTACTTACTAATTTATACATCTACATTTCCAGAAGTATTTGTCCTCAACTTTGTGCCTTAGGACCTCAAAATAGACTTGAGAAAAGTGTTAGCTAATGATTAATTTCTCATTTATAAATCTACATTTCCAGAAGTATTTGTCCTTGACTTTGTGCCTTAAGACCTCAAAATAGACTTAAGAAAAGTGTTAGCTAATGAGTACTTACTAATTTATACATCTGCATTTCCAGAAGTATTTGTCGATGACTTTGTGCCTTAGGACCTCAAAGTAGACTTAGGAAAAGTGTTAGCTAATGAGTACTTACTAATTATTTCAGGTGCAAATTATTTCTTTTAATTGAACATTTATTTTTTAAATTTTATTTAACAATAGATGTAAATTGGGGATCATCTACACAGGCACATGTGTATCGCAATGCTCTCCAGTTTTCTTTAAAGCTGCTTCACACTGAGGATCATATAAAAAATTTCAGGTAAGAAATGCAGAATTTCTTTTAAGTGGCTGGTCAGGAGTTATATGACAAAGTAACCATTTTAATCAATTTTCAAATAAGTCGATTTCCTTTTCTTTTGTTGCTATTATTACTATTAATTATAACATGTTTAATCTTTCAATTAATAATATATTTATTGTTGTCAATGCTAAATTGTAAATTCCAGATTTTTTAAAGTTATTTAACTCATTCTTTTTGTTGTATTTGTGCAAGTATTATCTTGTGAAACAAGTGATACATTGCTATAGTTTAGTAATTTTAACCATTTTATTTTCATTTTATTTTATAAAATAACACATTTTGATTGACTAAAAATTAAATCAGAATACCCCAAATATTTCATATATAACGGTAACACTAACCTTATATAACTGCTGCATACATGAACGAGAGTTTCAGCTTTCTGGATAAAATGAGTTAAAATCATGGACACATCATTTTATAACTTAATTGTAGAAAGTATACAAAATGGAATACCTAATAATTTAAACTATTCTGATTGTTTGGTTTATCTTAATCGCATGGGCTCCTAAACTGTTTCTGAATTCTAATTTAACAGTTGTACTAATTTAACAGTTGTAATGCTTACATTTAAATTATTTCATCATGTGGCTGTTTTATATTTTGACATATATCTATTTTTTTTATCTTATACACATATAGATTTTTTTAAATTTTAAACAGATTTTAAGAAAAATTATTTGTAAAATTTATTTCACTTTTGAGAAATAGATTTTAGATATTTCTCTTTTTGCAGACCACAAGTACTTGTGTTGTCTGGTTCACCTGATAACCGTCCAGCACTGGTTGATTTTGTATCTCACATTACCAAAAAGGTTGGCCTCATGGTCTGTGGCAATGTTATCACAGTAAGTTATTAAAGAAAAGTAAATATTTTGTGAGATGTATTTTTAAAACAAATTTTAGACATTTAGGACTTTTTCACTGGTCTGTGTTTGCCAAACAAAGAGTGTGGAAGGTACCTTTACTTATTTTGTGATTTTTTTTTTTTTAAATTATAGGCAGTTTGGACATTTGTTAATGTAGGCACTTTGTGTTGTGATCACTACAAGGTATATATATATATATATCTTATATATAATAACAAATGTATTGTGATCACATTGTTAAATATAGGCACCTTACATTGTGATCCCATTTGTTTATTATGGGCACATTATATTGTGATCACATTTGTTATTATATATAAGATATATTATATTTTATATATATATATATACATCTTGTATTGTGATCCCATTTGTTTATTATGGGCACATTATATTGTGATCCCATTTGTTTATTATGGGCACATTATATTGTGATCACATTTGTTTATTATGGGCACATTATATTGTGATCACATTTGTTTATTAAAAGCAAATTTTTTTGCATTGTGATCACATAGTTAATTACAGGCACCTTGTATTGTGATCACATTGTTAAATATAGGCACCTTACATTGTGATCACATAGTTAATTACAGGCACCTTGTTTTGTGATCACATTGTTAAATATAGGCACCTTACATTGTGATCACATAGTTAATTACAGGCACCTTGTATTGTAGTCACAATTGTTAATTATAGGCACCTTGCGTTGTGATCACAGTTGTCTGTTATAGGCTTTCACAGTGATCACATTTATCAGTCTTTTTTTTTTTTAATTTGTTAACTGGTTATTGTGATAAGCAAATAAATCTTAATATCTGTGGTGTAAAAAAAAAGTATTAAATATGATTAAATTCTTGTCTTTCATTAATTCATATATGTCATTCACATTTATGAGTAAGTCATAATATTTTGAGAAATTATCCATCATTATACTAAAATTGTTAAGATTAATTAATTAATTCATAATTACTGAACAATATTTTTTGTTGTTGTACATATATGAAATTACTTAGACATACATGTAATTTGTAAAACAGTTATTTAAATTATCAAAGAATAAAAAATAAGGACATTGAGAAATGTTGAAGTTATTAATGACTAACTGTCAATTCATCAAGACGTGATTATTTACAAAATGTAATTTGGAAAATTATTACCTGCGAATATTTACTCTTTTTTTCTTTTTAAATAAAAAGAAAACTTAAGCCAAGAAATTTGTTTTTTTTTTATTAATTTGCTGTGAATGGAAGAGAGCATGATTTTTTTTTTTTTAAATTTCTTCTGATTCTGATATTAGTTGACCATGTTGGTAACAGATGCTAGTGAAGAGTAAAAGTAGTTCATGTTAAAGTAAATGTTTCAAATAATTTAGCTGTTGTTACACAGGGTTGTCAGAGTGATCACTTGCGGTCACTGCACTCCAATGCACCATACCAGTATTTCAGCAATCATAAGATCAAGTCATTTTATAATGTAACAACTGCTCCATCTTTCCAGTTGGGTGCCCAAAGCTTACTCCAGGTAAATTTCTTCTCCATATATTTTAATGTTTATTTGTGTGCATATTTTAAGATTATCCTTTTTAAAAAATAAACAAATAATTTTTCATGTGTATGTATCACCTTCAGTGCATCCATTTAAAAAATATTTATTTGTGACCATATAAAAAAAAATAACCTGAAGCTTACATTTTTTTTTCTAATTGCTTATCTAAAAGTTCATTTTTTGTTTTTAATCAGAGTATAAATGCAAATTAAGGTCTTTAGAATTTTTTTTATAAATTATGTATTATCTAATATTTTAAATTCTATCAAAATTTTGATGGTTAAGTTTTCTCGTTGATCTTCTTGCTGCAGCACACAAAATTCGATGTTTGAATCAAAATACATTTCCACAAGAACTGTTAGCAGCATATCATGTGGAATCACCTCATAGGAGTTGGGCAATTCTCTAATTTGCTAGCTCTCTACAACCAGCCACAAATTTATTTTGACAATTGCTATTGAGTTTCTCTTTTTATTATATGGATTATATTGGGTTTGGGAAACAATGAACAAAACATATTTATATAATGCTTATTTTCTTATTAATGGTTCCTCTATTACCAGAATGTGGGTTTGGGAAAAATGCGACCAAACACACTTATAATGGGCTTCAAATGTGACTGGACAACTGTCGCACCAGAAGAAGTATTTGAGTACTTCAGTGTCATTCAGTGAGTATTTTGTCTTTAACAAAGCCATACTGTATTTTCTCATAACATTGTCATTCAGTGAGTATTTTCTTTTCACAGCTGAGTATTTTGTCTTTAACAACACCATACAGTGAGTATTTTGTTTTTAACAATGTCATTCAGGGAGTATTTTGTCTTTTAACAATGTCATTTAGTGAGTATTTTGTCTTTTAAAAGCAAGTATTATGCTTGATCAGTCAGAACCAGAAATATTTCAGAAACTTTTGGCAGTTTCACAACATTTAATACAACTATAGCAACATTATTTTGACAACTTTTACTTCAAACTGTGTAAATATTTCCTTTATGAACAGAATATTTTTTAGAAGAAGCAGTAGACGTGTTATTTTCTACAGGAAAGAAGCAATGGCAGTTATTTTCTACAAGAGAGAAGTAATGGCTGTATTATTTTCTATGTGGGAGAAATATTGCCAATGTTATTTTCTATGAGGGAGAAAGAAGTAATGGCAATATTATTTTCTATGAGGGAGAAGTAATGACGATATTATTTTCTACAAGGGAGAAGTAATGGCAATATTATTTTCTATGAGGGAGAAGTAATGGCTGTTATTTTCTACAAGGGAGAAGTAATGGCAATGTTATTTTCTACAAGGGAGAAGTAATGGCAATATTATTTTCTATGAGGGAGAAGTAATGGCTGTTATTTTCTACAAGGGAGAAGTAATGGCAATGTTATTTTCTACAAGGGAGAAGTAATGGCTGTTATTTTCTACAAGGGAGAAGTAAAGGCAATTTTATTTTCTACAAGAAAGTAGTAGTGGCCATAGTCCCTCATTATCATCAAACTATAATTTACAGTTTGTTTCCTTTTTCATTGCTGCTGGTTTTTCAGTATTCTATATTTTGGTTTGTTTTTAAGTAATTGATTATAATTGCCGAATACTTATCGAGTTTTATATTTTAAATTTCTGTTTCAGTGATGCATTTGATATGAACTATGGTGTGGGTATATTGCGGCTGAAGGAAGGTTTTGGAATGGGATTAGAAACAGACACAAGTTTCTACTTGGAGAATAATGATGATGGTGATGTTTCAGAGCTTAATTTTTATTTTTAATCTAGTCCTTTCAGAGATTAAATATTGACACATCACCTATTAGTAGTAATATCTGAAGGGCATCTGTAGGCAGACAATCTAATACAGAGTTTCTAAGATTTGCCTGATATCTAATCTTTCAGTACAGTTGTTTTGGAAATTTGAGCAGTGAATGTACTCAGTGTAATCTCTGTGTTAGGACTCATAAGACTCATTCAGAAAAGAAAAATTGGGAAAAATGTTATTTATATATATTCAGTTCTTGAAAAGTCAGAGTAGTTCTGAAAATTTAATCAGAACTAAATTTTGAATAAAATAACAATCCAAATAAATGCTTTAATCATGATCTTATTTTAACAAACATAAGATCTTTCAAGGTCTTTGGCCTCACATTAATCCTGGCAGAAATCTAAATTTTTGATTACAGAAGTCCCAAGTCAATTTACTTATTTTACTTCAAAGGTCTCACTTCATTTACTTTTATTACAAAATCTCCAATTCATTGACTTCTATTATGACAAAAGTCACAAAGTCACATTTCGTTGACTTTTTATATTACAAAAGTCACAGCGCATTGAAGGATTGCTTGAAATTCTATTTTGAGTGAGTTCAACCGGAATCATACAACTGCATATGCCAGTGAAAAGCAAAATTGTATTTATTCTCAGAAACAAAATACACATTGAACAGTTATCTTAACTAAATCATTGTCATTGGCTGCTTGTTTAGGAATACTGCTTTACTAATTCAATTACTTGACTTCTCAAAATCTCTTCTGTGCTCATGAAGCAAAATTACCTTTTATTATTTTTTATGGTAATATATAATTCACCCTCTCAAAATATATTTTGAAAATAACTATAAAAAAGAACTAGGTGCTTGGAATGAAGAGGTTAAATGTTACATCTTTTCTTTTAAGCCCAAAACTCCATGTTGGTACCCCGTAACATGGACAATTTGAAATACACAGCAATTGAGGTCCGTCACTCTGTCGACTTGTTTCAGCCCCTGGAGGAATGGTCCTTACATACAGGATAAAGGACGGACACACAGACAGATAGACAAACACAAAGACGGACACGATGACTACAACTAAATGAATTTTACACGAAATGAAGGTGGTAAGAAATGACACAAGACAGATGAAAATTAATAAAATATTTATATAAAAAAATTAAAGAAATAAAGAAAATACAACAACAACAATCAATTACAAAATACACATAGCACAATGCTCATAATGTCTATCAGAGAAGAGGCTAACCCTAGCTAGTTATGTTTTCCCTGATCAAGTTCATATAGTTTCTTCACAATTCTCCAATATCAAAGATTCACACATAGTTCCCAATAGTAAAAGATTTACACAAAGTTCCCATAGTTCCTACATGGTTAGAGATCATTCTTACACTCCTGGCCAAATGTATTATTTCCACTTATCTTAGTTACACTGGTGGAGTCTAGCATTGTCACTGGCTGAGTCTTTGTAGCCTTCCCCTCCTAAGCAACGTAATATGGCGTTCTTATGAACCAACGGCTGATACACTTCAGCAAACTGATGCCAACAACAGAAGCAATGCTACCAAGATGAAGCCTCCAAACATATGCAAAAATCTACAATTTATAAATACAGCACTCAGAGACTGCTAACATTAACTACTAGTCAAATTGCCGGTGGTTTACAAATTTCGCCTGAATGAAGTTCACAATTTTTACAACATATATGACATTTTTCAGTTCATCGTCTTTCATTTTAGAGCAAAGTGCCTGCTGGTGAATTATGCAGCGGTATGCATGGAAATCGTTATCTTCCTTTAATAAGCCAATCAATCCAATCCTCTTTCCTACCATTGCTGGGGCACCATGCATGTAACTGAAATTAACTTCTTAATGTCAATGTCATTTTTTTAACAAGCATTCTTTGAATGCTCTATAAAGGTCTTCCCCTCGGGTTGTATCTTTGAGCGGTATCAGTGCCAACAGTCCTTTAAATGTATCACTTGCATCGAATCTAACCCAAATTATTAGTTGTTCTGTATCAGTAACATCCAATGATTCATCCAAGGCTAAACTAAAACCAAAGGCATTCTTCAAATCAAACTGCATCTGATCAAATATATTACTGGATAGCATTGAAACTTGTCTTGCCACAGTCCTTTGAGATAACTGAAGATCTGAAATTTGTTTTTTTTATTTCATCTTTGTTCTTAAACTCAGCAAACAAAGAATCGACACATTCTTTAAAACATTCTTGAAAAGTTTTGCCATCTGAGTATGGTTTCTGGGTTTTTTTGCTAAAATCCAGCTAATTTTCAAGGATGCCTCAGTAACACAGTCACTTGCACTCATTTGTCGTCGAAAACTATTTTGCTGGATGTGTAGATTTCGTTTTAGAGAATTTACTTTGTCTTCCCTCACTTTAGAACCAACTGGATAATTTTTCTCAAAATTGTTATGCCTGGAAGTGAAGTGTCTCTGGAGATTGGCTTTTTTCAAAACTGCTACGGAATTCTGGCAGAGCAAGCACAAAGGCTTATCACCCGGCATTGTGAACAAAAATTCAAGTTCCCATGATGGATTAAACATAGGGTCTTCTTCGTTAACTTTCCGCTTTCAAACTGTCCATAGGCTGGGGCCGCTGTGTTGTCCATTTTATTTGATATGCTTGTCATTTTTACAGATCGAATAAAATAAAAAATTACAAAATTATTACTTTTTTTAACAAAACTTTAAACTGAACTCAATAACAATGATGTCTGCACAGAACAACAGAACATCCACTTCCGGTAGTGATTCCTAGGAAGTAAGTACGGTCATTCAAATACTTTTAGACTTAACATTTTTGGAATTTTTTAGAAACTATTATTCTGTGCAGTATTTAAAATTAAACAATTTTCAAATAAACTTAGAATTAGTCCAATAATGAAAAAATGAAGAAATTAAATAAAATTTAATGTTTAAGTTTTATGAAAAGATTTTGCGTAACTGAAAGTTTTAAAAATATTGTGAGACCTCTGGCGGGCCACTTAGAAGGGGCCACAGGTTGGACAGCACTGACCTAAGGGCAGGGCTGCATCCAAGCTTTCATTCACAAGTAGGATTAATAACGCTTCCGACTTTCCATCCAAACACACACACACAGCCACCTCCCTCCCTCTCTCATTCAGGCACTCTTTACGATACAAGGTCATCCCTATGCTATACGTGTTTCCTATAATTGACTGGTCAGATTTCCGCTTGACCATTGTTCACAACATTAACTAGCTTACTTCTCTTGACCCAGAAAAACATCGTTCTGTCTTACAGGTGATGCAATAGCTACGTCATATGTCTGTATATGTTCTTATTAACTACCTTTTACATCTACATTTAGATTTTTATTTACTACTCATTTCTTTCATCTAAATTTTATTCCTTTCTATATTTCTTTTTTTAATATTTATTGATGGGATCTGGGCAAGATTTATAAATATCCTGACACTCCACAAATGGTCCCCAAATGCTTCACTAAGTTCACATACATAGTAAATATGTTTCATTATTTCATAAATTTATTTAAATTTGTACCTTTAGGTGAACAGTCTTTTTTATTTGTATGTATAGATTCCCCGGCCAGTGATGATGAGGTCATGAACACCCAGAACAGTAATGCCAACAATACTCATGCACGGGTGGCATTCCACTTGCGTAAGCGCAAGAAGCAGACTGTAGTGGAGATGACAAACTCAAATAATGGACCACAGAAGATTAATACTGAAGTCATCAAATCTATGAACATTTTCCGTAGCAAAAAACAAAAGGGTACAATTGATGTGTGGTGGCTATTTGATGATGGGGGTGAGTAGTTTTTATATTATACTGTATTTCATATGTAAAATATTAATTGATAGGACAAGTGTTTTTTCATAATTCTTTTGTTAATTGCTTTACAGATCACAGATATTGTTTAATTATGACTAATAATAATATTGGTGATTGATGTTATGACCAGAGTCACACACTTCTGTTGAAAAGAATCTGAAAATTCTACAATTTGTCAGTTAGTAAGAGTCACCATCACCCAGGAGGGAGTAGTGGTCTAGCCGACGATGCACCAAGCCTGAAAGATGAAAAACGATGCACCAAGCTTGCAAGATGAAAAATAAACAAACTCTCACACAGACACCACAATTTTCTGGTGGGGTGGGTGGATTATTCTGTATGCAGGATAAAATGTGAGAGTCGGCTGTGCAAGTGCACACATGTAGGTTGAATGTGTGAAATATGGAGGGACAGGATGAACTGACAAACAACCACTCCAAATTCCACTCTGGACAACCAACAGACGCTTTGAATAAAGGTGCTGACAAGAATTTATTCTCAGAAATATGGGGACACTCACAGACGTCTGTTAGTCATTCATCCAGAAAAACATCCACACACAACACTCATGTGGTGGGTTACCAGAGTAATGAAACATGAATAAAAAGAAAAGAAAAGAAACAAAATAATAATAATAGCAACAGTACAATACAAACTACATCCAGTGGTGCTAACCACATGCAAATCAGATATGCACTCGCACAAATACATTGGTGGAAATTATCAGAATCAAAATTATCAGAATCAAATATTCGCTGAACTCAAGTGTCAAGGATTGAGTGTCTGAATGAATGTTTTTCAATAATGATAATAATTCATTAACTAATGACTAACAAACCTACTCGACTACCTACCTACCTAAGAGAATGTGCCCTTACTAAATATTACTACTCACAGTTAATTGAAGTGCTGTTGAAGATAACGACAAACACACTTACAAATGTACACACAAATTGTTCAATGCGAATGTCACAGAATTCGTAATTGATGAACAAAGAAGTAAAAATATATATGCTTTTTTCCTCGGAATAATTAAATATGAAGAGCGCTCGCCGGTGATGACCGGAAAAGATGAATAGTTCCTCACAACACATGAAGGTGAATACCTGAGTGACTACAGCCCCAGTGTGGTGGACGCTGCCATCAACTGCCGTCAGGGGTTGTAAGACTCGGGTCGCATTGACCTAAATCACTCAAAAACTCTATCGTTGAAAATTCCAACCGCTAAACAGTCAGAGTCTGGACAACAATGAACATCATCTGGGTCCTTTTGCAGAATTCACGAAATTTTCGAAAAAGACCAGTGCTGGCCATAGTGCAGAAAGAATGCTATCAATCTTTGCACCTTTCTCTCTAACCTTTCTCTCTCACGAATATACACGCACTCTCAAAAAAAAGAGCATCTCAGTGCTTATAAATGAATGGCAAAAGTCCTCAAACCATTGAAGGTTCCAGGTTCGAGTATGTCGATCAGAAAAAGTTGGTAAACAACTATTGTATTAGGGTGCTCTCTGCTGTCTAAAGGCTCATATCTCAACACTGAATATAGTCCCTATCTCATTAACCACACTAAAGGATTAAACTATTAGATACAATTTTGATTTATACCTAACATAATTGACTAGTCATCAAAATAAATAAATGAATCATATAATTGCAATACCACTCATGTATGAACAGAATATACACATATTCAAACTCAATGACTGTGCATGTATCAACAATACGTTTCATTTTAAAAAAAATATATTAAAAAAATGAACGTTTCTTGTGACTGACACTAAGGGAAATAATAATTACAAAAAATAAAAAATAAATTTAAATGATTATTTCCCCTCAACCGTGACACTAAGTATCAATAATTTCTGCCTTGAATTTAGTTGATTACTTAAAAAGTTGTATTGGTAGTTGTGTCTTGAAGTATAAAGGCAGCAGATCTGAATTGACGATCCATATTTTTATTTAAAAAAGTTACCTTTCAGATGCTTGTGTTATGGGGGAGAAAAAACAACAGTTATTCATATATTTTATGTGTATTTCATTTTTTACTATTTGAAAACTCAGTAATCATCTTTTATTTCTTTACCCAGGCCTCACACTTCTCATCCCATACATTTTGTCGAACAAAGCCCATTGGCGTGGTTGTCGCCTTCGGGTATTTTCACCCGGTACCAAGAAGGGAGAACTTGATCATGAACAGAGACAGTGAGTTATTATCAGCACTGGTTCTTCTGCCTTTGTAATCCAGAAGAAAGGATGTAGAAAAGAAAACTTTACCCATCAGTAGGACTTGTTGAATCACATCATACAGTCTATTATTTATGTGTAAAATTTGAAATCAGTTATGATAGAGTACACGACAAGTGAATATAAAAAATAATCTAATTATGATTTGATAATAAAAATCTTAATTCCCATATTATTTCATTCTATATAATATTATTCTATGAAACAACAAACCAGAATTAATCAATAATGTTTTTGACATTATCAAGTGAAATTAGATATCTCAGGCTGCTGCCCAAAAGTTTAAATCTAACTAAATTTAACTAAAAATTTTGCCACTTTATGTTTAACAACCCCTTAATTTTTTTCCCTGCCAGGTGACTCGGGTCTCTGTTGGTGTCATCATTAATTTTTAATGTTCTGAAGCAAAAAATATTTACTGCTGTTTTTATTCACTAGTCTTCTGTTGCTGATGATAGATAATGATAACAATTTTTCTCAGAGATCTGCTGTTGCTCTTAATAGGCAACACACTTATGATGATGTTTCTCAGAGGTCTCCTGTTGCTGGTAATAGGTAATACACTTATGATGACAGTATTTCTCAGAGGTATCCAGCAACAAGACATTTCTGACAGTGAATTTTGGACAACAGATCAGCTTGGGGTTTTTTTTACCAGACACCTTTTCAGATGTTAAGAGATTTTTTTTTCTGGAGCTTATGATTATGTGTCTTCACTTGACCATTATTAACCTTCTAACTCCTAATGTATTCAGATATACTTCACAGTTTTGACTGACAAATAGCTGAGATATTCATCATCTGCAAAAATCTAGTTGAGTGATAAAAACTATGTAATTTTTTTATATATTATATTCACAACTCCCACTCTCAAGTAAAGTATAAATGAATTTTGACCTATTGTTTAATATCAATATAAAATCAATATATTAGATCAGACATCTGTTAGTTATAATTAAAAAAGAATATAATATTAATTATAATGATATAATTTGGGAATAATATTTTGTCACATATTTATTTAAAAAATATTTTGACAAAAATGTACCTCCAAAAATCCCTTTTACTTAATCTTGTACTTATTTCTTCATTTCATAAGACTGGCTACCTTGTTGGCAAAGTTTCGTATTGATGTCAAAGACATGGCTGTGCTGCCTGAAGTCAACAAAGCACCCAGTGAGGAGAGGTCTGTAATGGAACATTTTTTCAGATAAATTTCCTAAAAAATGCCACATAAATCAGACTTTTTCACCATCGAAAATTTACCATAAAATATCACAAATTTAATAAAATATGCAGAAATAAGAGTAATTCTGTAGTATTAATTGTTGAAAGTTCCTTGTATAGGTTTAAGAATTAATTATTGATCTTTGAAATGTGAAAAATATTGGTGCCTTTGTCTTTACTCTCATACATTTAACAGATACTTATTATTTTCCTCTGTAAGTGTACATAAATGTGCAGAATGTACTTTTTTTCACAAATTCATTCACCTATTAGAATTATGTAATCTGCAACGTTTTCTTTAATGCAGAAATAAACAAAAAAATACTGAGTTACACAAAATAAATCTAATCAAACAATAGAATTCAAAATGGTTACAACCCTTCAGTACAAGCTTCATTTTGAAAATAGGATATGATGTTATAAGTTAGTTACATCCAGAGTTTATTGTGTATCAAATGGAAATTTCAGTATCTCTGGTGGCAGAATATTTGCCTTGAGTCTGCTAAAGGTTTGATACTTTTATTTGGTCATACACTGAAGTGATAAATGTTGCTAAATAATGGTAGCAGAACAAAAGACCAAGTTTAGTTGAGGTAATAAAAGTCAACAGTAGTACCAGAGTTTGAGCAAAATCAAGGTAGCAGCACAAAAAACTAAGTTGAGACACTTTACTACAGGCCAGCAGTAGTACTAGTATCAAACTTGGAGATTTCAGTGAAGAAGAAATTACAGAAATGTATTTTTAATTTGTCATTATATTTATCTAGCAGAGCAAACTCAACAACAGAAAATTGTTGACTGCAAATGGAGAAACTGTGCAAAGAGTTTGTAACTCTCAATTGTGGGTAGAAATAGCGATTATTTTCATCTTATAAGCACTCTTAGACAGATCACAGGGTTCTAAGCACTTAAAAGCTATGAGCTCATAAGGAGCACACATGAAACTCTCCAGGGGAGCTGAATGATAAAAGATTTACTCAGCAGCATGTCCTTTGCTAGAGGTCTGTGCTATTTTTCAGTCAGCATGAAGTAATTTGTTAAAGCCAGTTTATGCAAATTGCAAATTTTCTAATGTCAGCATTTCCTGTGATTTATGATATTTTGCTGTGTTTCTATCCTGTCATCCTTTTATGTGTCTTCAAAATTAAGGTACTATAGATTTTTCCTCACTTTGATTTAGTGTACACCCTGGCTAACTACTGCTTGTTCTACATTATTCATCATGACTATAGGTTTTTGTGTGGTCACCCCTCTTTTGTAACATATGCTTGTTGCAAGAATGAAAGTATGTGTATAGTTTAAAAATCTGATTGAATGCTTCTGTGAGAAAATAACATGTAGATGCTTGTGTCTGGTGCTACTAAGTAGACTTGACAGTCATAGTGTCATTTTTGATATTCCCACTCTCTTGAAGAAAAGAACATGAGACAGTAGACTTTCAATAGGAGAACATGGTTGGTTTGTGAAGGCACCACTCTTTTAATCTATCCATTGAAACATTTATAATAATTGCAATAAAAATAAATTGCTTGAATAGGCTGCTGTCTTACTTAACCAAATATATAGATTAATTTTTGTGGTATTGTAATAACTTAAAAAGCAAAGTATACATCTAGAACAATACATTTGAACCGCAACAATATATATATATATAGTCAGTATTTTGTTTAAAATAGACATAAAATGTAGATGATTTTTGTTGGCTTTTCATCCAGTGTGAGAATGTTCCATTCATATCTTGCTCCTTGGATGCTGAATGAGAAAGAAGGAGAGACGCCTGAACAGTTTCCATGGAAGACTACTGAGGACGAAGTCAAGCTCCTGCATGACAAAGTAAGTCAAGAAATGACATCAAGCCAAAGTATCTCAGAATGACTGTGCTTACCCTGTTTTGTTGGCATTGAAACAGAAAAGTTTGTGAAATTAAAGGAACTAGAAATAATGGAGGACATTGAAGAAAATAATTCTCTAACATGCATCGCTATGAACACTGTCAATGAGAGCAGTATAATGCACTTCAGTTTGAGAAAAATTGTCAGTATGTATCTGAGTTTAAAAGTTGTGCTTGGTTTCTGGAATTCATTTGAAATCTGCAGATATCAAGTGGGAGACAAATTATTATTACTGGATTAAAATTTATTTTAAAAGATCTTGAATTCTGTAGTATATAAAATTTTTGTTTGTAATGTATGATGGTAAAATTGATTCTCAATTTGAATTGTGCTCTCATCTTGATAAAAATATTTCATTGGACTCATTTTCACAGCAATGGCTTGTATGCATTTGTTGATGTTATTTTGATTGTTTCTCTTTTCAGACAACTCGTCAGATCAGACTGAGGGAATTGATGCTGGAAAAATCTAGTGATGCAAGCCTTATTGTCATGTATGTTACTAATTATTCTGCATTCTAACCACAACAAATGGCTTTCAGATTATAGATTTTTACACCAGAAATATATTTCAGTTTATTTTATTCATATGGTTGCAACTTGTTTAGATTGCAGCCAATACATTTCTGGAGATTTAAGGAAGCAGTACTGAAATAATAAGAAATAGAAAATATTGTATATAAGAAGGAAAATTGCAAAAATTTGTAATTAAACCATATTGAATATTAATAGACAGTCACTAATATTATTGTTTAATTGTATTAACAGTTTAATAAAATACATTTTTATTTATTGTTACTTTCAAATCTTTGATCAGTTTAAAATTTTTTGAAAAAATTAGCAAGAAATTAACTGACAGAAATCTATTAATGGACACCTTAATTTTTCCCAGGACACTGCCTATGCCGCGTAAAGGAGTATGTTCTGCAGGTCTGTATATGGCCTGGATCGACACACTGACTCGAGACATGCCACCCATTTTGCTTCTGCGTGGCAACCAGACGAGTGTTCTTACATTTTACTCTTAATCAGCATCTTACATGCAAAATACTATAAATACTATAGGGTCAGATTTGAATATTTGTGTTCAACCATTATTGTTACTCATGTCTGATCTTTGTGTAGCTGTGGAAGAGACTTGGTCAACAAGACAAGACATATTAGAATTGACCATTAAATAAATTATATTACACATATCCTAGGATCATAATAAAAAATTCTCGTTTGTTACTGAGTACAAATTATGCATATACCTTATGTACTGTTGTGCAAAATATGCTTTAATTTACCTTTTCAGAACTATATCATAGAAAGTAGTAAAGAACATAACTTTGTGAAGGGTGTATGTTTATTCATTTTGAAAAAGCAAATTGTTAAATATAAAAAGAATGGTGATTGCCAAGGATGACAGATAGTTGCAACACTTGACTGACAAAGGGAATTAATTTTTATTATAATCCTGGTCACAAAGCTTGGTGCAGGAAGTGAATGACTCGCAGTTCCCTATTTTTATTGCTTCAAGTACCTCCATTAGATGATCTGTAAAATGACTCTTTTCAGTACGCAAAATCATCCGATAGATACTGTGATGTATAAATGTTTGTGCAGCCCATAGCATTAATTTGTTATTCTCAGAAACAGACAGTAAATTTTCTCAGGGGAGCCATTGATCGTAAGCACTTCTTTTGAGAAAAACACCATGACATTGTATTCTTTTGTTCTGATGTAAAAAGTTCTATTCACCTGAGCATCTTGACATTAGCATTTGTCAGAAGTCTGTTTTTGTCAAGATTGGAGACATAAGTGCATTTGTCAAAAGTCAGTTCTGTCAAGATTGGAGACAAAACTGTATTTGCTTTGCTAGCAGTAAATTTCTGAAAGATATTTAGCAAATATGACATTCTCAACGAACACATAGCCGGGTATAACAGTGTCTTATAGATGATCAATAAACTCTCATAGTAGAGTGTATAGCATATGAAGGTCATCACACTCAAATTGTACATCCTATTTACACTTCATAATATAAAATTTGTATACTTTTAAGGGTGGTTATCTTTTTCAAGTCTTATATATTATTACTTTATCTAAGAATTACAATCAGTATATATTGCTGATTTTAAGATTTACTTGTACTGAAAAGTTTAACTTTTATTTACATCATTATATAAAATCCAATTACAGCATACCTGAAGTTTACTTTGTTGATATACATGATGTAACATAATAAGGAAGACAACTTTTAGCATACATTGTGTTTAGGCCAACAGTAGCAGCAGTTTGTTAAGTAATACCAGTTAATATTCAAATATGTGTGCCCAAGCTGTTTTACATATCAACATGCAGTCCTTGTGTCCATTAAAATGGCTCTGTGCTGCCAACTTGTATATATGCCCAGGCGAGTAGTAGCAGCAATTTATTACATGATGCCAGGTGTTAATAGTTTTTTATTCAACTAAAAGTTATTTAGCTTATCACAAGATGCCAGTTAATGTCAAATAATTGTGTCAACGAAAAGCAGTTTATACTAAATACTTATGTCAACTAAAAGATATTTAGTTTGTTACATGATTCCAGTTAATACTAAGTACTTGTGTTAACTAAAAGCTATTTTGCATACTTACATGCCGTCCTCTCATCCATTAAAATGATGCTGTGTTGTCAGCTTCTAAATCTGGAGGTTTGCCGCCTGCTTATTCACTTTTTCATGTTTGTGAATATACTGCACAAACTCTATCCAAACTCCATTGATTTGTGAGCACAACCCAGAAATTTGCTTACAGATTTGAATGCAAGAAAAATGCTAAGCAGTAAAATGTTCTTATTCTAAGATTCTGATTTTTAGCTATACTGCAAGCATATTACCAGTGTAATTAGATATGATAGGACATTTCACATTGTACATTCGATTAAGTGTCACTAGGCAAGCTGTACAGATTGGGCCATGAAAGCTAACAACATAGACTCAAGAGTCAAAACTGGTTAGCCAAATTAAATAAAACTTATAGTTAAATATCATACTTTTTATTTTTTTGAAGCACTGTTGGGTAATGTTTGCTAAAATCTGATAATAGTGTTAATTTCATAATTTTAAATTTTTTTAAAAATTTTTAGTTTATTCAAGAAGAATAACAGCACTCTATTAAAAAATATTTGGAAATGTAAGTTCACATACTTATAAACAACTGCAAATAAACAGAAGAAATCAAATTTAACTCTTGTAATTTGAAATGGACATTTGTAATTAAATTTAAAGTAATAAAAGAAGTTAATTTGACACTTGTAATTAAACTTAAAATAATCAACTAATGAGTATTTGTGTTTAAATTTAACTGGACACCTAACAGGACACCTGTAATTAAACTTAAAATAATCAAGAAAAGTGCTAATGAATACTTGTATTGAAACTTGGAAGTAAAATTGAATTCATTTACTTAAATATAGAAATAACCCAGGAAAATAATTTTTGAACACTTGCAATTAAACTTGAAACAACCAGGAGAAGTCATATTGAACATTTGCAGGTAAATTTAAAATAACCATAGGAAGTTCATAATATTGAATACTTGTGCTCAGATTTGAAGTCCTAAGAAAGCACATTGAACGTGCTTTTAATTAAATTTGACAGTCATCAAAAGCCCTTTTAGCACTTGTAACTAAACTTAAAGTAACAAATGACCATTCCTGATGAATGCTTGTGATTAAACTTGAAATAACTAGTGGAGGTCCTAAGTTAAATGCTTGTAACTAACTTGAGATAACCAGGGGAAGTCCTTTTGAATGCTTGTAATTAAAGTTGAAGTTATTTATGAAAAACTAAGCATAGAACACTTTCACTTAAAAGATTAGTGAGAGTCATATTGAACACATAAATTAGAAGCAACTGGTCTGCCATACTGAACACTGTTAACAAAATTTTATATTTTTTTGTACAGGTAATCAATTACATTGCACTAACTCTGTTAATTTTGATACCCTAATCATCTGCCTTTTTATGTTACATCCTTGTAAGTTGCTAAAAATCAGTATTATTTGAAATCATGTGCCAGTGTATGGTTCAGCATTTATTCTGATGATCTACAGATTTCATCATCAGCCCTCCATTTATTAGAGAGATGTCTGAGCATTTGTTTTATAATAATCTTTGAAAAATCACTATGAAATTAAGCTTTGGACAACGATAAGAATATTAATGATACTGTCATAGTTTCTGAAAGTCTTGATTTACATTGTAGACTCCTAATTTACTGCCATAACTTATCCTTGTCTTCATACATAACTTGAACTTTTAAAAGAATTCAGTCTTAATACATGACATAAATGATTAAAATAGAATTCTGTCATCATACCTGACTTAAACTATTAAAATAGAATTCTGTCATCATACCTGACTTAAACTATTAAAAATAGAATTCTGTCATCATACCTGACTTAAACTATTAAAATAGAATTCTGTCACCATACCTGACTTAAACTATTAAAATAGAATTCTGTCATCATAACTGACTTGAACTATTACAAAAAAATTGTCTTTGACACTTCTAATTCAAAAACTGGAGGAAGTTCCTTTGCCAAATATTGACAGATCAGAATTTGTAAGACTATCATTTACTTTCTTTTGTAATGAATATTTAAATTAAATGTATTTTGTTTAAATTGGTGATTTTTTTAAAGCTGATATTTAAATGCTACGGATTATTAAAACAAACAGACAAACAGATATAAATGCAGTTGGTAAGTTCTTAATCTTGTTTCCCAAATTAAACTCGCTTACTTTTAGAGACTGTTTTATTGGACCAAATTAAATTAATTGTGTTGAAATATTGCTGCTTCATTTTATGTACACTATAATCTAAGAACTAGCTTATATGAATTGATCTCTTCATAATAGTTTGAAATAATTAAAGTTAATTGTGAGAAACTTGAAATTAAGTATTATGAATGGCAAACAATCATTCCTAATTGCACTTTAATGATATTTATTATTTGTATAATGTTTCTTCATTTCTTTCATTTTAAATTTAGTCTTGATGTTACTACACTATTGATTTCTATTTTTTTATAGCAAGATACAGGTAATAGGTTGTTATGTCAATCAATGCATGACATTTTCCTTTCCTCAAAAATAATTGACAGAATATCCATCATATTATTCTTCTGAACAGAGTGAAAGTGATTTAATTTATAAATATTGTTTATCTTTAAATACTACAGAATATCCAGTACATCATTCTCTTAAATAGAGTAAAAGTGATTGTAAATGATTTTGTTGACTGTTGACAAAAGAAAGGTCTGCAATTCATTTTCAAATAACTTACTCATTGCTGATAACTGTTTAATCGAGGTTACTAGAATTATCTTTTTGAAAGCATTCTCACTTGTATAAAAACAATCAGTATGTTTTAGTTATCAAATAAAAATAATGTCCAAACAAATTAACAGAGATACACTATATCTGAAAAAAGCAATAGAGGCACAAATAATGAGAAATTATAGACTGTGATGTTCATTCAAAAAGTATAGTGGTTAGTTAAGATGTCAATTCCTGAGGCAAAGAGGCTTCGAGCATACCATTTTTAAAAAAAACAAAAAACAATCTAGTTTTTTTTAACTAAGGTTGTCCAAACAAATAGGATAAAGGTCAAAATATATAGACAAACATGAGGCAAAGTATAGAGACTAGTGAAAACTATTCAAAGAGTATTGAGGATACATTTAGTTAGGCCTTTGTCAGAAAGACAGGACATGCTCTCTAGACAGAGTCCAAAAGTTAAATTGTTCAGACTTAGAATTTAGAGGGTGAGTATGAAAAACTGACATCCAGACATGGGGTAGGGTTGGTAAAAATATAATTAGTTCAGAGATGCAAGTTGACCAGTAAGAGCATGCAGAGGACAGAATATATTAAGTCCTTTGTCAAATAGACTGTAAATCTAAGGACAGAGTAGAGGACAGAATACATTAAAGTCCTTTGTCAAAGAAGACTGTAAATCTAAGGACAGAGTAGAGGCCACATATGGATATAAACCACATGTGCCAGTTTCTGTCTTAAAACACTTTTTGCTTTTAACCAGGTTTGATTGCCATACAAATTATTTCGCAAATCAATATAGATGACTTACATTGTGTTGAATGTATTGTAACCCATTTGCAAACAGTGATTTTATAATCATTATTATGTGACATTGTCATTTCTCTTCCCAGTCACAATTTTTAGAACTTAAGTATTCTACTAATCTTGGATGTACATAGGTAAATAAATACAGGAAGTAAAATTATTTGTTAACAAGAAGAGGATATTTGTCATTACTGCACCATTTTGTAACAGAAATAAGCAAATGTATGCAGTCAAATGAGTAACAGGTACAGGTAATGTTAGTGCTAACTTTAGATGCTGTTTGATTACCGATGTCTTTGTTGACTCTCAGACTAATGAATTTTGTCCATAATGGTGCCTTCTTAAAAAAATATTTTAAAAAGGTGTTTTTAAAAAAATAATTTTTTGCAAGGTTGTTTTAAAGTGTGCATTTTATAAATGTATTTTTTGCCTTTGATACTGATTCTTTAGCCTGGCAGGTATATCTAAATTTAGATTTACAGTTAGATTGTTCATTGATAATTTTTAATATGCTCAAGATCCTGTAGCATGTTTTAAAACAAATTTTGTGAGTTACATTTGTTCTTGACTGGAAAACTTCAGCAGTTTATTCTGTCAATTTGATAATGTGAATTTACGTAACCACAGCCAAGCGGTCTGTGTTGGGTATTTGACACTGTTAAAGTTCTTTTTTCATTTCTTTTGTTTCATAGATGGCAAAGAAACTTTCTGTCAGTAAACTGCATCCCACTGATTTGTTTAAAGTTGAATTTAATTTTGAGATGTGTCACTACCATTTTTTTAACCAGATGTGACATTTTCTTGACCACTTGCTTACTGTGAAGTGATTTACAGGTGTATCTTGTTAAGAACATAACTTAAAATGCATACCAAACAGCTTTGATACCCTTCTCTTTCAAGTCTAAATGATAGAAATGAGAATTGTGAAATTTTCTCGGACCATTCTTTCACTCTTGGATTTGTTGATCTGTTCCTTCCAGGGTTACATGATCAGTGTACCACAAAGTAAAAGTTCAGTGTTTAGAATTCAGTTAAATAAGCTTGTTCTATTAGCGATTTTAATGTTCATCTCACTTAATGGGGCAGCCATTTCACTGACAAGAAATGAAAAAATGTTAAGTCATAGCAATTGCAGATATCATTAACATTACCCATTGCGGTAATGTGCGGAATTAATGCTTAAGAATTTATTCTATAAAGTATTTTATAAATGTATCAGAATGTTTTGATGTATAATTTGTATCTGAATGCTAGGAATTTATGATGAAGTCAGTGCTTTTATCAAGTTTGTAGAGTCTACATAGATTCCTGTTGAGCTGTGTTCAAAGTATTCCATAAGCCTGACTTAGTCATTACATGATTCTGAATTGTTTACTGTTCAACATACACATAGCTTTTACTGAGGGGGCATAAATGCTAACAAGTACTACTAATAATCAGCAAGTTTAGTCTCATGTGCTAAAGTTATTTTTAAATCCTGTAGTGAAACAAGAAAAGGTTTTGGGTAGCCAGAGAATCATCATTCCATTATTATCAAAAGCCTTAGATGTTTTTAGATGTGTCATGAAGTTTTGTATCATCATGAAGGCTAGTTGTGATCACGTAAACTATTGTGCCTATGCATTAGCAGTGTTTGACCTGATTGCACAATATGCTGTGTCACCTGTAATGCTTGCTTGACTTTGTAGCCTTGTTTTGGCCTCATATAACTAGTTGCATATTTCCTGCCAGACTTGAGGGGCCCTTTGTTATGCTGTGCACATTAACTGCCAAAAATGCAATACACCTGCTTAAGTGATAATAGATCTGACCATATTTTCATATAGGAATACTTTAATTTCCTCATGTATATTTTACTTTGGAATATGTCAGATTACACAATTTGATGTGTCTGTTTGTTTAACTGTGTATGTAAAATATATTTAAATGCTTGGTTACATTTGTAAGGAATTGAAAAGTATTTTCAGGAAATTTGTACATATCGAACATATTTTGAAATTGGACTACACAGCATGTGTTTTGTTTTGTTTTTATTTTACAAATGTCAATGGAAATGTTAAGATATATAAATGCAAAACCGTGCAAACATCTAACCAAACAGAAATTTAGAAAATGTGAAGGATAAAGCTAGCCTCAATGTTTAATTCCTGTAATAATTAATCAAATAAAGTTTTAAATGTCATATACACTATTTTGAAACTGTTGGGTTCCTTTAGAAAGGAAGCATGACTTTTTTTAAAACAGCAGTTCAACAGTATTAGTGTTGATCTGTTTTTCTTTATCTGCACATTAAACTACAACTGCCTACTTTCAAATTAGAGTTCTTTCATCCTTGTCACTGAATATTTTTTCATGCCTGTGTGGACCAAAATATATTTTTAACACAAGGTATGTGTGCATACATTCAGCTTGCTGACAAGATTAAAAGTTATCATTGTTAGATTTTTTTTTTTAAACTATCATTAAAACATTTCTTTTGGATTTATTTTTAAAAGTAGGTGGAGAAATTGTGTGATAATTTATTGACAGTCTTTTCTTATTTTAATTGATTTTTTCCCTCAAATGTAACAAGTAGTAAGATTATAACTTTAGCTAAATTTGTAGCTATTAATAGAATTTGTCAGCTAATTAACTTCCGTCCTTTTTAGTGCCTCTATTTTATTTTAAAAGTAAATTTTAGTATTCATTGTACTAAAAACAAAAACTTTCACACTGCACTTGAGAAATTTTACTATAATACTAGTTCACAAATAAATGCTCATAGTTCACTAAACTGCAAATCTTGTCTGATAGATTACTGCTTCTAAAATATAAGTAACTTGAATTTTTTTTTCTGTTTTTTTTTTTTTTTTTACTCAGTTTAGAAATTAAATCATTTTCTTTTTTCTCTTTTAAAAACAATATGTGAGTTTGAGAAAGTGTGCCTAATTTTACACTTTGAAGACTTTAATTGTTACCTCCTTAATTTTTTCCCCTTGGCTGTGTTATAACAATTACTTGCCTTAATTGCCTAGTGCATGCTGAAGGTTACATGCAGATGTACATCTTTCAATGCACTTTGAGTGAAGTTTTGGAGATTTCTGTATATTTAGTTATCTCTTAATTTTTTTTCCTTTCTTTTAACCTTCAGCTTATTTTATGTCTTCTCATTTTTATATTTTATCTTCAGAGTTGTAAGTTATGTTTTGGTCATGACAGAAATCTTTCAATGGATTTTCTTGAAATCACAGATCTTAAAAATCTTACTCTCCTTTTCCTTTTTAATTCTTGTTAAATACACATATCTCTCAGTGATTTATTGTGAAATCTCTGAGGTTTTAAATAGCTCATTCTTCTTTAAATAATTTTATATATAAACTGCCTTTCAGCAGAGCAAATGTTGTCTTTTCAGACTTGTCTCTGCTGTTGTGGGAGACAACACAGTTATAATATACCAAAGAGCTCAATGTAGGGAAATGGAAGAAAGAACAGAATAAGACAAATATATATATATATATAAAAGCATCCTATGTCTTGTGTGTATTTGTACGTGAATCATTAACACTGTTCCATGACATAGAGTGACTCATGACATGTAGGAATATCTTTGAAAAAATATATTCACTCAGGAATATTGCATAGAAAATATACATAGGAATATCCCATGATGTTCTATGAAAGAATATATGTACACATAGAACTTGTCCTGCTTATTGAAGAATGCCCTATTTAGCTATATTCTGTGACAATATACTGTTACATAACAAAATATATAAATGTTTGGAATGTATTATATATATATATATATATCACTGTTCATATATTCACATAGAATATTAAGGTTTGGTTTGGGAGGGGGGGAGGTGAAGTGAGGTTTCAAGTAATTAATAAAAAGTTTCTTGTTTCTATGTAAAGTAATAAAATTGGGGATTTTCTCTTTCAGTGTAAACTGAAATGTTTACTATCAGGTGTGTTACAGAATAGATGAAGCATATGCTTTTAAAATCTTTGCAAGCTGGTTTTAATATATATATATATATTAAACTTTTATTTTATTTTGTTTTTATTTACTCAGATGTTTATAGCAGGTTCTTTGTTCCAGCTTCATTCTCCATTCAGTATCTTGCAGTACTTTTGAAACTTGGCATTTGAATTGTTTATGTTTACACACCATCATAAAGATTTGTTTTCACTGCTTTTCATGGTTTTCTTCTATATAGCAATCATAAAGTGAAAAAATCAATTTCTTCATGTATTGGGGGCACTTTGTATACATTTTTTAAAATGAGTTTTTATTAGGTTTCTTGACATATTATTTTTATCTGTTGGCATATCTTAGTTTTGTCTGCATTCAGTTTGGTCACTAGATGTATGAAAACCTTGCAGAAGGCATATAGGAATGTCATGTCATTATTAGTATCATTTCTGTAAATTACTGTTATATTTGTAATGCAGCGTTAGTTCAGTCTTAATTATTTGCTAATTTGTAGTTTGGGCAGGCTGCCTGCTGCTTTATTGAAATTTAGATCTATCATTTACTTTTTCTTTTATTACAGATTTAAAATTTTAAAAGAAAAATATAAAGCATGTTCTTAAATATTAATCTTCACATCAGAAAATCCCCCAAGCCTTGTGTATGTTAATAGCATCAAAGTAGAATAAGCAGCACTATCATATACTCATTTCAGTGTGTTTCTCTCTTGTGAAATGTATATCAGAATAATATTTTGTCTATCATCCCTTTTGATGAATATATGTTTGTAGTTTTACAAAAGTGGCAGAAACCGGTTAGTGCTTGATTTTTTTTCTGTGTTTGGACCTAATTTTCCCATTGCTTAAGTGTTTTATCAGTGTAGAATTATTTGTCATTTTGGATTTCTGAAACACTCTGTAAACATACTAGCCCAGATCATAACCTAGTGCAGAATGGTATGTGTTAGTTTAATGTGTATTTATCAGTCATTTGATGATGATTGAAGGATAAGATAGGTATATATTAGTGCCCAGTGCTGGACTTTGTACTCAGTGCATGCAAAAGTTGCTTTGGAGCCAAAAACTTCAGTTTTGTTTAATATGTAAATCTCACGTGTTTTGGAATCTTATTTTTATTTATCTTTATTTTCACTTTCTCAGTCACAAAACATTTGGTTGTTTTAAACTTGAGAGTTTTTTATTTGTTCGGCTAAAACACAAAAGTGTGTTTCATATTTTTCCCCATTGTTTACTTCTTTACTTACTGTTTGTTTAAAACTTTGTATTGCCACAATATAATCATCTTTTTTAAATATTGTATTTACAACTGATTTCGTTTTTATAATTTTTTTTTAATTCCCCGTTTAAAAGTGGTGTGGTGTAATATCACGCCATCACTGGCTTTAGGTATGATCAAGTGACATTCTTTTCGAATTCACAGATAAATCCCTATAAATTTCTTTGACTCAGATCATGAAAATGCAATATACTCACATATGTAATACAAATGTTTTAATTGATTTTCTTTTTAAAAACAGTTGACTTCTAGTCTTTTTATTATTTTGACCAATGTCTAGCATTCCTAGCAGAATATTGTTCATGTTTATCAAAAATGTTTCCTTAGATGATTTATCATTTTTAATTATTAATATTTTTACTATTAATTTATCACACTTGTAATTGAAAATGCTATAAAACTCCAAAGATGTTATGCTTGAACTTAAGTTTGAGTTTCTAAGAAATGTTTTGGCAATGTAAATGTCCTTATTATGAACTCTTCCAGTAAAAGAAATTACTCTGCAATATTGACTCTTGTTAAAATTAAGGATAGTAAAAATGTTTGTAGGACGTTCTATAGCTAATTAAATTATTTTTGTTTTAGGCTTTCTTAGGCTAGTTAAAATTCTCTTTATGTTTAAGCTTTCTTTGGCAAGTTAAAATCCTTTTTGTGTTTTTAGGCGTTTTTTTGGCAAGTTAAAATTCTCTTTTGTGTTTTTAGGCTTTCTTTTTTCTTTTTCTGTTTTTAGTTAAAATTCTTTTCATATTTTAGGTTTTCTTTGGCTAGATGAATTTTATTTAGACTTTAGGCTTACTTTTTATCTACTAAATATTTTCTACAAGTTTTAGACCTGCTTTAGTAGTAAAAATTTTCTCTGGATTTTAGGCTTTCATCAGTTTTGTGTAAATTCTGTACATTTGGATATTTTCTTTTTTAAACTTAAAAAATTCTCTTAACATTTCCTGCATTTTTAGCCAATGATAATTACTTTCAATTTGAGTAAAAATTCTGTAACGACCAAATAAAATGGAATCTAGGTCAGCTACTGATAAGAATAAATCCATATGAAATGAGTAATTCCCATTCTTAGAATCAAGACTGCAAAATTTAAGCTTTCAGAGATTTGTATAAATGCATTTATTTTGGTATTGAAAGTCAATATCTGAAAGAAATCAGAGCTCTTGTTCATTTGTGAGACTGACTTCTCACCATAGCAACATAGCATGTGACATCATGAGTGGGAACTAAAATCCACATGCGCTGATGGACATTTGTCTTGCATTAAACAAGTAGTTTGAAAAATTAAAACTTGGTTAAATGTTGCAGTGTGTAAACTCACAATATTCATTTTTTTATGAAAAAAAAAATGGATTACAAAGATGAAACAAGAAAACTTTCATATGAAAGCACATATGGTACTGTACAGTGAGCATTTCGAAGAAGAAGACTATGAAATACAAAGTAGACAGTCTTTACGGAAGCTGAATTATACATTAACAAATGCCTAAAAACAGTTGTAATGAATTATTAAAAGAGATACTTCTTGCAGTTATAACTTAATATGTATTGATAACATGATTATTAGTATGATTAATTAACTATCAATTAATCAACTATCAATGAATATCTGGTATTAATAGATTGTTGTTATTTAATTACTTTGCAATATCTGATTTAATGTTTAAAAATCAACTGAATAAGATGTTTCATATATTAAATATATATTCATCAAACATTTACTCTGAATGTGTATGAATGCATTTTATTACATCAGCAGCTGCTTGTGTTAATTGCATCATAATATTTTAAGTTATATACTATAGCATGACTTTTAACACTATTCATAACATAAATGTATATGACAATTTTTTTTAATATACAATGTTATTACTTTAGTCACTACCAGGATAAAAACTGGTCTTTAGTTTCTGCTGTTAACTTTAGTTGGTAAATCCATTAGAAGGCATTTGATACTTATTATTATGCATCTGTCATAACTACTTGTGTACAAATGAATAGTTTAAGTAACTTGTTCATAATTAAATATTTTACTTTACAGTTTATGGTTTCCTAATACTGCATATTAGCAAAGTTAAAGAATTTTGTTGCACTGAATATACCATCATTAGTAAGATAGCAAAACTTGGGGATTTTTTTCCCTATAATTCTAGCCATTTTTTTTCTTAGCTGCACCAGATTGTTATATCAGATATACACAGTAAACTAATGATTCTAATATTAATAAGAACAAAAGCATATATTTAAACTTAATAAGACTATTCAACTATTAAATTAATATAACATTGGCCATTAATTGCTAATTTTAAAAGCTTTAGATTTACAATACTAATAATTAAAATAGTATGCAAAACAAAATATAAACAGACACAACACTTATAAAGACACTCAAACATAATATATATGAAAAGGAAAGTACTCTACTTGTAAGTAAAGTAAACAAAAATCAATATATTTATAATGTGAATAATTAGAAACATCACTATTGCTATTCTCTATATTGTTCATCATTAGTAAATAAAGTAATTTTAAATTATAAACAGAATGATAATCACTTATTTAAAACATAACCATATTGCTATTCTCTAAATGTTAGTATATATCATTTATTCTATCACTTAGAGTAATAAATATTGATAGTAAATGTAATGTATATGATGACAGTTGCAAAACTGTACTTGAAAAGCTTTCGTCATTCATATAAAAATAATACACAACTCATTTTAATAATTCTAATTGTTAGAAATATGTCGATGACTACAAATGTACAGTAGGCCTATATTAGAAAAATAATTTACCAGATATGGACTTTGTCAGTCATTGTTTTCTTGTTATCTCCAACATTAGAAATGGTATGCAAACTTCTAACAGTTGAACTTTCACTGTCATCAGTACAATTTGAATCAAATGTACATGAAGTACCAGAGAAAATTACATTGACCACCATTTGACTCCCATATCTGATGTCACTTCTGCTTACTTTTACCCCATGGGTTTGGGTTTGTCTATCTTAGTAATAGGGCAAATCTTGTTCACGAACTATGTTTGACCTAGTTTCCACTTCACTTGGTCTTTAAAGGTTTCAGATGTAGTAGCAGTAATTTACTTATATATGATATGAGTTTTAGATTTATGTGTATGTCAGATGGATAGATAGGTTTTATATCTACTTTGAATAGTAAATAGTATAATAATTATTTTATCTGTAGTTTTAGGCTTTACTTACTCATTGGTGCTTGGGTTAGAAAATTCTATTTTTAAATTTACTTCCAACCTTAATAATTGCTTATCACACATTCAACTGGAAAGGACAACTTAGAAATGTATAGGTTTTGTCCTTTTTTTTTAATATCTGGATCTCTTTTTGTTAAAATATTGGAGTTTATATAGTTAGAATGTAACCAAATTATGAACATATTTTCCTTAACTTGATGAAATATTTTATTTGATGGATTTTTTTGTGATTGAATGAATGTACCTAATGTTAATGCACAATATGATAGGACTTTTGTTTCACTTCTAGTTTTTGTTGTTTTATTCGTCTGGCATTAAAATACAATGTAAGCACCCATTGGTTTTTTTTTTTAACAGACATTTGGAAATAACGATTTTGTATTAAGTATAAAGCTAAATGCTGCTTGTACAAGGGCAATTTGTTTCAGAGTGCAGAGAAAATTGATAGTAAACGTTATTAAGAACATTTTACTTATCATTGATATAAAATCATTGTCTTTGACTCTTTTCATGAATTGCTTGCTTTTTTCGTCCCGTTCAAATCAAGGGTGGTACAACAATACAATCATATATTCTGGTGTTTCATATTCTTTGCTATTTACTTCTTCTTGGATTTTTGGGATACAGTTTAATGCAACATTAAATTCTCTGATATTTTTTCCCTTTAATTGGATAAGAGAAAACAGGAGAGGGTACAATCTCTTCAAATAAATTGATTGATTTGATTGAAATAAACGTAATAAATTGTCTATATAGTAAAGTAACTTTAAATAATTTTAAATACTTCCTTACTTTTTATATTAGTTCTTATTTATGAACCCATATGTATTTCATATTGTTGAATAATTGAAGATTGGGGAAGTAGCTGTTAATTCATGTATGTGTAAATGTAGCATGCTTTAGTCTTAATTTATAACTCATCAGTTTGTTTTGGGTTTTGATTTTTCAGCTGAATATTAATAATAATATTAATTTTAAATTATGACAAGTAATTGATTCTTCAAAGATACTAATAGAATGAAACAGTTAATTAAAATGTGTCCCAAAGAATTTGAGAAGAAGTAATTACCAGATCTGAGCACAAAGTTCTTATTTTATTGTACAAATCTAGTCAGTTTTATTTGCCTACAGAAAACTGCATTTCACTTTTGTTCAGATGTATTAATAATTATCAGTTAGAATACTTTATGATTATTTCTAATTGATTAAATCTCTTCTTAAATTATTTTTCTTATTAAATACACTGCATATGTATTTATATATTGAAGAGGTGAAGAACTTGTTAGCAAAATATTTGATAATTTTTATTATAGCATTTCATGGTATAACTATAATAATTAGAGGAATGTTGCATATTTAAATGTATCATTGAAAGAAATGCAATTTTGTTACTTTGTCAGAGGTTAGTGTCACTGAATAGCACCAGGAGGGGGATGAGGTTGGTTGAGGGGAATTTTTGAATGTTCTTTTTTAAGTAGATTTTAAAATGTTCTGGGACACTGACCAGACTTAAGAAAGTGATTTTAGGAAAAAGGAAATGTTTGAGATTTTTTACATTTGTGCATTATTTTATTTCCACCCAATTCTTTGGCATTTTTCAGATGTATTATACTCTCGACATTGAATTCTGTGTACATACATGCTATTATGGGGTAGTGTGAGCATGCTTGTGCAAATGTTTGGATCAATAATATTGTACAAACAGGTCCAAAGTATGTTTGTGTACAAATGTTGTATGGATAACATTGTACAAACAGATCCAAAGTGTGGTAGAGCATAAATTTGGTCATGATAAATGCTGTTTCTAAGTTTACTTTACATGCTGGAGTTGTTGGTTTCTTTGTTTGGTTTTTTTGGCGTCACAGCAACTAATACATGTATTTGAGTTTAATGTTACAAGTTACTACAATGTTGGTTTTATCTGTTTTTATGGAAATAAATGTGTTAGCTCTACCTTTAGTTCTTGTGTATTTATACATTAGTTTGGATATAGTTGGCAGGTCAAGGACTAGAATTTAAAATTAAATTTTGACTTTCAGAAAGGATTATAGATAGTGTTAAAAGCTGCATGGTTATTTTCAAACAGTTTGCCTTTGAGATTGAGGCAGCTTTTATATATAATCTTTGATACATTTACCAAAGAAGAATTGAGATGACTTTGTAGTCTTTTTTAAATATTGTTTTAACTCTGCTTCAGTTTCTTAGAAAGATAGATAGTTGATGGAGCAGTAAATACAAAAAAGAAAAGGATAGACAGAATGACAGACAGATAGATAGATAGAAGGGAAGGTGGGTGGGTGTGTGGATGGTAAGTTTAATGAAAATAATGTTATGGTAAATTGTTGGCTTCTGATATTTGAAAGAATACAAGTCATGCCAAAACAGTGATTAAAGCTTAAAAGTGCGAGCATTAACAAATATTTTGTTTATTTTTACATTTTATAGCAAGTTTTTCAATATGCACATTAAGTCCTAGGAAGACTTTTCTGAGATTAAATTTTAATATACTGTTTCTGAGTATATAATAAAGCATTTGATTGAGTGATTGAAAACTTTAAATTGGATAATGGCAAAGAGTACTACATCTAAAATGTATTTATTAGACCCTCCAAAATAGATCTATTCATTGCCCTATTAAAATGTTTTATAATTTAATGTATTTATTAAAAGTAAAATTATTTAGATATTTGATTTTTTAAATTGGTTTGGGTGGGATTTGTTAGTTCTTAATGTATTTGTTTGTTTAAAAAAATTAAAGTACTGCATTTGGGGGAACATATCATCCTAATCTGCCAATCGTCAAAGGGTTATTACAGTCTGTGTTTTTGCTGTGTCTTTTAATAGAAGCAAAAAGACAGGCATAACTTAAACAGAAGATAGGTTTGTGCTTAGAATGTACATAGAAGCAAGAGACAAGGATCTTTAATTTGATAAGTCTGTGCTGTGCAAGAAATAAAGTAAAAAGTCAGGTACTTAAAAATGCACCTTAGTATAAGTAAGTAAGTAAGTGTGAATATAAGCAAAAGTCAGGGGCACTTAAATGTGGATTTGTGCTGCATATTAAAACATGAATTATAATAAGCAAGAGCCAGGATCACAACTTGAAGATGAGTTTGTGCTATGCCTTAAAATTTGCATAGAAACAAGAGCCATGGTCACAACTTGAAGTGAGTTTGTGCTCTAACCTTCCAAAGCCTTCCAGAATCGTCAATTTAGGGGTGATAGGGGCTTCCAGTTTCTGCAATTTTGCCCACTGGCATGAGGTTTGCTGCAGTTGGTAGATTTGATGATGATGAAAGACAGGGTGGAAGGTAGTAGATAGGAAAATTGTAGAGTAATGATGAAGGGTGGCCTATTTTCTCTTGCATTCATGTCTGGCTGGTAGAAGCATCCATTCGCCTGGTAATTCATGGGCTAGTGTGGTGGTCGATGTTAGTGTGGTAGCAGTCTCCGATGTTGGAGGGGTAGGTTGGGGGGGGGGGGTTGTTGTAAAGAGCCCAGGCTAGTAGTACACCAGGTCTGTACCTAGTGTGTACATGTGCCTGATGTTCTCCTCATAGTGATGTCATCATCAATGTTGTTGCTGCTGCCCACAGTGTCCATTGGGATGCACGAAGATGGGTGCTGGCAGACAGTAAAGATGGTTGAGCAGCAGCTGGATCATGTCCACAATGGGGTGGTTAAAATATCCCCACTGCAGATACTGCTGCTCACTGTGATGCTATTGTTCGTTGTGGTTATTTCTTCAGCATTGGTGGGTCATTGTGGCTGTTGTTGCAACTGTATTCTTACATGCTGTGGTGGGCAATGTCATTTTTCCCACCCTGTTCTGCTGTTGTTGTTGCCTGGCCTTCTGTTGATGTTGTCACTGTCAATATCACTCTTGCGGGGGGGGGGGGGGGAGGGGGGGGCATCTCTGCCAAGTGAGAGCAGTGGGGCCTCGAGCACCCTTGTGTACTCATCTAGGGCAGCCTTGATTTCTGCTGACTTATCTGTACAGTCTTCAGTTTGTACATTTTTTTTCTTTTGTTTTTCTCATCTGGGTGTTGGTGATTTTCTTGTCTTCCTATTTGGTTGTAGTAGTTGTCTGTACTTCATTTTCCTCTGTTGTAGTAGTTGATGTCTGGCTTCTTTTTTTTCTTTAGTCACAGTTGATGGGGTTTGTGAGAAAGCCCGTTTTCTTTCCTAATTATGAGTCTGGGTGGAGTTACTTTTTTCTTCATTGGGATTTGCCAGATGATGTTTGTGTTGGTTTCTATTTCTCGGGTTTGTGTAGGTATTGTCTAAGTCTCTGCTGATGTTGTCTTTCATTTACAGGTTTTGGATAAGTGTCTTAAATATATAACTTTGTATATCACTCAATCTTTGGTATATAGATGTTCATTTGCACTATTTATTGCACAGCCAAGTGGGTATATGTATTTAAACTGAGCGACTGCATCTTCATTCTTATGTGTCTCTCACATAATCTACTTCTTCATCACAATCATTACACTCATCTTTTTCATCAGATATTTCATCCTCTTTCTTTCGCTTTTGCTCTTCTTGCCCTGATAAGGGCATAGGAGTGGTGAGAGCTGAGGCTCTTGTTATTCTTCTGTCTATTGCAGATTTTAATCCCAGTAGGCCGCTGGACTAAAAGAGCTGGAGCAAAGATAAAGTGCGCCCTTTCACTGAGCGATCTGAGATGCACTTTTCCATTCCTGAGCCTTCAGTCTGGGAGCTTAGCTTTTATAGCCAACAAGGCATGGCCGTAGTAAAAGAATGTACCAAAACAGGTGAATTCCCTTCCAGGATTGTGAAGAAACTGCTTATCTAGTCTGTTACTGTAGTCTATTGAGGGTGTCTTCCCAGATGTTAGTATGTTTTTGACAAATGACTTAAATGTAGATTACGATGATAAAATGTGGCAACTAATCTCCCTTATGCAGCAGCCAGTCTTGTGCATGTGGTGTAAAAACTACCTAGAGCTTTCAGTTCTACAGTGTTCAAACATATCTGGGGGCTTTTCAGCTTTATAATAATGATGGTGACTTAGAAAAGCACTTAATTTTTAATAAAAAGCTCCAAGTATTTTATAATGCAAAATAAACACATATACAACAATATATGATAATAAACACAGTAATGAAAAACATAAATATTAATAAATGTATACAGTAACATATAATACAAAAGTAAAAGTGCTTTGTTTGCACAGTATTGATGATTTGATGATATGTCCTCAGAAGTGCAATTAACCATTAACTCTAGGGAAAAGTCATTTATAGACACGTTTTGAATAATGTTAACAGGGATTTTCATTCTTAAAATCTCAAAATTTCCTGTCTCACTTCTGGACAACATAAGTACTTTTAGCATGCATGTCAAAAACCTATCTTGTTCTGAGGACATGTTTAGAATCTTTTTGAGATTTGTATTGCTTGCATAGTTAGCAACAAGTCAAAAGATGTGTTCTGCCAAACCAGGTAAGCAATTCAATTTCAAGAGGGCTCCTATTTCTATATCTTTTAATCCATTTTTTATATCAACTCCAAGGAGCCTCATTGGAAGTTTGGTAATGTTATGTGACAATCAGTAATGCAATTCATGATGCTTAATAATGCCATGGGACAGTCAGAGATGTAATTTGTGATACTGGGCAATACCATGTGACAGTCTAATGTAATTCATTTCTTGGTGCTCACTGTTGTGTTACTGTTAGTCATATCTATACTTCAACTATTAATGCTCACTAAGTTGTGTTGGTACTGTAGTCAAATTATTGTTGCACACTAATTGTATATGAACATGTTGAATTGCTGATGCTCACCAGTGTTGTATTCATGAGTACTGCAGTTCACCTATTAGTACTCACCAGTTTTTTGTGAGAGTCAATACTGTAACTTATCTATTAGTGCTCACCAGTATTTTGTAGGAGTCAGTACTGAAGTTCAACAATTAGCGCTCGTCAGTATTTTGTGGGAGTCAGTACTGTAGTTCACCTACCAGTAATTACTATTGCTATATGTCAGTCGGTACTGTTCAGCTAATGGTACTTGTCAGTATTGAGGCCATCACTTATGTAGTTCAGCTAGTGGTGCTCACCACTCTTTTGTGACAGTCAGTATTGTAATTCAGCTAGTGATACCATTTTTTTTGTGGCAATCAATACTATAGCTCAGCTAATGGTCACCAGTATTTGTGACAATCACTACTATTGCTCAACTAATGCTCACCAGTGATTGTGGCAGTCAGTACTGAAGTTCAGCTAGTGAAGCTCACCAATATTTGTGGCAGTCAGTACTGTAGTTCAGCTAGTGATGCTCACCAGTATTGTGACAGTACTGTAGTCAGCTAGTGATGCTCTCCAGTGTTTGGCAGTAGTCAGTACTGTAGTTCAACTAGTGGTGTTCATCAGTATTTGTGTCAATACTGTAGTTCAGCTAGTGCTGCTCACCAGTGTTTGTGATAGTACTGAAGTTCAACTAGCAATGTTTACCAGTGTTTGTGACAGTACTGTAGTCAGTAATGTAGTTCAGCTAGTGACACTTGCCAATGGATATATAGATATATATTGTGGCAGTCAGTAATGTAGCTGAGCTAGTGATGCTCACTATTGTTTTGTGACAGTACTGTAATTAAATAAGTGATGTTCACCAGTTTTTTTTTTGTTGTGATAGTAATGTAGTTCTACCAGTAATACTCACCACTTTTTTTTGTTATAGTACTGTATTCAATTATTGTTCACCAGTGTTTTCAGGTAGTTAATGCTGTAGTCCAATTAGTAATGCTCACTAGTGTTTTGTGGTCAGCAGCATAGTTCACCTAAGACACTTGCCAGTTCTTTGTGTCAGTCAGTACCTAAGTTTTTCAACTAGTGATACTCACAAGTACATTGTAGAAGAAAAGAATTGAAGTTCAGCTATTGAAGTCCATAAGCACTTAACAATCAGAACTGTGACAATTAATGGTTCTCACCAGTATATCTATGTTCCAGTGAGTACTAATACTTCTCTGGCTTAACTAGAGCTCTTCACCGGTACCAAGTTGAAAGAAAACATTATACTTTAATTTAAGTTGATCATTAATTATGTCACTGTCAGTATTGAACTTCAACTAAAAGGTGCTCACCATTGTTGTGTCAGTGATATTACAAACTAGTTCAACTAATAGAGATCAATTGTGTCCTTTAATTTTCAACATGTATTTTCCAACACTAACTCATTAAAAAAAAAAAAAGTCACTAAATAAAAGAAGGATAAAAAAAAAGACTTGTACCATTATTGTCATTAGACATAAAATCAAATTTTGTATGTCATGAAATGGATAAATAAATCTGTTGTTGCCTTTATCAAATATTTTATTGAAATAAAAATTTACTAATCATTTGCAAAAAGTGCAATGCCAATATAAAAGTTACATCTGTATTCAAAACATACAGGTTACTGCTTTAAAATATTATATATATATATATGTAAATGCATTAAAAATGTATATTTTTTAAATGTATATCAAAAGTGCATTTATATGATTTATGTTAAAAAATATCGATTTTGTTTGCCCAAATTTTGCTATATACAGTTTAACCTTATGGCATTATTTTAATTACTTTGCATTGTAATGTTTAAACAGTGGCAGAAGAAAATCAAAAATGTAATCCCTTAAGTGTAACAAATAGCAAAAAGTCTTTAGATGAATATTGCAAATAGACTTGTCACCCATATTAAAACTGCTAAACATTCTATATAATGATTGTTTTAAAAACCTCCCTAACGTGTAAATACTGAGTCAGTTTGGTTGAAGGATGTCATTTATAATTACAACACAAACTTATTTTTACTTCATAAAAGTTGTATATTTTATGCTAGATTTTGTCTGCTGAAAACTGTAAAATCATATTCTGCTTGGAGATGTGCAACACTGAAGAAACTAGTAATGATGATAGGAACTTTCACCTACTAAAGTCTGGATTAATCTGTGCAATACAATAATGTCTGGTGTCAAATTCCAGTTAATTTCATGAGTGTGAAACCAAACTGCACAGTTTATATAGCTAGAGGTAGTTTCATACAAACTGTATAAACTGTAAAAAATGCTACACTACATCAAGTAGATCTAGTTCAAAATTTGAATCAGTACTGCACTCATAAGTCTTTCATCACTGTGCAGTATTGTCGACACATTTTAAAGGAAGCAAAAGAGAGTTAATTAAATGTATCACACATTTTAGTAATCTATTATTAAGCCAGTTTTCCCAAGTTCAATTGTTCATTCCTGTACAAGTGATGTGAACATAAAATGTGTGCAACAAAAATAAAGCCTTGGAGTTGTCTGTCCTTAAACACATCTAGTAGTTATTTCTTTTGTTTTCTTATCAAAATCAGTGGCTTGGAATTTCTTTCAGTCTGTTGTGTGGTTCGTTTGGCTGTTTATTGTTCTGTTTTCAATTGCTAGTTGTTGGGGGGGGGGGGGCTTTTTTTAGTTAATAGTTTTCAAAATAGAAGACATATATAAGATTACGCTGTCCACATTTAGTAGCACAATAAACTGAGACGCTAACAAATCCAGTCAAGGTCAGAATATGAAAATTCGTGAGTGAAATACATGAGATCCTTCTTCTTGAAGTGTATTTTTTGCAAGTTTAGGATATATGCATAAACTTGGGAGATACATCACCGGCTGCCATGGCCGGCATATAAGTGTCCAAATCAATTTGTCTTCCGTCCTCTGCTACGTGCCCAAGAACTTGCAGTGGGCAAGGTGGCTGTGGAGCTGGTAGAGCGTATTCTAATTTTGCCCAAAACGACTTGTCGTCCGTGCGTAAGTAAGTGTGGGTGCGCATGTAGACTCGCAAAATGGGATCCAGATTGCGGACATCCAGTGGGCCCAGTATAATAATCAACACCTTGATGTTGGGCTCCCTCAAGAGTCGTACATGCATGGAACGAAAATCTTGGCGAGACCACTCGCTAGCCAAGAGATCCCGTGTGAGCACGAGCAATGTGCATCGAGAATTGGCCGCAGCCCATTGGATGCAGTCAGAGATGGGCACCCCGATGGGAAAGTCACGCATTTGAATGCATAATCGGTAAGGTTTTGTCCGGTTCTCCAGCTGGTCCACCAGTTTCTCCACTACCCAGCGGAAGTTGTGCTGGCTGAAGGAAACGAAGACATCGAAGAGGGCATGCTGTTTCTCATAGCAATACATATCAAAGGGTCGGATACGGAACCTTGTGAAAAGAAACACAAGGACCTCGAGGCGGTACTTGAGTAGAACTGATGCCACTATGGTAGTCACCCCAAACACCATGGTAAAGACAATTACTAAGGGGACATAATTGAAGATCCCACAGCTCAAATCGTCTTCGGAAAGCTGGTCCAGAGTTTTCCCTATCCAACGGCATTGGACTTTATCAGGTGCATACACGGCGTCAGAATGGCGAGAAAGCCATTCTGTCATCCAGAGATCGTGACAGCTACAAGCCCATGGGTTACCACCTAGTGAGATATTTTTGGCGTGTTTAAGAGTCATATTTACAGTAAGTGCGGGCAGAGAGCGCAGTTGGTTGTTGTGGAGGCTCAAAACTGTCACGTTCTGCAATGCCTGCATGGCACTAGCTGCCACGCTGTGCAGGTTGGCACCCTCCGCATGCAGTTCTGAGAGCAGATGCAAGTAGTTTCGATGATCCAGACGCCTGACTCCTGAACCGTTGACATACAATCTGATAGGCATCTCAGACATCACTGGTAGTTCTAATGGAAGCTCTGTGAGTCGCGTACTAAGTGAGCAATCCACTGAGATGTATCCACTCCCTTCTTTCAAAAGGTAGCACCGACAGCCTGGTGGACAGTTGTTCAAAAGTGGGCATGACTTCTCAAAAGTCAAGCTAACAATCTTCACACCTTGTAAATCTTGTGGGCGGTAGCATGTTAGCTCTAAACTGTCAACATATGGCTGGGTCTCGGTAAGCTCACTAGTTTGCCAGAAACCAAACCAACTCCAGGTTTCGGAATAAGAATTGTTCAACTTGGCCAAGAAGTGAAGAAAGTTGTTTAAATTGCAGTCACAATGAAAAGGGTTGTCAGCAGCGTACATAAATGCTGGTTTCTGTGTGATGTAGTTTATGTCAGCTAAAGGTGGGTAAGCTAGCATGTTATGTCGAAGGTCCAATGATTCAAGTTCTGTTCTTGTCCAAGAAAGGTCCAAGTTGATAATTTGTAGGCGATTGTGGCTCAGATTGAAATGCTGAAGATACTGCAGTTCACTCATCGTTTTGCCTTGGATTTTTTCCAATCGGTTGTTACTCAAGTCTATCCACTGCAGGGCTTTGTTCAAAACAAACGTGTCTACAGCGATGTCAACAAGTCTATTGTAACTTATGTCAACCTTTTGTAGTGAATGGAATTTTCGTAATTTTTTCAGAGCAGAGATTCGGTTGTGGCTAAGATCCAGGAGGTTTATAAATGGCTCTGCAGATCTTTCTTCTTTGGACTCATGAACTAAATTTGAAATATTGTACACTTGGTTATGGCGCAGAGAAACGTGATTTGCATACATTGACCCATCTAAGAGACATTCTGGTATATCAGTCAGAAGATTATTGTCCAGGTTGAGAGAAGACAAGAGCTTAACTTGAATCTCACAGCCGTACACAGCAAGTTTGTTCTGACCAAGTCCCAAGTACATGAGATTTGGTACAAAGATCGACTTCCACTGCACAGGTAACGTGTTGAGAGACGAGTTCTTCACAACCAGCGTAAACAACTGAGAAGCCATTTCAAAATTGAATTTGTGAACAACAGCAGGATTTACCCGCTCAAGGTGTATCATCCAAAGATTGATTGGCACCACAAGAGACTCGCTTCCTGGAACTGCTTTCAATGTGCACCCAGATGCTTCAAAGATACTGAAAAACAAGCTGGTCGTACTCACATCCCATGTTACCTCTGCCCCTGCCTCACACGTCACACGTAACGCTCTCAAGGACAGTGATGACGCCTGCAGCAGGTCTGATATGTTGTGGTGAGTTCCAGACGCCAGATGGCAGTGGATCTCATCCATGTTGCCCAGCCAACCGGCCATTTGTTTCACGACCTTACGAATATCCTCCTCAAACTTGGGCTGCATGTGTACGCCCATATCTGGCAAGTAACTGCTGATGTAATCCTGCATCACCTGATTTGCTACCCGCGTGTTGCGCATGCACTCAGATGGACACACGGGTTCTGACCCACTCCGGGCTCTCAGCAAGCTCATCATAGTGCCCAGTTCGAAGGCGTGAGCCAGAGCAGGAGACAACAGGTGCAGAAACAGTGACGTCAGCCCTAGGGAGAGTTTGCTTTGGCGAGTGCCACGCATAATAAACTTTAGCCACCACTCTGGGGAGAATAAAAGAAGAAAAATTGAAAGCTGGAAAGAATAAAATGTTATTCATAATAATTCTAGAAACGGTTTTTCTTAGTCTAATCATTAACATGAGAAGAATAAAAAAAAATATAGGCGCTTTTCAAACTGGTTATTGTAGGTCTTTTGAAAGATATGTACAGATATAAATAATCATTGTCTGGAAACAATACAAAAAATTCAAAATGGTTTTATTATATAGTGAGCAGGTTTCACTTTTAGAGTAAGGTAGGTCACAATCCTCATAAGATAATTATGTCGTTAGATCTTAGTGTATGTCCATAGAACTTAGTGCATGGCATGGCTTACCCCTCTCAGTATATGTTGGTAGAGTTAAGTACATGGTAGGCCTCACTTCTCGTAGTATATGTTGGTAGAGTTAAGTACATGGTAGGCCTCACTTCTCGTAGTATATGTTGGTAGAGTTAAGTACATGGTAGGCCTCACTCTTCTTAGGATATGTTGGTAGAGTTAAGTGAATGGTAGGCCTCACTCCTCTTAAGATATGTTGGTAGAGTTAAGTACATGGTAGGCCTCATTCCTCTTAGTATATGTTGGTAAAGTTAAGTACATGGTAGGCCTCTTAGGATATGTTGGTAGAGTTATGGTAGGCCTCACTCCTATGAGTATATGTCATTAAGCTTTAGAGTACGATAGGCCTCACTCCTCTTTTATATGTCGGTAGATTTTAGTATAATGTAGGCTTCGCTCCTCTAAGTATTATGTCCAAATAAATCGTAATATATGGTAGACCTCATATAGTGTATGGTAGATCTCAATCCTTTTAGTACATTTCAGTAGATCTTAAAGTATGGTAGCCCCCCTCCCCACCACCGAGTACCTCTATAGATCTTAGTGTATGTTAAGCCCCACTCTTCTTAGTACGTATATAGATCTTAGTTTATGGTATGTTTCACTCCTCGTCAATATATATTAGTGTACGGAGAGCCTCACCCCTCTTAGTACATCTATACATCTTTGTGTTTGGTAGGATTCATTCCTCATAGTACATCTATACATTTTAGTGTATGGAATATCCCACTCCTCTTAGTACGTCTATACATCTTTGTGTCTGGTAGGATCATTCCTTTCAGTACGTCTATACATCTTTGTGTTTGGTAAGATTCATTCCTCTTAGAAAGTCTACACATTTTAGTGTATGGAATGTTTCACTCCTCTTAGTACGTCTATATATCTTTTATATGGTATGTCTCACTCCGGTTAGTACGTCTATAGATATTTGTATATGGAAGGCCTCACTCCGCTTAAGTATATTCCAGTCGATCTTAGAATGATGTGTTTTACTCCTCTAAAGGGATCAGTGCACGGAAGGTCTCCCTCCCTTTTGTACGTCTAGGATCTTAGTACGTCTATATTTGTATATGGTAGGCCTCACTCCTTTTAGTACGTCTATGTATCTTAGTATATGGTAGGCCTCACTCCTTTTAGAGCGTCTATGTATCTTAGTATATGGTAGGCCTCACTCCTTTTAGAGCGTCTATGTATCTTAGTATATGGTAGGCCTCACTCCTTTTAGTACGTCTATGTATCTAAGTATATGGTAGGCCTCACTCCTTTTAGTCGTCTATGTATCTTAGTATATGGTAGGCCTCACTCCTTTTAGAGCGTCTATGTATCTTAGTATATGGTAGGCCTCACTCCTTTTAGTACGTCTATGTATCTTAGTATATGGTAGGCCTCACTCCTTTTAGTACGTCTATGTATCTTAGTATATGGTAGGCCTCACTCCTTTTAGAGCGTCTAAGGATGTTAGTGTATCTCACTCCTTTTAGAGCGTCTATGTATCTTAGTGTATGGTAGACCTCACTTCTCTTATTACATCCATGATCTACGGTAGTAATCACTCCTCTTAATACGTCTATGTATCTTAGTGTATGGTAGGCCTCACTTCTCTTATTACATCCATGATCTACGGTAGTAATCACTCCTTTTAGAGCGTCTATAGATCTTAGTATATGGTAGATCTCAGAATAAATCGACTTTCCGAGTTTTACTGCCTTTATCATCACATGTGATATTTTAGTCAGACATTATGCAAATGGAAATTTACTTTGTATTTTGAAATTTATCTTGTACTGCAGCTAATTTAAATAACCTATAATGAATGGAAAACGTGTGATATTAATGATACAAATATATAGAGAGAGAGAATATATATATATATATATAGTGTCGTTCTTTTCTAATGTTTCCGAAACTCGTCATGCAGTTTCTGGCTAAAGTTTTTCTGGTTAAAAAACCCAGAATATATATATATATTTCTGGCTAAGGTTTTTTCTGAATAAAGACAACAGAATATATATATGTTTTATGGAATATATCCAATAACGGATTGCCGAAATAACTTGAATAAGTTGTCTCTTATATATAACCACTGTTGCCGAAATAACTTGAATAAGTTGTCTCTTATATATAACCACTGTTGCCGAAATAACTTGAATAAGTTGTCTCTTATATATAACCACTGTTGCCGAAATAACTTGAATAGGAAGATGTCTCTTGATGGCAATCAGTTAAAAGCTCTTTTACGACTAACTAGGAGAGTGATATTCTGACCCGGTTCTTGGAATTAAAGAAATTTAAATTTAAATTTAGGTCCGCTTTCGAAGTTTCAGCTAAAAGTTAATTCTTTCTGATGGTCTGATGAAGACTGGATGGTTAGATGGTTGGATTTTAAGTATTTTAGAATTTTCGTGGGAAATAAGCCCAAGGAGGTTTCTGTCTAGCAATTGCTCGCACCATATTCGAATTTTTTAGTCAGGAAGATTTTTGGCAATTGCTAGCATCACAGTCGAATTTATGAGTCGAGGAGATTTCTGGCAATTTCTAGCGCCACAGTCGAATTTATGAGTCGATGAGATTTTTGGCAATTGCTAGCGCCACAGTCGAATTTATTAGTTTGGGAGATTTCTGGCAATTGCTAGCGCCACAGTCGAATTTATTAGTTTGGGAGATTTCTGGCAATTTCTAGCGCCACAGTCGAATTTATTAGTTTGGGAGATTTCTGGCAATTGCTAGCGCCACAGTCGAATTTATTAGTTTGGGAGATTTCTGGCAATTTCTAGCGCCACAGTCGAAATTATGAGTCGATGATATTTTTGGCAATTGCTAGCGCCACAGTCGAATTTATTAGTTTGGGAGATTTCTGGCAATTGCTAGCGCCACAGTCGAATTTATTAGTTTGGGAGATTTCTGGCAATTGCTAGCGCCACAGTCGAATTTATTAGTCTGGGAGATTTCTGGCAATTGCTAGCGCCACAGTCGAATTTATTAGTTTGGGAGATTTCTGGCAATTGCTAGCGCCACAGTCGAATTTATTAGTTTGGGAGATTTCTGGCAATTGCTAGCGCCACAGTCGAATTTATTAGTCTGGGAGATTTCTGGCAATTGCTAGCGCCAGAGTCGAGATTTCTAGCAGTTGTTAGCGCCACAGTCGAATTTATGAGTCGAATAAGTCGAAGGGATGTTTGGCAATTGCTAACGCCAGAGCTGATTGAGAATTTGGAGTTTTGAGCACGTATTACTGCAATTACTGATCAGGTTTTGAGGGTAACCAATCAATCAATAGTACAGGTGTCTAGATGGCTGCACGCCTCAAGGGAAACAATCCAGAAGTGACTGTTGGAAATTCGACCACTTATCAGCGGAATTGCCATATTTACTACGTTTAACTATCATTCAATTTCTTCCTCGTCAAATGAATATACTTATATAATTTAACATGCCATTGTGAATGGATATATGGAGAGAGTCTAATTATATGAACAATGTGAAAATGTCCTTAGACGGAAGGCCCTACGCAAGTTCCGGTGAGGAAGGAAGCAAACCACCATCTTACGAACAGTTCCTGTTGGGATATTGATGGCCGCGACAAAACCAGCAGTAGCAATGTGAATTGATTAAAGAAAGCTGAGTTGAGTGAAAAAGACATGTTTAAATTGTGCTTTAAGATTTCGAGTTATTATTTATGGAAATGCATCTGTGCTGTCAAATCTAAGACATTCGTAATGTGCTAATGATTTTCATAACATGATATGTTATCATATCTTTCTACGTTTGTGTCTTATTGAGTTCTTGTCGTAAAACTTTGGGTCAGAGGCTAGTATAAATGCAAGGTTAATTAGATTAGTGACAATAATAGAGAGATGACCCACAACGCAGTATAGCTAAATGAATCTCCTTGGGGTATTGCTAAATTAATATAATTAATTACAACTGGCCCTGCACAGGAGTATTATGCATCGTGAAAAATCTATTAACTTCCATCAGTGGAGTATGGTTTACTCCCCCTTATAGCACCTAATAGACCGACCACACGGATCTCGACCTATGACTAGTATGAGTATGAATAGCTTCTATTCTAAATCAACCCAGCCAAATTTTGCTCTAGAACACAAATACCGCGGATATGGGTATTATTATTCTACTATCACTATCATTATTCTGTTGTCATTATTATTTCTTGATTTGATTTATTGATTTAATTTTCTGAGACTGACAATTGTTCTTGACTCCAGGACCTATTTTTTGTGCTGGTCTTATGTATGCACACGTCCATAGGGTTAGCACATGTATCAAACACAATAACAACTACTTAGAATCAGTGGAGCATATCATCTTAAACTGAAATGGGAACAACTGAATGAATACCAGGAAGCCATAAACCTACCTCTGCTAACACTCCTTGGATATAACTGCATCCTGTGTAAAATCTTCGATCCACCAGATCCTAGTAGTAGGATTCAGAGATCAATCAATTAACCGACAGAAGAGTGAATTATAAGAGTAATAATAATTACTATTATTACTTAAGGCGATGATAATAGTCGATTCGCATTAGAAAATAAATATAGTACTTGTATTTGTGCGCGTTAACTTGCAAGCTCACTTGAAAAGCTCGATTGCCATTATTCATTTTCCTTTCCAACACTTTAAAAGAACAACGCTGGCTATCTATTTCAGCCATATTAATTTATTCAGTCCAAACTTTGATTAGAACTATTAATTCCCCCCTATGTAATGAAAGGTTCATTTAAGTAAACTCATTGTTTGTTTCAACGTAATGACTATGATTTTTTTCTTTTTAACAAAATTGTAAAGAAAGTTCTTCAGAAATAAATGAGTAAATATGAACGTTCTCCGGTGTACTCGGTTTGGCTCCAAAGCCAGACTCGTAGATCCAGTCGAAGCCGGCACTATACACTAACGGAAATATAGCGGGTACAGTGAGAACTGAAAACATGGCTGTGGTTGATAGCATCTTTAGCGAAGTATCGTCATCTTTTTTCCCGAGCAGAAAGATAGCGCCACTGAAATCTACTTTTGGACCTTACTGTGAAATTGACTGTCTAATGGTTCGGTAGCGATCATGACCTATTTAGCAGTAGCGCTAAAACCTTTGCCGGGTTATTTTTAATCAGGCAGTTTGTTGAAAATCTTTCATTTATTCGCGGCAGACAAATACATGTTTCAATTTATTTATGTTGTAAAATAATTTGTGCATACTAACCTGGCAGCAAAAGTTAGTCTGTCGAAGCGAAGGGCTCATTCAAAATTGGCACAATACGACAAAGACTCCCTTTCCAAAATCTCCATTGCCTTTTCTAAACAAATCGTTTATCTCCACTCACCGTCACGATGGCGTCATAGGCGACTGTTGCGTAACTGATGACGTAGCTCGTTATTAATATCGTCCAATTGTATTGTATTAGTAAACTCATACAGAATAAACAACTTATCACAGATAACTGGGGAGGGGGGATCTAAAACGACAAGTATTTCGAGTAGTCATCATCAGGACAATACTTAACCGAATAACAATGTCAGTCCACTGAAATGAACAACAGAACAGGTGGCGACTCTAGCCACATAAGATTGTCACAAATCATTACGCTTACTCATCTCACCTGATGATGACTAATTAGTCGAAACGTCGACTCTTGTAATTACTTGTTGTTACTGGACCCATAAAGCTTGAATTTTTATGTAACTTGATTATCACAAAACTGTAACCTAAACTTGACATACATTTTTATCGTCAATGATGGCACACATATTCTATTTAATATATTTCAAAAGGTTTGTTTGTATAACAAGCTTTGCGTGTAATAAAATATATTTAGAAATCGAAATTTATGTAATCGACAAATTTAGAAATCATTATAACAAAACCAGAATGAACGATTTCAATTATTTACTAATTTTTATGGGATGCTTAATTTCGCATATATTTCACATATGGTTAAATAAATAGAGGGACAGACTAATCTCTGAAATTCCTTTATTATATTTAGTAAAGAGACGCTATGAAAACCAAATTTCTCCATTGATCCTTACCACCTCCTTGGATTAGCGGAGAGGATTGTCAGCCCTTTGAGAATTATTGCAAATATATACGTATTATTATTATTATTATTATCCAAAAGGCACTAAATGTAACAAAAACGCAAACTAGTCCATCTACAATACGTACATATATACAACCGCACAAAATCAGGAGATACGCACATTTATACAAGCATAATAAATTAGATGAATGGTTGACATTTACTTCCAGCCACACAAACTACCTTCATAACGTCTGTTCCAATGACGCTCAGTTTGGTTTATGTTGGGGGGGGGGGACGGACGAGGGTGAGTGCACTTTAAGGATAGGAGTGTGGGTGTGCCGGTTTGAACTCTTTATTCAGTACACTCTGAAAATTCATTTATGACGATAAATGCGCTTCTATCTAAATATCATGTTTAGCAAGCTTAACATGGCCAAGAAGTAGGCTTAAACATATCGATAAACAGGCCCAACATGGCCAAGAAGCAGGCTCAACATGGTCAATAAACAGGCCCAACATGGCCAAGAAACAGGCTTAATATGGTCGATAAACAGGCCCAACATGGCCAAGAAGCAGGCTCAACATGGTCAATAAACAGGCCCAACATGGCCAAGAAACAGGCTCAATATGGTCGATAAACATGAGGCTGGAGATTGAGTGACAATCGATTGAGGAAACAAATATCCCAATAAAACCTGGGCTCGAACCCCAAACCTGTTTATGACTCTAGTACCTTAACATTACAGCCGATTAGAACACACTCCCTCCTTTGCAAGCAGCTATTGGAACTTCAGTTTTCAACAGCGTGCAAACAGATCTTATACCATATACACATAAATGTCTTTATTATTTATATCATGTAAAAGTGTTTCTATCTATATATATCATGTAAAAGTGTTTCTATCTATATATCATGTAAAAGTGTTTCTATATGTAAATGTACGCATTTCTATATCTTGTACGTTTCTATCTATACATGATCTAAATGTACATGTTTCTATCTATATAATCATGTAAATGCAATTTTATCTATATGACATGTATGCGTCTAAATATATAATCATGTAAATGTACGCGCTTCTATCTAAACATCATGTACGTTTCTATCTATATAATCATGTAAATGTAGGTGTTTCTATCTATATAATCGTGTAAATGTAGGTGTTTCTATCTATATATCATATTCGTTTTACACATTCCATCCATGTGTTTATAATGGACTTTCATTTAACTGTTAAATGATGATGTTTGATCTGGATAAATGATCATTTAGTGTGTATATGCAAATAAATATATGGCAAATTATTCACATTGTAACTTACACCATTAGCCTAAGGAATAAGCATAGGTATTTATTTTAAAACAAAAGTAAAAGAAAAATATTATATCAGTAACTTACTGGGACTATCAGATTTTCTTTCTTTAATCTTTTATTCTTTTTGCAATTCATTTCATTCTTTTTAATCACAAGCTCACACTACTTGTAATTTATCTGGAGGGTAGTAAGTTCATTGCAAGCGCCTCCTTGTTAAACATCCTTTCCTTAACCCATCCCTGCTAGTTATGTTTACTTATATAATTCCTTAACCCACGAATTGTTTTCTATGTATTTCTGTAACTTTTTAAGCCCATGAATGATTATATAATTATTTATGTACTTCAATAATGCCTGAAATTCATGCCTGGTTATTTCTTTACTTCAAATAAAATATAATCTTAGAAGTTATACAGTAAACAATTTGGCAGCAAATGTATTGGGTATATTTTGTAAGTTAATATGTATGCATTGGGTGTGTGATAGTGGTCTAAAGCAATTTTCTTCTTGTAAAGAAACGGCTACACATTAGGGAGTCACCCTGCTATTATTAAACTTTAAATAGTATGTACAAAGGGAAATTTAAGGCCAGGCAAGACAAACTTAATCAAAAGTGTAAAGAGACTTATATAAATCGGAATTAAAATATTTGTAAAACATTTTTTTTTCATTCACCAGAGTGGCTTACAGTGTTAAAGAGAATAATTCTGCTCTCGCTCTCTCTGTTACCCAAGTGGCGTTACAGTGTTAAACAATAATTCTGCTCTCGCTCTCTCTGTTACCCAAGTGGCGTTACAGTGTTAAACAATAATTCTGCTCTCGCTCTCTCTGTTACCCAAGTGGCGTTACAGTGTTAAACAATAATTCTGCTCTCGCTCTCTCTGTTACCCAAGTGGCGTTACAGTGTTAAACAATAATTCTGCTCTCGCTCTCTCTGTTACCCAAGTGGCGTTACAGTGTTAAACAGAATAATTCTGCTCTCGCTCTCTCTCTTTCTGTTACCCAAGTGGCATTATGGTGTTTGAAACAATTACTCCCGCTCTTACTAAAAGTACGCTAACACAGCTCGACAATGTAATACTTTTACCTGTTCCATCGAACAGTTTAGTCGTGCTTTCATTAATTCTACCTGCAGACATCTGGACAGTCCTTTGTTACTGAAGATCGCTCCTAATTTGTTTATAAATATAATTAAGCGTCTGTAATGCCATTTTTTCTCTTTATCAGAAATTACTAGCCACTTTCTCAATATGCTAAGCGTATTAATTGTAAACTAATGTAGCGATTCGCAGTCAAATTATTTATCAGTTTATAACGTTAGTAATACTGCTGAAGTAAATTCTCCAGCAAGTTTTCTGAATGTGTAAAATAAACCGCACATAAATTATGCTTCCGCGTCATTAACCATTCCATCTTTAGAGACTTGAACACGATCCGCGTCATTAACCATTCCATCGTTAGAGACTTGAACACGATCAGGCGTCGCTTGATCAGTCTGAGATCTCTGCAGCTTTTGGGGAACTGGTAGAGCGTATTTCAACTTTCCCCAGAACCATTTATCGTCTGCTCGCAAATAAGTGTGAGTACGCATGTAAGCAAGCAGCTCGCGGTCCACACCTTGCATATTCAGTTTGCCAAGAACGACAATCAAGAGCTTGGCGCCAGAGTCCTTCAGCAGGTGAGCATGCGCAGAACGGAACTCGTACCGACACCATTCGCTGGCCAGAAAGTTTTGCGTGAGCAAGAGAAGCGTGCAGCGAGAATTGTCCACGGCCCAGTTAATGTTGTCGACGATGGGTACCCCCACAGGGAAATCACGCAAATGGATGCACACTCGATATGAGGTCTCACTGCTTTCCAAACGACACACAAGCCGAGATACCCACTCCACATCTTGTTGGCTGAATGAGACAAACACGTCAAAGATGGCAGGCGTCGTCTGATACTGAAACTGACGAAAGGGACGGATGCGAAATCTGCTGTAAAGAAACACAAGTACTTCCAGACGATACTTGAACAAAAATGACGCTGCCACAGTGACCAGTCCAAGCACAACGCAAAGAGAAATCAATAAAGGGAGATAATTTAAGAACTCAATGTCACAGTTCAGGTCGCTAGGAGAAAGCTGGTCTACGGGTTTTCCTGTCCGATTGCAACGAATGTTTTCAGGTTCCCAAAGGACATGCTCATGGCTCGCCAGCCAACCTGGCATCCAGAGGTCACGACAGCTGCATGCCCATGGGTTTCCACCCAGGGTGATGTTTCTTGCTTTGAACAGATTCACACTTGCAGTTATTTCTGGTAATGAGCGGAGCTGGTTGTCATGCAGTTCTAGAATGGTCACACCCGACACCGACATGGCCTGCAGGACACTCGCCTCTACACTTTCTATCTTTGCTCCTCCAGCATGCAGCTCCACCACAAGATTTATATAGCTTCGATGCTCCAGTCTCTTAACCCCTGACCCGTTGAGGTAAAGCACAAGAGGTGTGCCCTCCTTGATGGGCATGGCTGAAGGAAGATCTGTTAATCCCGTAGCCAGGGAACAGTCAACCAAGATGTGTTCCTTTCCCGCCAGAACGCGCTTGCACTGGCAAGCTGTGGGACAATCTCTCCATACTGGACAGGCATCTTTGAATGATAGGTCTGCAAATTTCTCGCCATGTAGATACGAAGGCAAGCTGCACTTAAACTCTGACAAATCTGCGTACACATAAATCGTATTTTGTTTGGCTAAGGTGGGCATTTCAACGGACCAGATTTGGTTTTGGGAACCGTTAAAAATGGTCAAATATTCGATCAAATGACAGTCACATATGAAAGGATTTTCAGCAGCAAAAATGTGAGCCACCCTGGGTGAGATATATCCCTGGTCTAGAAAAGGTGGGTGTGTCAGCATGTTATGTCGAAGATCTAGATTTAAGACACTATATGATGGTGATGCATCAAAGAAGGTGAAAAACTTCAAGCGATTGTAAGAAAGGTTGAGGTATTTAAGTGCTGACACTAGCCTTAGCCAGTCTTGTGAGATATACTCTAACTCATTGTAACTTAGGTCTATCCATAGCACGTCACGATTCAGTTTGAAAGCATTCGAAGCAATCTCTTTAATGTAGTTATGGCTAAAGTTCAGCCCATCTACACCGTAATATCTCCGAGATATCTGGAGTACCGTTAAATAATTGTAACTAACATCAATTACTTTTAATAAATAAGGTCCCCGCGCCTGCAGCAAGTCCGATCTCTCGTGAAACGCCCTATCTCTCAGTTGGTTGTGACGCAGTGAAATGTGATATGCACGTGCTTCAGAGGTGATGACACACTCCGGTACGTCAGCGAGAATATTATGATCTAGGTTGATTGAGAATGTCCTCTCAGCAGTACGGATCTCGCAGTTGTATGCAGCAATGATGTTGTAATCTAGCCTCAGGTAAAACAGATAGGGGAGAGAAATCCAGTGTCTAGGCACTATCGACAGGGAAGAATTCCTCACGACCAGCGCCATCACATAGGAGCCATTAAGGTCAAATTTTGCAACCGTAGATGAATTTATCTTTTCTAAATATAGAATATGCACACTGAACGGTACCACCAGGTTATGGGTCCCAGGCGCTGGCTTCAGGATACACCCTGACGCACTGAATATGAAAATCAAACTCGTATTAAATATGTCCATAGTAATACCGGCATTTTCGTCACACGTCACCTGAAGTGATTTTAAAGGTAATCTTAAATCTGCCACCAAGTCCGACAAATTTCTGTGTACTCCGGAATGCAAATGACACTGAAGAGCAAACATGACTCCCTGCCATGATCTGGATGCTGCATTGATTATTGTCTGTGTAGCGTTGAGCATTTGGGCCCCCATATCTTCCATGTAGCTGGTGAGAAATTCTCGAATTACCTGCTGAGTTGGCCGCATGCTGCATGCACACTCAGTAGGACACTCATCTGACCCATTTCCAGACATGCTACTCAAAGGCCTACTGAGAGTGGACATGGTACTCAAAGGACTACTGAGAGTGGACATGGTACTTAAAGGCCTGCTAAAAATGGACAAGGTGCTTAAAACTTGACAAGAAGCCAGAAGAATTAGAATTATACTCAGCTGGAATGACGCTGTACATGGGTCGAACATCTTGATCACGTCAGAATCTGAATGGGAAAGATAGATACGAAAGATCTTTATATACAAAATCACACACATGTATACACACACGCAGAAAAGCTTGCACGCATTCACATACATATAAGCACACAGCAAAATATAATTAAACTCAAATGTCACATAAGCATTCTAAATTAATTTTTTTAAGCCACACACAATCTAATTCTTATACAAAGTATACAAATACTATTCATTTTCGCTGGACAATGTCACACAACTTTCTACTTCAATGAAAACCAAATCAAGAAAATCGTGACAACAAAATTTATTCCAGTAGAAAGTAAAAATAAACTGCATATTGTATCCGGAAAGCCGCATGCAAAAATAAAAATGTCACAAATCGATTTCAACTGAAAAGACAAATATATCTGAATTAACTTAAGATTCTAAGCAAAAATTGTTATTTAACTTCAGAATCACAAACATGCACACGTTACTGTCAATAGAAAATACATCTAATCAGTTGCACACAACCCATCTCGTAAACCTGAGTCGCATGCAACTTTCTACTTCATTGCATAAGACTCGCAAATAACATTTTGAAAGTCAGACACAAGAGAGCAAAATCAAACTGAAATTTTACGCACAATACATCTAATTAGACCTGAAATTTTAAAAAATCTTTCTCGTTTAACTGGAATGTCATCTTGAAAATAATAAACATACTTTAGACTAATTCATACACATCATCATCTGTTCAACTTTAAAGCCAATATGACACACCTAATTCAACTTTATAGCCAATATGACACACCCAATTCAATTTTATAACCAATATAACACTTTTAATTCAACTTTATACCCAATTTAACACATAATTCAACTTTACAGCCTATATAACACACCTAATTCAACTAGATAGCTTATGTAACACACCTAATTCAACTTTACATCCAATATAGCACATCTAATTCTATTTTATAGCCAATCTAACTCAACTCTATATCTAATATAACATGCCTAATTCAAATGTATAGCCAATTCAACTTTAATCCAATATAATACATCTAATTCAAGTTTAATCCAATATAACATGCTTAATTCAACTTTATAGTCAATATAATACATCTAATTCAAGTTTATATTCATATTTAAGTTAACATATTCAAGTTAACATATCTAATTAACCTTTATAGTCAATATAACATATCTAATTTAACTGTATAACCAGTATAGCACGCTAATTCAACTTTATAGACACATCTAATTCAACTTTGCATCCAATATAACACGTCTAACTCAAGTTTATATTCAATATAACATATCTAATTCAAATGTATAGTCAATTTAATATATATAATTCACATTTATAGCAGTATAACGCCTAATTCAACTAGGTAGCCTAACATATATAAATCAACTTCAGACCTCCAGCAGAGCATCAAATTCTTGAAAATCAAGTTCATCTAATTCATAGTGGACAGTCGTACCTAGCATATTCATGTTATCTGGCCTGTTCACGATACGTTTGCCCCACCTGTAAGATCCCCCACAAGCAACATACCGAGGCGAAACTGATAACTCCACCCCACTCTTTCATCGCTTTTTTGTATACATATTACTGAACATGTGGTCTCCGAAATATTGGTTTTCTGTGCATGCAGTGTATGAATTCTTCCAACCATTCGCCTAATGCATTTCAGGAATTCCTCTGTTTATCGCCGACATCTTTAGTTTATCAGTTTCTTTTACCCTGCCTGTAAAATGTATTCTTCCGAGAATTTCTTGCCAACCGAAATGCTGGCATGAAGGGAAAGTGCAAGGAGCCTTATCAGAGAAGAGTTATAGTGTGTGTGTGTGTGTGTGTGTGTGTGTGTGTGTGTGTGTGTGTGTGTGTGTGTGTGTGTGTGTGTGTGTGTGTGTGTGTGCGTGTGTGTTTGTGTGTATGGATGGATTGTGCAGGCGGTGAAATGATACTGGAGATCATGCCTATTTAGAGTTTCTTGACGGAGCTGAACTCTACCATGGAATGGCAATGACAGCCAATAAAACGTTCAAAGAGCGCCACCACATTGTGTTGGAAGCATATGACATGAACGTCTTTAATATTGACCTAGTTCTTTCCACATAATGACTTGTAGCCGTAATGTACAATCTTTTTATTTAAAAATGGTTCTCATTTTATCCAGTGCTGATGCATTATTTCAGATGTGCGGGCGGCGTAAGCGTCTTCCATTTAATTTGAAGAATTTCAGATGATTTTGTAGTATTTATCTTGTATGGATTTGCCTAATCTTAGCAGACGTATCCTGTTATAAATTTGATATGCAGTTTAGCTATGTAATATATGACTGTCTCTTGTTAGTAAGGAATGATGTCATTTGTTGTTTGCTTTACCGATACGTAAATTATAGTACTTGAGAGTGTCTACAGTATATGCAAATTATAGTACTTGGGAATGTCTACATTATATGCAAATTATAGTACTTGAGAATGTCTACATTATATGTAAATTATAGTATTTGAGAATGTCTACATTATATGCAAATTATAGTACTTGAGAATGTCTACATTATATGCAAATTATAGTACTTGGGAATGTCTACAGTATACATAAATTTGAGAATGTCTATATTATACACAAACGAACATACCAACAAAGGTGAGATGTGTAATTTTCCATGACACATATGATTATAAACAAGTAGTTAAGAAAAGAGAGAAAGTAAAGAAATGACAGAAATTAACATTCTGCCCAGACTTTGCTTAGACAGTGGTGGTTGACTATAGCAACTAGTTTCATCGTTTACTGTAAAATTAATTAAATATTTAATTATGTGAGAAATGTTACAATTCTTATTCCTCGTGTATTTTGCTAATCCACTTTAATATCTTTTTCTAGAAAAATAGCTCTGCTGTGACAAGGAACAGTCTCGTGCCGTTCAGGCAAGCAGACTGTGGAGTGAGAGAAATTCTATTTATAACGTCAAAATAATTATGACAGCTCGTGCGTCAGTACAATGAATAGGATACACAGACCGGAGTCAAACCGGCAGCTGTAGTCAAAAATAGACTTTGGGGACAATTAAAAGGGATACAGATTTTTTTTTCACAAAGTCTGTACACTTGTAGACTATATAAGAGCTACAGATACATGTATTACACAACAAGACCTACAGATACACATATTACTCAACAAAACCAAAAGATACACGTATTACTCAACAAAACCAAAAGATACACGTATTACTCAACAAGACCTACAGATACACGTATTACTCAACAAAACCAAAAGATACACGTATTACTCAACAAGACCTACAGATACACATATTACTCAACAAAACCAAAAGATACACGTATTACTCAACAAAACCAAAAGATACACGTATTACTCAACAAGACCTACAGATACACGTATTACTCAACAAAACCAAAAGATACACGTATTACTCAACAAGACCTACAGATACACGTATTTCTCAACAAGACCTACAGATACACGTATTTCTCAACAAGACCTACAGATACACGTATTACTGAACAAGACCGACTCACATAGGCGTGCAGCTAAATAAAATCGGCGCACACAAGCGGTGTTTCTATGCATATCCTACAGACTTGTGTAGTGACTATAAGAAACTTACAGACACGTGATAACTACAAGAGATTTACAGACACACTTAGTGACTACAAGAGATTTACAGATACCCTATTGACTACAAGAGATTTACAGATACACGTAGTGACTACAGAGATTTACAGATACACGTAGTGACTACAGAGATTTACAGATACACGTAGTGACTACAGAGATTTACAGACACACTTAGTGACTACAAGAGATTTACAGATACACATAGTGACTACAGAGATTTACAGATACACATAGTGACTACAGAGATTTACAGATACACATAGTGACTACAAGAGATTTACAGATACACGTAGTGACTAGAAGAGATTTACAGATACCCTATTGACTACAAGAGGTTTACAGATACCCTATTGACTACAAGAGGTTTACAGATACACATAGTGACTACAAGAGATTTACAGATACACGTAATGACTACAGGAGTCTTATAGACACAAGTGATGGGTGACAAGACATACACACTTATTGACAATAGGCATAAAGACACATAGGGTGTATACAAGAGACTTACAGACACACGTGGTGACAAGAGTCTTACAAACACACGATTTGTTCACAAGAGACATACACATGGTGATTGCAAGAAACTTATAATGGTGAGTGCAAGAGCTTTAGAGACACATATGGTGACTACAGGAGTCTTACAAACATACGTGTTGACAACAGACTTACAGATGCACCTGTTATGCATACGAGAGACCTAGTGATGCTAAGCGGCATACAGATACGACTATAATAAATTTCCCAACACACGCATTCACATCAAAATACTTACAAAACGTGTGTTGACTACAAGAGACTACAACTTAAGCTCTGACTGTACAATTACATTTAAAAAATAAAGTTTATATCAGAATCAGACTAATTAAAAGACTATAAATTTATGTTCGCAGACTGTCGCAAATTAATTTATTTAATTAAATTAACTACGCAGTATTGTAAATAAAATTAACTTAAATGTAAACATAATAAAGTAGATAATACTTTACTTCTGTATGTGTGTGTCAATATGTGAGTGTCATGAACAAAATTATTATCAGTCATCATTAGCATCATCATCGTCATCATTGATTTTATTATAAGTACGTTTAAGAAGTGACAGGAAAGCAATAGATGATACAAAGTATCTGACTATGGAAATTATTATTATTATTATCTGTAAATAATCCTAATATTTACGTCCATAGTTTGTTGAAAAAAACTTAAATTTAACCAGTGAACTGTCAACTAAGACAAACGTGTACTATTGCATTTTTCATTTAATTAGTTGGGGATTGTTGGATTTTTTTTTATTTTGTTGGTTTCTTTTTTAAGCATCATCAATACTCATTCATCCACTTCTGTTTCAATCTATTTCAACTGCATGATTAATGATTTACTTCATGTTCAGTAGAAATGAGAAGCTGTTCAACCCTTTTGACTAGACATTAGGTCTCCCTTAGATCCAGCTCCACAACGTGGCAGAAGCTTTGATAAGGGAGCTAATTCTTACAACTGTGCGACACTTGAAATTGCAAACATGGAGAAATAGCTCCTCTTATCAGTCAGGTGTTTTAGTTGTCTGGTGGGTCGGGTAAGTAGTACATCAATTTCTTCCAAAACCATTTGTCACGAATACTTAGAAAAGTGTTGGTCTTCATAAAGGAAACCATATCCTCTGGCAGTTCACAGCTACCTTCCTGTACATCCTCCAGCAGAACGAGCAAGAGCTGGACGTGCGGGCAGCGTGCATTCTGGGCACGCGCAACCTGAAAGGCGTAGTGCCACCACTCTTGCGTGACAGCCTGCAGACTAACCACGCAGACAACAGCTTTTGTACGAGCAACAGCACTCGCGATGCAGTCAGCCATAATCGCCCCTAGTGGGAAATCGCGGTCAGGAATGCATATGCGATGAGAAAACGCTGACATTCTTGGGAGAAATTCCATCAGGAGCCAGCTAAACCCACAGTCACCTTCCCCATGCACGATTAAAGCTTCATAATCATATTCGGCTTCGTTGAAGTGGTGGACGTGCTTGAATGGGCGTACGTGTAGGTGCGTGTGAATGGCGACAAGTGCATATAGACGGTACACGTACAAAAGTGGTCCCAAGACCAGAACCAAAAGTACAAATATGCCCACTGCTATCGCTCCCGGCAAAAAATTGACAGGTTCGCATGCTGCACCTTCCCAGTCAGCTACTCGCGTGAGATGCGGGTGCGTACTCTGGCTGCAGTACGTTTCTCTAACATCAGCGACAGTCACACGATGTGTCCTGAAATTTTCGTCCCCACCACTCATCATTCCTGCCAGCCAGCTCTGCATCCAAATGTTGTCGCAGTCACAGGACCATGGGTTTCCAGCCAGATATAGTGTGAGCAAAGTGTAGTTGCTCGGCCGAGACTGAAAGCAGGACGGCAAGCGAGTGAGGTTGTTCCGCGAGAAGTCCACAGACCGTGCTTGAAGGAAAGCATCGCAGAGCAGATCCTGCACGTGATGAAGCCCGATGCCAGATACGTTGAAGCTCTCTACTCTCTGCAAGTAGTCTGCACCACTCAAGGAAAAGTTACTCTCTGAACCCACGTGGCCTTCAAAATTCAGCGCTAACATATAGTCACTCGGCATCTGTGTGGGAAAGCCTTCACCTGCGGAAATTTTACAGTCCACTGTGACGAGCTGTGAAGTACGGGTCAGAGAGCAGAGACAGGAGAGTGGACATCTGTTCACAATGGGACATTTAGGAGTGAAACGTACGTTATGGAGAGGATGTCCACGGAGAACAAGTGGAGACTCGCACGTCATATCCCACCAATCAGCAAATTTGTGCAGAGTGAAATTTGTTAGTTTCATGGCCTGGACATACTGCTCCATGGCACAGTCACACGCATACGGGTTGTTGGCGGCAAATGTAGTGCTACGGACGCTTGTTGATAAGTGGTCACTATAAAAAGGGGGGTGCAGGAGGTAATTGTAAGTGAGAATCAGTTCGTAAATTGTCGACAGCTTAAGACTCATCGACCTGTTAAATGTTTCCAGAAGGTTGTGGCTAAGATTCACGTGGACGAGTAGAGTAAGCCAGTTAAAAGAACCTGGCTCCAATGTGGAAATCAAATTTCGACTTAAGTCGAGTTGTCCCAGCCAAGGCAGGTAAGCAAAGGCATATTTCTTGATAGCACGAATTTTGTTGCCAGCCAGAGAAAGGGCATTAATGTTCATTTTTGAAAACACGCCTACGTCCCTAATGTCATTATCATCCAGATTTATTTCTTTAAGCTGTTGTGCAGGCACGACATTAGGAAACTGTAGTACTGAAATGTCTGAGATGTGGTTGTTGTTTAGCAGCAAAGTGCGCAGAGCAGGCCCCAGAACACATCGAGGAACTTTACGCATTACGTTTCGCAAGATTAACAAGCTCTTCCATGCAACAACAGAAGGCAGTAGTTGTTCACAACTGAAATCACCCAGTGTGTTGTTTATGAGGATCATCGCTGTGGCATTTTGGAACCAAGCCAAATATTCGCCAAGCTGGTGAACTGTGAACTTTGTGTTGATAAAACCCACATTTTGGAGGTTGGAGAAAATTGTCTTGGCACTAGTGATGGCATCAGTATTAGTGTAATTCCTCTCTTTCGTGTCATCTTGTTCTGTCTTATTTTCAAGAGGGACGCCAGTCATGATTCCCACCCACCCTATATTCTCTCCCCCATGCATCATCACTTCCGAAAGTCTCCAAGGTCCGTGTATGGACAATTTTCCCTCTCGAATGACGTCACAGTTCGTTTGAGCCCAGTACGTATACCGGGAGAGATTTGCCTCAGGAGTCAAGACGACCTTGACTCCAACTTGACACACAAAGGAGATTTTATAGTCCGGGAACGTCCAGGGAGCGTGGGCGGAAGCCAGCTGCTGAGCGACTGCACCAGACGCTCTGTTCGTCTGGGGAAAGAGTTTAGACTCCATGGCAGAGTTAATCCTGATGGTCTCCCGTAGTGTGCACAACGTAATTCCCCGCAACCCAGCGTCCAGAAGAATGCCATCTATTAGGTAATTCTGCTGCAGTAAGACAGCTCGCAATTGAAGGAATAAGGAATAACCAGAGTCGCCCCTTTCAAGGAGGCAAAACGTGAACTCGAATAACTCATCATCGGTCGTTCCCTTGGTCCCGTTTCCCAGGACCTGCCGTATAAAAGGTACCAAATGTCGTGCAATCTTGCGCCGGTCAGGGCACCAGCACATTGGTGGGCAGTCGCTATCTGTAGTCGTAGTAGCTGCGTACGATAGTATGGTTTGGTTCAGATCTCCTGTGGAGGCGTATTCGTTCGGGCCGTGTGTACTAGAATTGTACAGAATGTTCAAGTACTTATGATGTGCGCTGATCAGGAATGTGATCATTCTTGTAGGCAACTGACTGTGAGTTCTTGTGATCGGAAGATTTTTAGGTTCACAGCCCGTGTCTGGGGATGAAGCATGTGTCAAGCTGACACTACTCAGGTTTGTGAGAGTTAGCAGAGCAATAATCGAACGAATGCGGCCAGAATGACTGACATTCGGAAAATCTACCAACCGGAAACATTGATATCCCAGAAACATCATCTTCTTACTCAGTTTGTTGTGTAAGAAAGTATTCGGTTTGTAACTTTACGCTCAATCAACTAAAATCCTGCATGCGTTTACAATTAACCTTTTGCACATTTGTACTACTTTTATTTGAAAAATAGATAATAAAACTTTTGTTACCTCTCTCCAGACAACGTAATTTTACAAGTTTTAGATTGTTTCTGAAATTAATATTTCATTAACTCGATTTTAATTTTTGTACAAGCTCCGAGTGAATCGATTACAGTAATTATTTGTATCAGTTCAAACGTCTTTCATGACCTCACGAAGGACACTTTTTACATTGTGGCCTTGTTATATTATTTGCAATCGTCATGGTGTTTGACTGACTGAAGAGGACAGTTGTTACATTGTGGCCTTGTTACATATGTGCAATCGTCATGGTGTTTGACTGACTGAAGAGGACACTTGTTACATTGTAGCCTTGTTATATATGTGCAATCGTCATGGTGTCTGACTGACTGAAGAAAAAAGTCTGGTAGATATGCACGCCACCCATCTGTAACTCAGGCGAAATAAAAACGATTGATTTCTATTCATTGAATATAATGCCCAAGCTTTAGTACCTTAGTAATTTCGGTTCAACAATAAAGGGAATCATAGAGTAACCTTCTAAAGTTACCTTTCTTAATATGAGAAAAACCGGGGCTGGAGGGAGGGGGAAAAACACACACTAAAGCGAACGGATAAATCAATCAATATGCAAAATGAAAGTATCTAACTAAATACTGTCAAATTAACACTTACACCAAGACTACATTGTGTACAGTTTTAAAGTAAATATGTCGTTTAAAATTACAAATTCATCATATATATTGACCAAAGGCGCTAAATTCTTCCTTTGCGACATATAGTATACTCAAAACGGTAGTTAGTCTAAAACAAACCTAATCTAAAACATATCCAAAGACAATTAATTAGTAAGCAAATCTAAACAAACCTAATCTAAAACAAATCCAAAGTCAATTAATCAGTAAGCAAATTTAAACAAACCTAATCTAAAACAAATCCAAAGTCAATTAATCAGTAAGCAAATCTAAATCAGACTGAAGCAAACCAAAAGACTCGTAATCAATCGTAGTCTAAACTCTAAAGCAAAATAAAAACCTATAGGCATTCTAAACTCTACAGCAAACCCAGAATCTGTAGTCAGAGCAAGTTCTTTCTTGCCACGCCGCGCTTATCACAAAAGGGTTATGCTGTCTAAGTACGGTAATTTACAGACACTAATTTAAATATATTGTGTCTAAGTACGGTAATTTACAGACACTAATTTAAATAAGTTGCATATAAGTACGGTAATTTACAGACACTAATTGAAATACATTGTGTCTAAGTACGGTAATTTACAGGCACTAATTTAAATAAGTTGCGTCTAAGTACGGTAATTTACAGACACTAATTTAAATAAGTTGCGTCTAAGTACGGTAATTTACAGACACTAATTTAAATACATTGTGTCTAAGTACTGTAATTTACAGATACTAATTTAAATAAGTTGTGTCTAAGTACGGTAATTTACAGACACTAATTGAAATACATTGTGTCTAAGTACGGTAATTTACAGACACTAATTGAAATACATTTGTGTCTAAGTACGGTAATTTACAGGCACTAATTGAAATACATTGTGTCTAAGTACGGTAATTTACAGACACTAATTTAAATAAGTTCTGTCTAAGTACGGTAATTTACAGACACTCATTTAAATACATTGTGTCTAAGTACGGTAATTTACAGACACTAATTTAAATACATTGTGTCTAAGTACGGTAATTTACAGACACTAATTTAAATAAGTTGTGTCTAAGTACGGTAATTTACAGACACTAATTTAAATACATTGTGTCTAAGTACGGTAATTTACAGACACTAATTTAAATACATTGTGTCTAAGTACGGTAATTTACAGACACTAATTTAAATACATTGTGTCTAAGTACGGTAATTTACAGACACTAATTTAGATATATTTATACATACAAATTATATGCCGGCGCAGAAATGAACATTCACTAACATAGGCTGATGTTAATACATATGTACGTTTGTTTTACTACTGTGTTTTATTACTGTTCAGGTCAAATATTGTTTTGTTTAAAAACTTGTTGCAAAAGAAATTTTGTATTTAACAAGTAGAGGTTTTGATTTATAAAAGACCAATCCTTAAAAAGAAATGCAATCGACATAACTTTGGGAAAAATAAACAATATCTGGTATGTATAGAATATATATCAAAATTAGTCAATGGGTGGGTGGAAACTACATCAACCGTGTAATGAATACTATTCGAGATTACTGGATAGCTAAACAATATCTGGTATGCAAAGCCGAATACTATAGCGGTTTTCGAGATTACTGGATGGGAGAAAACAATAACTGGTGTGCATAAAGTACTGCGAAATTATCTGGTGGCAAAACAGTATCTGGCGTATATAAAAGTTTCCGAAACTACTGGAAGAAGAATTATAAAGAGAGCATTTTATTGTGTGTGAGAGAGATTTCACTATTAGAAAACAAACATCAAGCTCGACCTACCTTATGTTTTGTCTCCTACGACAGACAACTGACAACGGACCATTAATGTACTCAGCCCGGATGTCTGTTGGTTATAAACTATGACGTCACGAGCCGGATTAAATCCGGTAGAATATGAAACCGGAAAGAATATTTCAGTAAACACTACAGCAATTGGCGAATGTTCACTCGCTTCTCAAAGTTGTTGACGTTCTCAAAGCTATCGTGACGTCATGCCTTGTCGGTAGCAGTATGGCTGCGTTTTGATGCAAAGTTTTTGTCACTCAGTGATGAGAGAGAAGGGAGCTGTAAAGAAAACTTTGATCACTTCTTCTAAATGAGATCGCAATTAAGTTACATCATTAGAATATAACAAGAATAAGTTACATCAGTAGAACATAAAAGGTAAGTTACATCACTATAACATACCAATAATACTATATTACGAGTAAGTTACATCACTAGAACAGAACAAGAACGTTACATCACTAGAACATAACAAGAACGTTACATCACTAGAACATAACGAGTACGTTAAATCGCTAGAATACCACTATGAGTGTTTACATTACTAGACCATTACAAATACGTCGTTACATCACTAGACCATTACAAATACGAGTCGTTACATCTTTAGAACAAAACAGGTACGAGTACGTTACATAAAACGGCGTGTGTACAGATTTATGATAATACAGTAAAATGTTATTGAATGAGCCAGTGCTGATAACTGGAAATTGTAAGCACTCACTATTCATGCAGTAATTCAAATGTGGATCCCAGCCCTCCCTCTCTCTTTCACACACACACACAAAGTTATAAAATCAGGAAACAAATTAAATAAACAAACTTGACTTAAAATGAACTGTTTTGGAGGTGTTTTCTGTTGTGTAACAATGGAAACAAAATGAGCAGTTTTGGTATTCATAAGAAGAATTCGGTAGATGTTGCAGGAACATGGCTAATAAATACTGATTGGGGTCATTTATACTTTGTGATGTGGTCGGTCCTCTGTCTCTCACGTTCTCTTTCCATTCACACACAGCTATAAAGTCGTAGGGCCAGGAAATCAAGGCCTCCAGCTTACAAATGATTTAGATTTTAGCAGTTTGTTTGTGTTGCCTGCCAGGGAACTTTTCCACCACTGATTCTCCAACATAAGACTGGATCCAACCAGGTGCAAAATATGCTGATGTTTGCGACTAGTAAGGCCCATGTTGCAGTCGCATCTGTTTATTTTCACCCACATAGTTATCTCTACTTTCAAAGATTTTTTTTTTAAAAGTGCGGACTGTTTTATTTTATGTGAATAAAATGGTGTTATTTTTTTGTTTGTTTGTTATTACTAATCTAAAATTATTTTGTAATGATGATTTTCTAATCAGATCACCCTCTGCCATTAATTGAAACATTGGTAAACACATTTATAGATGTTTGTTCATTCTTTCAAAACTGGTCCATCATACCCCTATTTTGCTCATTATGGCCCATCTTGTCCTGCCTTATGGGAAAAATGGGCCATTTCTTAAATTTACAATTAAAAAAAATCTCTAAAGCTATTTTGATTTTTTGACCTTATTTTTTTATTATTATATTTTTCATGTGTCTTTATATTTAATGAAAATTTGGTCACTATTCAACAATTAGTAAATAAGAAATATTGACTTTTAAAAAATGATGGTCTCATCTTACCCCCTACATCTACCACTTAAACTGCATTACTACAGTATAAAGGCTAATATGATTATAATTATGTCAATATAATATACATATCAATATATATATGTATGTGAGTGTGTAAGTGACTATAGTCCTATAGCATTGGTACATGATACAAGCCACTGTAAATCAATACAGTATTAAAAAGTTAGTGTAGATCTCTACAGTAACAACCACAAGTTAGTGTAGATCTCTACAGTAATAAATACAAGTTAGTGTAGATCTCTACGACTACAAGTTAGTGTAGATCCCTACAGTAATAACTGCAAGTTAGCGTAGATCTCTACAGTAACAACTACAAGTTAGTGTAGATCTCTACAGTAACAACTACAAGTTAGTGTAGATCTCTACAGTAATAACTACAAGTTAGTGTAGATCTCTACAATAATAGCTACAAGTTAGTGTAGATCTTTACATAATAACTAAAAGTTAATGTAGATCTCTACAGTAATAACTACAAGTTAGTGTACCAGTTCTACAGTAACAAAGTCAGTGAACAAGTTTCTATATTAACAAAGTCAGTATACGATCTTTTGCAAAATGCTGCTAAGTGTGAGTTTATGTCACATAATGACACTATGTGGCCACACTTTCACCCTACACTAAAAATAGTCTACTTCCCTTACTCTTTGGTCTTCAAATAGTTCTGACTCATTTCAAGTGCTGATCTAGATTCCATTTTTGGGGGAAAGGTGGGTTTCCAGCAGTCCTGACTTATTTCTAGTGCTGACCTAGATTTCACTTTTTTCTGTCATCAAGCAGTCCAACATTTTGAAAGATTATACTGAAGTCAAATGGAGTATTACTAAAGAGAATACACAAAAACAAAATATAAAAAATAGGATATACTGTGATCTTTTCTATTTTTATTCATAAAATATAATACATAAGCACGAACAGGTTTGGTGTTTTTTTGCTTTTTTTTAATCAGTAGATATAGCATACAAATCACATGTATACTGACAAATATTAACAATTTCAAAAGATTAGAAAAGTGATAATTATATAATACATTTATAATGAATGTAGAAAAAATAAATAACAAGGAATACTGTTGAAGAGTGACTGGAAGGTCCAAATCAATTCTGGAACCATTTAATACTGACCAAGCTGAGCAAACCACAATAAATATATATTAAATCATCAATGAAATGAAAAACAAAACCTTTACAAATGCATGTTAAAATTGTTATTGAAATAATCTGTCAAAATATATTAGGATTTGTAAAGTTCATATTATAAAATTAAATTCCATTTACAATTGCTGAAAACACATGCAAAATTTCAGACACATTTAAGATGTTCTTGGTAAAAATGAATTGTAGATATGGTAATTAAACTAGTATAGGCAATTAGGATAAAAATGGCAAAAGAGCTAGAAATTTCAATGGCAACAAATATTTCTACCAAAATGTTTTATTATAAGAAAGCTACAAATTATTGGTGTTGGTGGTGTCAAGGGGTGTCTTGGCATGACTCTACAAAACAACACACAAACAGTATGCTTGTATTAGAAACACTGCTTCAAGATAAAGTCTCCTAACCTACTTTTTTCAATCAGATTGCTGCCATTAAGCCTCCACCACCTCCACACACACACACACACAGGGAAATTATGGAGCCATTACTGACTCATCCTAAGATTTAAATGCAACAAAAATTGGGAACCATTGCAATAAACTTATAAAGTCAATTTTTCTCAATTGGAATATGTAACAAACATTTTAAAATAAAATATCCTGTTATTTCTTTTAATAATTATTGTTTTATTTTATTTTTACAAAAGAAAATGGATACATATTTTGTCCTCTGTGAACAAAGTAGCATACAAATTTTTTGCTGATTATTCATTTAATACATTAAATAGTATTTTGTTACATTGGGTGTGTACATGCACAGCATGAATTTCTTTATATATATATATATATTTAATTTAAAGTGTAATTATATGGAATGTTTCTCTATCCTTTAGCCCTTATGGTGTAACTGGACTTCTATTTTTAGCTTTTGTAACACATGGTTACCTTATAATAAAAGTCACATCTCATGTGAATGTTATGTTCTAAGGACAGCACATAAGCCCCCAAATTGCATTAAGCAAAAATTACCCTTTATATGAATGTTTTTGATGTTGAAGCAGTTTCTACAGAATTGGAACAGATCACTTATTTCTTTGGTCTAGCACAAGTAATTGGCTTTCATTTTTAGAAAGAAGAATACCTAGATTTCAACACATTTGACATTCAACACACTCAGTGCAGCAAGATATAATTATAATATTCTGTGAGAGACATGAGTGTATATGGCTGAATTTGCAAAGTTAAATGCATGCAAATATGATACGATACCATGATACTTTACAAGTGGTAGGTCTATTATTTTTTATCTCCAAACTAAAACAACACTTGACACATGATGGCCATGACACACCAGTTATGTCATGCTATTTCCAAGTGCCAGGGCCATCATTTTTATCTTCAAAATATTGCAGCATTTGATACATGATGACTAAGATCCACATCTTAAATGAGGAGGGGAAAACACAAACAATTCTAAGAATATTTTACTTTCTATATTGTGTCATTAAGAATAAGTACTATTCATCTATTTAGTTATTTTTAATCAGTTAACTTGAGTAGGAAGGTTATTTATCAGTTCAGAAGTTACTTTTTTCAGTTAATCAGTAAGAATAAGTAAGTGAAATATCAGTTTAGTTACTAGTAGCAGTTCAGTAAATATACATTGTTAGCTCTTGTAAAATTCTTAATGATTTAAAAAATAAAATATCTTTTTCAAACATATTAGACAATAACAAGAAAAAATTGTGCTGTAAATTTAAGTGTAATTCACTACATAATTCTTTTTTGAATAAGATGTTGGAAAATTATGAGTAATTAAACAAACAAAGTATTTTTGTTGTTGACTAGAATAAGAAAAATTTAATACCGAATACACAACAGGACCAAAATATTTGTTCCATCTGCTAAAAAAATTAATATAGTGTCATTTCACAAAGTAAAATTAAGTGATTAGTATGAGAGCAAAACATGCACATAAATTATTTCTATTACCTGCTATATACATATATATTTAGTGTGCATGCATATGCACGCGTGCGCGCACACACACAAACACACCACACACCCTAAGGATTCTTCAAATCAAGCAAACTAATACATGTAAAATTACATTAAAGCTCCTTACACCTGCAAAACCCTAGAAATAAAACAACCTTTGACTTTATTTCTGCAGACAAGGCACTAAAGTTAAAACAATTAGTCAACATTATGTGAACATACTGCAGTTTATTACATTTTGGCATTATAAGGTGTGAACGTATCATCTAAACCTCTGTATTATTACATATTGGCACTATAATTGAACATCTTTCCTGTGTGAATGTATCATCTAAACCTCTGTATATAATTAACAGAAAAGATGTCAAAACTAAATAGGATTTAATGAATTATTATCATAATTAAAGTCTTCTTGCAGTTTATGGGACTCCGAGAGGAGCTGCAGGAGGCACTGTGCCTTTTAGCAGTATCTTTTGCATTGCAGAGAGATGAAGGATAGGCAGTTCCTGGTGTTTAGCTCTTTCAGACTCTTGCTGTTGTCTCTGTTGTGATTTGTGTTGTCCATGCATCTGGCTCAAACGATTCTCATCATTCAGTATTGTAAACCAATCCCAGCTCTTGCTGTTCATAGCCCTTCAAATCAGAAACTAAAATTGTAATGTTAAGAAACATTGAACTCTTTCAAACTTAAACCCAAGTTTAGAAAAGAAATATTTCCTATGCATGCAATGCTTCATTTCCTTCTTATGCTAATTCTATATTTCTGTGACAATTTGCTGGGAGATGGGTAAGATGTTAAATCTCTACCACCCTGGGCTGCCCGTAACCTTAGGCTAGTCCCCAAAACACACGTTCTGGCTGGCCATACATGTTAGAAAGATGAATGATAGATAATGTAGAATAGAAGAGTGATAGTTCTAGAAGATAGCTTGAGCTCCCTGATACACACAACCAGGATAGTAAGTAATTACAGGTGACAGACCACAACATATAACATGTAAGTGAGTCATGCTAACATGAGTGGTCTATGCATCAACAATAATTGTATTCCACAAAAAATAACATAAGACAACATGGTTACTGTGGCAAGGTGCTGTATGTTAATTGCTGATTTTTAATTTGATATATATATAGCAAATAGTTCAACAGTTACAATTGGAATTTATATATATATATATATTTAAGTATCATAATCACAACTATATAGTGTGGTAAGAGAATGTTCATTTTTAGACTTATGGCACCTTGGTAGTTATTTGGTTCATTCATATGAGCGAACTATAATGTGTTTATAAGAGAACACTGAATGTTTCTGAGTGAACTCTAAAAGTACTTTGCTAGAGTTTGTCTACATCTTGACTGAAAGCTGTTCAGCTTGGTGATTTTATAATCACTTAGTTTTGGTTCCCTGACGTGACATCTGGGGTCCCAGTTTCATATGTATATACGGTCACATATGTAGTCCATGCAACTGTGTCTCTGGTCTGCGGGTTGTTCCACTTTGGTGTTGCTTCATGGCTCAATGCTTGTCAAAACCATATCCAGAATAAGTGACACCCAAGATAAAGTGCTGATCTGCCAGTAAAATACACATGGGCTAAGAAATCATCCTCATGTGTTCTCCGAAAGAACACTCTTACTTACATGGTCATCATACATTTAAATATCATAATGAAAATATAACAATATAAATTAAAGTTAATGTCAAGAGATAAACAAGAGCATAATATTAGTTAGGTAAACAAAACCACATACCTTTGACAGTAATATATACAGAGGATGATTTCCAACCAGCGATAAGGTTAGTAGTATGAATACTGGGAGCCAAAATATGTGTTGCCTCACTGGTCAGCTGCATTTGACTAACAATTTATAGATTCTGGTACATTTGTTCATGTGGCTGAGCTGCACTTTGATTGGTTAGTTTAATTCTGGAACATTCAGGTTTGTTTCCAGCCTGGGGTTAGGGGTCAACCTTTCTAGAAGGAAGGTTTATGTGTATTTTTAGAGGAGGGGTGGGTGTAGGCTACATAAGTCAATATGTGACAATATTCTAACTACAATCTGCATTGGTCAGTGTTCATATGATTTACTTTAAATAGAATATATGCACACTCTGTTGATTATGGCAAGTTGGATTGGTTTCAAATGCATATATAAATGATAATGCAGACAGTAGGACTTGAACTTTTCATTCAGTTGACTAGGGTTCAATTCCTTTTTCTGGTGAAAAAATCTTATAAGTGAAATTTAACTGCTCCTTAACTCTAGGGGACAGGCTTAGTCTAAAAGATGGGGTAGTAATTCAGGACCCATGTGGTACAAGTCATATATGCTTCAGATCTCTTGACAGTTAAAAATTTGTAAGACTTAGAGTAGCCAATGAGTCATTGTCCAGACAAAACAGCTAGAAAATCCATCCATCATAAACCCACTGAAACCTTCATTCCCTCAATCTATGGATCTATTAAAACTCCCTTAAGTATTAATCTCCCTATGTGTGTTTCTGTCTGCTTGCAAAACTACCAAAAGCTGGTAGTGAATATGAAACTGAAATCACACAACCTTTAGACAAATCAGCATACGAATAAAATAAAAAAGGATCCCAAATGTGAGGCTAGATCATATTCTTAGTGAGATTTTAACACCTGTGGTTTAAGTCTAGCTCATAATTCTTAGTGAATTTGTGAGGCCTATTATTTCATTTGATGTTAGTTCATAATTCTTGATTCAAAAATTATATATCTAAAAAATACCCAATTTCTTATCAAATGTAGATAAAAATATCTCCACCATTAACTGGCTCTTTATTTCATCATTGGTGTATACTGCCTCAAGAATACACTTTCCCAAATTAAATTTCTTACCTCATCAGGAGTGAATAGAAGCCTATAAATATATCTCTCTAAAACAGATTTCTTATTTGACCAAGTATGAATGTAGATATTTAAATATAACATCAGACAGATTTCTTATTGGACCCTAGTATGAATGTAGATATTTAAATATAACTCGCAGAATGGAATTATTAAATGTGAGTCCTACAACTACAGGATATCTTCCAATATATATTTCTTACTTCATCAGATATGAACAAACTTTAAAGCCTAATTTTTACTTCATCAAATATGAACAGAGTTCTATAAATAAAATAATTTTTATCAACAAAAACTTGTTTCTTACTTTAGCAGGTGTGACCACAGCCCTATAAATATAATAATTTTATCAACAAATATCCGCTTCTTACTTTATCAAATGTGACCACAGCCAATTAATAAAATAATTCAATAACAAAACTTATTTTTTACTTCATTAGGTGTGAATACAGCCCGGGTACAAGTGGTAAAGCCATGGCCGCAGATGTGTTGAGCATCTCTCGGGTCAGGGGTCGCCGCAACCAAACATTCATGTCTTCAGCCAAGAGTTTCTTTAAAGAGTGTATATGTTTAGGGAAGAAAATCTACATTTTCATTCTAAATTTTGAAACAAAATCATGTTGGTTATATTTATTAAGCACTGATATAAAATATTTGTTATAAAATGTATTCATATCTTTGCTGTCACACTGCATAATCTATGTGTAAACTTCTGGTGGCACTATTAGTGATTTTAAAATGTATAGGTATCAATACACTTGCAGGACATTTAGAAGTATCATTAGTGAATTTGTAAAATATTATGTTAATTTAATATTACAAGCATAATGAAACTAGTATAGGACACACTACTGAGGTGCATAATTGTAGTAAATATCTCTAGCCCTTAAGTGTCTCTGAATAAAGGCCTTAAGAATACTTTTTCACGAAAGGCTTTTAAAATACTTTTTTCTAAAAGACCTTAAGAATACATTTACCTGAAACTGCTGTGATGGTTTATACTGCCGTATATTACATTTGTCACACAAAGCCATAAGCGGCAGTCGTCTTCTGCACAATCCTTGGTCTTCCAGGACAACAGAATAAGCAACCTGAATAAAAATGCTTCAAAAGGGCAGCTCAATCAAAAAAGATAAACTACCTGCATTCAAATTCTAGTTGAGTAAAATAGGACAGTCAACAAACTACTTGCATGTAAACTAGGCTTTAGTAAAACAGGACAGTTAAATGTGAATCACTGTTCATAAACTTTTATACTGTATTTATTATGCTGTGTGCTTGCATTGGGCTAATAAATATTGTTGCAGGAAACTATAAGTTGAGTTTTGAATGTAAGAAAGAATGGAGTTAAAAATGAATAAACTGGAAACTTAGCATTTGTTCCCTGATTATATATTAACAGGGAAAAAAACAGCCTCTCCTTGTTTTATCTGAATGGATGATTATTAATAATGATAATAATCATAACCATTAAATAGATGGTGTTGGCATCACAGATGTTTTATTAAGTAGATTGTTTACAGCATGTGTCCAGTACAAAACCGAAACAGAGACGAAGAAACAATGGCGTCATTGAAAGAAGATGGTCCACGTCATAAATAAAGCAGCTCAATGATATTTCCAGCTTAATTACTAAGAAACTTTAAACTATACAACCAAGAATTCTTTGTTGAATAAATCTACTTTAAAATAATTATTGTAGTTTGTTGTAATATCGAAAAAGATATGAATAGTCTTATGAGTGATACAACTGCACACACCTGTCGATTCTGCTGATTGACTGAAACCCCATTGTTGTCTTCTTTACAATATCTGACCCACGTTAGTTAACTACACAAATAGCTTTCTTGTCAAACAGGGTTAACCTAGAGCTGTTAAATATGATTGCATCTGGATGGTTTATTACCAGTATCTAAGCTATATTGGGGACAGCTGTCCAACCCAATGCTTGCATGGAAAAATGAATGTTAAATTGATGATGATAACAATATTTGACCCTCCTGAATGTCCGTTTGACATGCCATCATGTTAAATAACACTAAGTTAAATTTTTTTAAAGTATTAAGTCTGTTCGTGTAAAAAATAATTCCTACAATGTGCAGGAGTGTTGTGAGGTTTGTAAAATTGTGTATAACTCTTGCATTATATTTGCCTAAAATATGGTATTTTGCTTTCTCATTAGATTTCACTTCTTGGAACTTTATCAACCTATGCTAAATTTTGAATTGGTGAGATATGTTTTTGTTTTTTTATGAGCTTAATAACCTTAGGCATCTGTGTTAACAAAATTCCTAATTTCTACTAGTCTGTACCAACAGTAAATCAACAAGAACCTTTCATGTTCTGCATCACTGGAAAGTGTTAAAGTGACACATTTTAAAACTAATAGCTAATAATAATAATAACCAATAATAATCTCTTTTAGAGTGATTTCTGTCATAAACAAAGAAAAACTGTTGGAATTTGTCATCTTTGAATAAGAAAATGGCTTCTGATACATACACTCTGGCATTAATGCTTGTAATAACTTCACTCCTAAAGATAGAACAATGATTCTGATACACACATATGCTAATGCATATAATATCTTCACTCCTAAACACAGAACTATGATTCTGATACACACAGATGCTTATGCTTGCAATATCTTCACTTCTAAAGATAAAAAATATGATACTGCTACTAAATTAAAGAGATAAATCAAAATTGTCCAAAACATAACAAAATCTATTTTGTCAGAGCAGGTCACCCTTAGCAACATGAATTTAGAAAGTGGCTACATGCACTGTCTACTGATTTACTGATCAAAAAATAGAAAAGATACAGGACTTTTCACCTTGCAAATATCATTAACTATTATATGATTATGTCAGTACAGCAAGAATTAAATTTCTGGAAGTGGGAAAACTTTTATATTTAGTTTTGTATTCAAGTCTTTTGACTTGACCCATGTATCAGCAGCTGCCAAGAAAGATTTTTGCAATACATTAGTACCTCTGCATGTAGGGAATTCTAATCATTGTTACTTTGAGATTGAAATAAAGGCTGTCAGAAGTTTTCATATAATACTTTACAGAAAACAGTTTTGAAAAATGGCCCAATCTTTAATGTCCAATGGACATCATAAACTTTATTACCTCAAAAAAGGAAAACTCTCATCATCTCTCAATTAAATGGAGTCACTTTAATGGGAACAATAAATGGTAGTACATAACAGGAAAAAAAACAAAAGCAAAGTTAGAAAAGAATCTTACAAATTTAGAGGACAATATATGATAATAATAACATGCTTAGTGTGGTTATAAAGTTATTTTTAAAGAACATCTCAGTGAGTTATAGTTTTGTTGATAATTATACAAACCTGTGTGTCAAAGATATTCTCTAATGAAATTCCAAACTGATAATGAAGGTTGGCAGCAAAGGATGCACAATCATGCACAACCTAAAGACAGACACACCAATAGTGCATTACAATTTGAATGAGAGATATTTATTTATTTAGAAATAGAAAAATGTCTTATTTATTTTCCTAAATTAAAATTTATTAAAGTGTTTATTAATCCAATGTACTGAAACCTTGTACTGCACTGAAAAGAGAACCATTGTTAAAAAAAAGATGTTATCAAGCACTAATTATTGGCTTTACCTTGAGTAAGTGTACAGACTGCAGGAGGCGGCCAATTCCCAAGTACATAAGGTCAGGGTTCTTTTTTACATCAAATGCAAACACATCACCATCCATGGTACTCACCAAAACAAGGCTTAGCACACCTGTATTAATTATATGTTTACTAATATGTAAAGCTTCAATAAACAAGACTTATCAGAGGTATATTAATTATGCATTCATGAATAAGGAAGCTTCAAAACCAAGGATTCATTATCAATATCAGGATTATTATATTTTTATTTAATTCAGCTGTTAGAAGCATTATTATAACATACCTATATTTGTTTATTTTTGTTTTTTAAAGAGAGAATTTACTCTCTTGAATGAGAACATTTAAAACAAAAAATGCTTTCATAATCTTTCAAAATATATATTTCAAGTTGAATTTTTAACATATATATATAAACTCAAGTCTAGAATTAAATGTGATAGAATAAACTAAATTTAAAACTTACTTCAGCTTGTATTTCATTAGACTCATGCTGAGAGTACATTTTCTGACATAAGCTAAGGTAGAATTTCAAAAACAAACAAGCAAAATAAACACTTTAAAATGTATAATATTTATGGAGAAATAAGCTAAAGGTAAAAATTCAAAAACAAAAGAGCAAAATACACACTTAAAATATATAATATTTATGGGGGAAATCTTGTCTTATTTTACAAACACTTTCAATAAAATCCTAAGGTTGAGTCTTTCTGTAAGTTAAGACTTTTAACAAATAAGTTTAAATTTACCTTTGGGACCAATATTAGCACCAGTGCATGCAAGGCCAATAACTGATTCCCTGCTCATCACTTGGTGCAATGCTTGTTCTGCACCCCCTGCACATGTCACTAGATGAATTTTGCCCATGGTTAATGAAAAAAGTTCTGTAACTGTAAATAAAAATAATAAATTACATTTTCTATGTCTAATCATTCTCACTCTCTAAACAGTCAAGTGTGTGCACATCTGTAATAAAGTATCCATATGAGGTTGCATGTGCAACACAAAAATTAATACTCAAAAGGACAAATATAAAACTAAATGAAAAAGCAGGCAATAATACATTTTAATTATTAACCGTTCAGCAGGAGATGGATTGGGGGAAGATACCAGCTTGGGAAACAGTGGCAAAACAGTCGTACTGCTGACACACGAAAATTACTTTGCATATGTCATTTATGTGAAAATAATAAAAGGTAAAAAAGTGTACGGTTAATAAACCATAGCAAAGTTTACTGCTGAATATGAACTTTGTAACTCAAGTACATGTATTTGTTGGATAGATGAAGCTATGCAAGTTTATTGTTATTTAATAAAGAAATAGCAACAAATGCATTTAGTTTTACAATATGTAACTTTCATATAAATAACTAGGCCTTTATTGTGCATTTCTTTTATTGAATCACAGTAGACATTGTTATTTGACCAAGATTAACTAATAAACCCAAACCGTGCTAAGTAATAACGAAAAATGAACGACATATAAATCAGAAGACTGACTACAAAAGTATGGCACAACCAGGAGAACTAAATATTCCATGCCTTACGTTAGTATTCCACACCCCTCATCGAAAGTAGAAGTTTGGGAGGAAGGATATTTGATTATTTCTAGTGGTCCTGATTTTATTGCAAACTAAATCTACTTTCACTCGTTTCAAAGGTTAAATATATACCATTTTAATGCAATAAAATGTGAAAGACAATCTTTTATATTAATTAAATTGCACGTGGTTAAATTTAGCATTTAAACTATATTATGGTCTTACCATTATCTTTAACATTGAAGAATTAGGTACAAGTCCTGTGCCCAATCACCACGGTAGCAAAGACCATTAGTAATTTTACTTGAAAGAGCGACACAAGGGAGACAATATTTCTTCTTCTACTTTTTTATTTTTTGGTCAGCGCATAGATATAAATTTTATCGGAAACATTTATCTTTTCTTAGCGGAAGTGGCTTGCCAACCTTAGCAACAACATGAAGCTGAGGAAAAAGAATTTCGTCTTCAGCTGAGCTTTTAGTTGATGATCCGTTTGCATAATAAATCCATTGAATAAGTAAGTATTATAAAAGGAGATTATTAAAAAAAATATCTAAGTGATTTATTAATAATGATATGCGTTGAGGACACTGGTCGTGAATGTAAACTATAATGGCGGATCAACCTCGTATAATGGCCAGTTACAATTAATATGACACGTGTTTAAACAGATAAGATTTTATTAAATAAAAACTATTCTGCCTACCTTTGCACACGATTAATCGATCAATTCTATGAAGCAGTTATAATAATATAATGGACTTATACAAGACATATTATGCAAATAGTTCAGAAGTGACCGTTTACAATAATTGTTAGTGTTACATGTGAAAATAAAAGTTTAAACACAGAAGAAAAGAAATAACAATAGGCCTACAGTTTTTAAACATCAATGGGACAAAGTATGATAAACTATTTTTATACATATTGTTTGTATGTGAAATTTTATACTTGTATTATAAGTGATTTATAGTAACTAAGATTTAAGAATAAAAATTAGAAGAGGAAGTTTTCAAACTTTAATTAATCTAGACGTTCAATTATTAGAATTATTTTGAATACAAATTTAAATATCAGAAGTGACAGTAAAAGAAACAATTGTGGAAGTTATGAGAAAGGGACAAATACTTTTTAGAAATACACTTTTTGTATTACGAAATTCCACCAAAGGAAAAACCATATAATCTGCCCATAGGCATATATAACAATATATTTATATATCAATCATTAACATATTTTACACTATCTTTCCGTGCAACTAATTTTCCATTTGCCCACATTTTACATTCATTCATAAAACAAACCCCCATTAATGATTTGCAGTTATAAATTATATTATTACAAGTGCTTTGTGTTTCCTTGATCATAAGTAGATTGTTTGCTTGTAAATTCATATTATTTAGATTTCTCTTTTGTAAATATATAATGTTTTTGTGATATATTTTCAGTTTGCATGTGAAATAATTTTGTTTATGTTACATTATTTTCAGTTTTTAAGAAATACCTTTGTGTTTTAACTTTTATGTGTAATTGTTTATTAGAGCTTTGATAAGATTAAAATTTATCAAGTCTTCTTTATTATCATTATTAAATTGTATGCTCATTTTTTTATCTCCTTGATTCTCTATCTGTCTGTCTCTCTAGCCATCCTTCCATTGGTCTGTCAATTTATCCATGTAGCTATCTTTCACAGGGTTCACTTTCTTGAAATACCAAAATGCCAACTTCAAGAGAAAGCAGGGCACAGCGCTTAATGTTCAAATCCATGGACAGTCTGCAAATGCCCAAATTTGAGCCACTAACAGTGGAGCCACATAGCAAAGATAATGATCTCTATACTCTTAAGTGGCCCTCTTATGGAAATGTTAGTATTTACATCTCATCATTAAAATATAATAATATTTTGTGGATGATGTATTCCTTATTATCATTTCTTAATTTTATTTTGATTTATATAAGTTATAATCTAGTTTTAAAAAATTCCCACATTTTTTATTGTATTATTCTGTCTGATATTTATTTAGTAAAAGTGTCAGTGCATCTGATTATAATTATTTACTAATTTGTGCTTCTAGATATATCAATATTTATCTAAATTTATATAACTGCACTAATGTATAATATATTTATTAATTCACTTATTATACTTTGATTATTACCTACATTGATATAGTTTCAACATTGTCTATTTGCTTATAATATTTTGCTGCTAATCTATCTATCTATCTATCTATCTATCTATCTATCTGTCTGTCTCACAATCTGATTAATTTATTTGTTCTCTTTTTTAATTCCTTCAGCTTTTTTAAAATAGTGAAACATATATTATATTATTATATTTTTTGATAGAATCTGCATTGCTTGTACATAACTATTTATTACAAAAAGCATGTAGGTACAATAAATAAATACATTAAATAGTTCATTAATTACATTTGCAAAAATACTTTTGAAATGATAGTGTTATATGTGGCAGTGTGTTGAAACATCTTAAACAATAATAACTGACTGTCATTGTTTAGTTTGTAAACATTTATTTATTTGTTGAACATGTACTTTTGGTGACCATTTTTATGAATTTACTTTATATCTTGTAAATGTCTACAATGACTATTTAGTAATTGTAGATTTTATCCTTCCATAATGTTTGTAAATAAGTCATATTCTTATTAAAAAAATATATATTTTAACTGATGAGGAGTTATGCAGTGTAATATTTTAGTTGTTGTACTATTTTGTGCTCTTATTATATGTAATATCCCACATATACCTGTTTATATTTTCTTGTTATGATTTCCAGACTGATGTTCAGAACCGAATCAACAATGTTCTTGGACCACTTTCTCTATTTGCACCATTTCCACATGAAGATGGTAAGGGATTCTAAGATAATTTGAATTACATTTCCCTGCAAAAATAAATTCTTCTAAAATTTCTGAATCTTTGAAGACTTTTTAATGTCTGCAAATATTGTTTTATGAATTGATTTTTTTTGAATTGAAATTGATAATCACTTAGACTAATTTTTACAGTTGGCGGTAAGTTTCCTATATTAATCATTCTGATAATATATCATAAAATGCTTCTTTCATAAATCAGTCCACCAATAGTTGTACAATGAAATTTAAGTAGTTCTGCTAGAAGATAATTATCTATGCTAGAAAAAGTTAAGTAGCTTAGCTCTGCTAGATATATTATCTGTTTACGAAAAACTTAATAGGTCAGCTAGAATTTAACTAGAAAAAATTTAAGTAGCTTTGCTAGAAGTGAACTATCTTTAATAAAAATAAGTTTAAATAATTCTGGTAAAAAAACTATCTTGGTTAAATAGAAAAAAAGTAGTTCTACTAGAAGTGAGCTGTATTTACTGGAGTAAGTTCATTAGTTTGTTGGAAGTGAACTGTCTTTGCTAGAAGTTCTTTAGCTCTGTTGGAAGTGAACTGTCTTTGCTAGAAGTTCTTTAGCTCTGCTAGAAGTAAACTATCTTTCCTAGAAGTTAAATAACTCTGCTAGAAGAGAACTATTTTGCTAAAAAAAAGTTAAAGAAGTTCTGCTAGAAGTGAACTGTCTTTATTAGAAGTTCATTAGCTCTGCTAGAAGTGAACTGTCTGTGCCAGAAAAAAATAGGAATGATAGATATGCCATTTTTCCTTGCTGATGGTCACATCTTATAATTTTGAGGAGAATTTACATTGTGTCATTAATTATGATATTATATAAAATGTTTTGGTGCATAAATATGCTTAATTGTTTTTTTTCTTTCTCAGTCTTTTTCTGTCAGACTCCTCCCCCTTCACCCCACCTTATCACTCCATCTCGTATTTAATTTTGCCCTGTTTTTTCTGTTATTAAATAAAACAGTGGATCTAATCAAAAACATTATAAAGTGAGCCTGTGAGAGTGTGTTATCTATTTAAGTAGTAATTTGTAATTTTGTTTAAAAAAATATGTCTAAAGTTACTCTTTGGTTTTTGATTCAGAGCCTGAACCAGAAAATATTGAATTGGAACGGCCTGTCACACCTATCAATGTAAGTAAAGATCCATAGTTTGGAAGTACATGCTTCAAAAATGGACAGTGGCTGTTTGATGTTACATTTTCTGGCCTTTGCAAACTAAAGTTAAACAAGAAAAATGTAAAAATAAACCAACCAACCAAAAACTTATTAAATTGAAACAAAATAAAAAATAAAACATCAGAAAAAGCAAAATGTAAAAATCCTTCAAAGTTTAATATGTTTTAGTTATATTTTATGTAAAGTGTATTCAGTGAAAAATAATACTAGCACATTCAGTGATACTCTTGATAATTATCCACATGCCATGCCTAATGTTGGTGTTTTCCAGAGTCAAGATACTTCAGAACTTCTAATTTAACTTTGAGTGACAAATTCTTTCTTTGTTTCTTATTATCAGTCTCTTTTTCTATCTCTTTTACATGTTTTGGTGTCATTCTAAACTAATGTAAAACAGAGAATACATGTATATAATTGAGGTTTTTATGCAAAATAGCATCATTGTGTTTGTTAAGCATGTGAGTTTAAGTCTATGCACAGCCAGCCTGAGCATATGTTTGCTGTGCAAAGAGTTCAAATTGAAATTAAGTGTAATGCAGTTGTATAGCATAAAATTAAAAGAGTTTTATATAAAAAAAAGTGCTAATCAAAGCATGTAGGACCGAGGGATTGCTCTTTTACTCTCACTCTATATATGTTTGTGTGTGTTTGTGTTAATCTGTACATGGCTGCATGGAAAAATGGCAGGATGTATGGGGAGAGAGAGAGAGAGATGCAGAATTTTATGGACACTTTTTCTCATCTCTGTTTATTGTGAAAAGTGGTGCATTATTTAGAGTATGTATGGACACTTTTTCACATCTCTGTTTATTGTGAAAAGTGGTGTATTATTTAGAGTATGTATGGACACTTTTTCACATCTCTGTTTATTGTGAAAAGTGGTACATTATTTAGAGTATGTATGGACACTTTTTCACATCTCTGTTTATTGTGAAAAGTGGTACATTATTGTATTATTTAGAGTATGTATATGGTTACTGCATGCCCAGAAGTGTCATATATTTCATGCAGATACTTGTAATAAAATTCATTAGCATCATTGCAGAAATCAACCTGCAAATGTTTGACACTATTAAAATTTTCCTGAAATAAGACAGTTCTGAACAAAATATTAATTGTGTAGTTTGAGATATATTCAAAATATTGTTAACGGAATTGCAGACAGAAAGAAAAACTTATGCAAATATTGCTGTGCCCACATTTTAACAGCAAATGTCAGCAAGTTGGTAAAGCATTTAAAATGATGTTAGGCAGTAAGATAAAGCACTTAATTTTTCCAGCATTACTGTATAAGGGTAGTGTCACCTATAAACTGCTATTTTCATCATTATACTTTCTGAAAGAATATTTAGGATTATTTTGTTATATATTATAAATATTACTCTTTATTTAATTTTTTCCCTTGTTTTAGAATAATCTATTCCACTTTATGTTTCATTGGGGAATGTCAGATGGTAAATGTAGGATATATGTTAGCTCAGCTTGGCAGCTGATTTATGTTTCTCTATGTGTAGCATATATGTAGTGTATTTTAGTCTTATTTGATTTCAATCTGATATGGTTTTATTCTCATTTAATTTTATTCTGATATTTCTCATTTGATTTTATTCTTAATTTATTGAATTCTGTAGTTGATTTTTTATATGTTAACACACGTCATATGCAGTATGTTAAATTATTATACAGTATATATATATATACACAGTATATATATTTTCTTATTTTATTAATTTTATCAATCACAGTTATTTTCTGATTTACTTTTTTTATCTAATCTTCACACTGTTATACCTAGGAAGAAATAAAAGCCCAGCCTACAACATTTGATAAACTAGCATTCTATGTGCGGCGACGCATAGCTGTACAGGATGATGTGCCATATTTGTCAAAAGAAGATCAGCAAAGTTTGGTAAGGGATGTTTCTTGAGAATTTTGGGGGGCATATAATATTGCATATGGGTTGGATTTTAACATTTTTATTTAAATTTTTAAAAAATCTAATCAATATATATATAATATCAGTAAATATTTTAGTAAATTTTTAAAGTTTCTGATAAGTGTATATACATGTACTTTTATTTGGTTTGCTATCACAATATCTGTTTCTTATTTGATCTAATTTGAATGTCCAGGCAGGAATTATCATGGGAGAACTAAATCATATTTGGCCAGAAGTCCGTCGACAGATTGATGATCCATTTTTGGTAGGTTCTAATGAACAGGGATGATTCATTTTAGCATCAGTTCATTCAGCACACCCTCTCATCATTCATGCATTCATTTAGTCATCCTGCTACCATCTGTCTGTTTGTCTGTCTGTCCATCTTGCCTGTCTGTTTAGTCCCCCACACACAAATTCATTCATTGCATTATTTACACTACTTTCTTTAATCTCTACTTAATTGTCTGTCCTTCAATCAGTCAGTCATTTTGTGCTTTCTTCATTCATCTATCAATATATTTATGATGCTTAATTTATAGTTTATGAATAGTTTAATGGGGTTTTATTTGCTATGTTTTAAAAAAAAATTTATGAATGTTGTCATTGTGCAAGAAAGAGTTAAGAGTTCATGTAAATGTTAAACAGTATGAAGAAAATATTCCAGTTTCAAGATGTGACAGCTTGTTCACAAATAACTAACAGTATTATATATGAAGGGGAATAAATAAAAACTTATATTAAAAGAAATAATTATAAGCCTTACATTTTAAGGAAGGGGATAAGAACTGCAAGCCTCATATCCCAAACTTGATATATTAAAAGGGGATAATGGCAAGCCTTATTCTTAAGGAAATGGGGTATAACTTTAGGATGAGGGAATAATTGTGGATTTTATATTTTAAAGTAGATAAGAAAATACAAGCTTTAATGTTAAAGGGGAAAGATAACTTAAAGTCTTGTATCTCATGGATATCTATTTGTATTAGCAAACCAAAGCTAAAGGAACTATTTTTCTTCTTTGTGAAATATATGCATGTCTTTTGATGTAGTCACCCAAAGAAAACAAGGAGCTAAACAGACGCATCTCTGTACATATTGTCACAGTGTGTGAGAAGCTGTTTAATCACTACCTTCATAAAGCACAGAGTAAGTATATAATTTCATCTCATGAATGTGTATGTTAAAGAATACACTTGCATGTAAGAGAGTGATGAATGAAAGAGCAGATATATTTAACAAAGATAAAATGCTATTATAACAACATTTTATCTTTGCTAAAGAACTATTTGTACATACCTTCCTCTTACTAATACAATGGTATGTTTGTGCAGTTTTGAATGAGCGAGGTGTATTTAGTGGTCCTGCCAACATGAGTCGACTCAGAGCACAGTTAGCTCTTGATGCTGATAAGTTGTGAGTAAATATTGTTTTGTCTTATTTACAGTTAAAGTAACTACTTGAAACTTTGCCATATTTAATTTTTTCAATAAATATTTTATGTATGTCACTGATGGTAATTGAAGAGAATTTCAGGAAGTATACAGTACAAAGAGAGAACCTTAAAAAGAGTTCTCCACTCTTTGCCTTGCATAAGAACAAATATTCTTCATTAGTTTCACTCTTGCTTGTGGCCAAACAGGTTCTTTGCCTACTGCTTTGGGAAATTCTGATGCTTTTTTGTTTGCTACTTTTAACTCTGCATTTTGCTGGGTTTTTATTTTAAAAAAAGACATTTTTATCTTAATAATCTTTATAGGCATTTATCTTCTTGATCTTTATTCTTTGTACAGTCTTAACATCTTAACCATACGTCGCTACCTGGTGGCTGACATGCGAGGCAAAGAGAGCAAACACCCAGAGCTTAACCGCTTGCTTGATACCAAGCCTGCTCAGAACCCGGACCAGCGAAGAAATGTTCAACTAACTTTTACTGATATGGTACAACACATATATACACACAAACTAATACACATGCACACACATACACATGGTACAAATGGGCATCCTATCACTTACTAATAAATATTATCTAGTGTACCTGTAGTTCAATATTTATTATACACATTTTCATGTATTTTAAAAATTTTGCTAAGGCCTACAATAGCAGCAAGTGTTAGTTTAAAATATGGGTAGGTTAAATGAAAAGTTTTGAAATTTAAAAAATAATTTATCACCTTTTCTGAATTACTGCGGTAAGCCTGGTGATATCTTTTTCTATATCAGGATGCTCATCATTAAAAATATTCATCACAGCTTAGGCATCAGGATAACTAAACTAAAAATATCTTTTGCATTTATCTAAGACACTGCAATATGCCATATAAGACAGCAGCCATGCATCAGTTTGTATAAATTGTGTTGTGGTAGTGTGGTGAGAGTTCCACTGTTTGTCCAATTGTATCATTAACCACAATATTTGTATTTCTTTTTTTATTTTTTTTAACTTTTGTTGTTTTTGTTTTTAAATTCTAGGAGAAAGCTAGGGTCTGCAGAAATAATGTCAGTCTTCAAACCATGAATCGGCAACTTTTTCCTTAGGCTTAAATATATCTTTGTTTTTTACTTATTTATTACACTTATGACCACATTTTCCTTCTCCTCACTTATCTGATTTGTCAACTTATGTAGCTAGTCTCCCCTACAGTGCTTGGATAAACAAGGCTTCCATGTATAAAATATATTAAAGTAGTGGCTAAGGATTTATAATAGATGTGTCTTTAAATGCAGATTGATAACTTTCTATATATATATCATCAGTAGAAAGTCTACCCCACCCATCATTACATTATTAGATGACCAATGAATGCAGTTAAAAAATCCCACTTTTTTCCAGCACTGAGCAATATCCATAGAAGAGGGTTCAACCAGTGACACTTTAATAAACAAGCCACATTTGCCATGACAGATGTTTAACACTGTCAGATCAATTTTAAAATTCCACTATATTTTTTAACTAATTGGCTAATATTTACCATTAATGATCATTAAAAGGACTCTTCACAAAATTAATTCACCACCTTCTATAATTATATCTGTATGTGTCACACACAAAAAAAATGAGATGTCTGTCATGGCAAATCTTAGGCCATGACCATAGGAAAGCATAAGCTCTGAATGCATTCTTTCATTAAAATTTGTCATATTCACAACTAAAATGAGAGACCACAAGGTGTTGGCTGACAGAACATAAGGAGAAGTATGGGCCTTCCCAGTCATGCAGATAAAATGTTTCTAGAACTCTCCAGTTAAAATATCCTTTAAAGTCGCTTAATTATGAAAGAAATATAAAAATATTGCAAATGATAGTGACATATCTCTGACTTGTGACAGGAAAGAAACTTTTGTGCAGAGGTTTATATTGAGTGGCTAATGATTCTTTAGATTGTCTTCAACTTTAGTTGTGTACTTTTGGCACTGACAGGACCACCAGACTGTTGTTGTCTTGAAGATGTCAATGGTCAGATAATCCACAGCATTTTGGGATGCCTAGTTGTTTGAAAGAAAAGGAATGTTTCATTGTTACATTATTCTCTATATAGTCTGCACTTTTTCTCTTTCCTGTAGATTCAAAGCAGTCAGCCAAAATTGCAAAAGAATTTACAAAGTGTGAATGGAATGGAACAAGATTTGAAAGAGGTGAGCATTCTTAAGATATTGGGATTGTATAAGACACACAATTTTGTCATGATGGTTAGAGATATTGAGATAATTATTATCCTAAAGCATCTCTATTATCTACAGATCACTATCATATTAGGATACAGAACTTCTTACACTGAAAGAAATTATTGGAGGGCACAATTTATCTTAATGACTTTGTCTAAAGGTATTGTATTGACAAATGCAAAAGAGATAGAATGTATCTTAATGTCTGCCTAAAAAACTGGATTGACAAAAGAAGATAAAATATATCTTAATGACTTTGCTATAAATATTAGATTGACGAAAGAGATAGTAATGAATCAAGTAGAAGTATGAAAGAAAATGAGATGTAAAAAGCTAGATTCATCTTGCTATCTATTCAAAAGTGTTTTGTGGCAAAGCTGTTATGTTGATCTGAGTATACATTTATTTAGTAGTGGGGTAGGAAAATATTTAACACATACACTCATTTGGTTGCCAGGATAAGCACATGTTTAGTATGTATACTTACAATGAATTATGTTTTTCGTTGAGGTTCTTTATTTTCACTGATGTTCCTTGCAACAGTGTATTATGTTTTTTTTTCCACTGATGTTTCTTACAACAGTGTATTATGCTGGTTTTATTTTACTGATGTTCCTTACAACAGTGTATTATGTTGTTTTTATCACTGATATTCCTTGCAACAGTGTATTATATTGTTTCTTTTCACTGATGTTCTTTACAATAACTTATTATGTTATTTTTTCACTAATGTTTCTACAGCAATGTATTAGTTGTTTTTTTGTCACTAATGATCTTTACAACAGTGTATTATGCTTTTTTTCATTAATGTTCTTTACAACAGTTTATTATGCTGTTTTTTCACTGATGTTCCTTAAAACAGTGAACTATGCTATCTGTCTCACTGATGTTTATTATTTTGCTTTTTTCAGTAATGTTTCTTGCAATAGCCCATTATGTTGTTTTTTCACTAATGTTCTTTACAACAGTGTATTATATCAGTGCTAACTGTTTCACTAATGTTCTTTATAACAGTGTATTATATCAGTGCTAACTGTTTCACTAATGTTCTTTATAACAGTGTATTATATCAGTGCTAACTGTTTCACTAATGTTCTTTATAACAGTGTATTATATCAGTGCCATCTGTCTCACTAATGTTCTTTACAACAGTGTATTATATCAGTGCTATCTGTCTCACTAATGTTCTTTACAACAGTGTATTATATCAGTGCTATCTGTCTCACTAATGTTCTTTACAACAGTGTATTATATCAGTGCTATCTGTCTCACTAATGTTCTTTACAACAGTGTATTATATCAGTGCTATCTGTCTCACTAATGTTCTTTACAACAGTGTATTATATCAGTGCTATCTGTCTCACTGATATTCTTTACCACAGTGCATTATTTTGTTTTTTCATCATTGTTCCTTACCACAGATTGTTGAGGCAATGCCTTACCTAGATACAAGCAAACTACTGGAACTCCTTGCTGGACTCCCTGAGCGAGGGATGCAGACGCCCTCAGAGAGTAAGTACACGTTGTGTTATTTGACAATTGTTTTGTGTCAGCCCTGTGATTTGCTGACTGAAGTGAGTCTTTGTTATTTGTGATTTCTCTATGAAGAAGATTCTAAACTAGGAAGAAAATGTTTTGTGCAGAAATTGAAGTGACTATTAGAAGATTAACATGCTCATTTGTCTTGAGAAAAATAGTTCTTCATAGTTTAAGATCAGTAAAAAGCTGTACACAATTTTGTGCTGTAAATATGAGAGTTAATGGGCAGTAGTACTGAAAAGGAATTTCCCTTCAAAAATGGATCCTTGTCTATTGCTGATCCAGATAGAGGATATACTTTACTAAAAGAGGTCCATCTGCTCAGTAGAATAGTGACAGGGATTTAATTTTTAAAGAAAACAAGTGTGTAAAACTACTTTCTAATGTTCTTAAAGCATGTAAATTCTTTGGGATGTCTTGCATTGTTTTTTGTGATGTGTGAAAATATCTATTGATAGTATTGAAAATATAAACTGACAAGTTAAAAAATATATACTCATAACTGTAAAAAATATTGACAAGTATGAAAATATATGGATAGTATTGAAAATGTATATGGACAAGTGTGAAAATACATACTGATAGTATTGAAAGTGTATACAGACAAGTGTGAAAATATATACTGATAGTATTGAAAGTGTATACGGACAAGTGAAAATATATACTGATAGTATTGAAAGTGTATACGGACAAGTGTGAAAATATATACTGATAGTATTGAAAGTGTATACGGACAAGTGTGAAAATATATACTGATAACTGTAAAAATATTGACAATTGTGAAAATATATGGTTAGCATTGAAAGTGTATAGGGACAAAGGTGAAAATATATACTGATAGTATTGAAAGGTCGAGTTACTTTGACAAATTAACAATTTATATAACAATTAAGTTTAGAAATAGGGATAGGCAAATTTACTCTGCCACATAATGTATATATGGACATGGGTGAAAATATATACCAACAAATCAAAAACTATAGAGTAATTAACCAGTCAGAAATGTATATTGAAAAGATCAGAAGATAAAAGCACTTATGGAAGTACAATATTAGGGTGATGAACATGTAATTTGTGTTTTTCTGAAAGGTTTGAAAATGTATTGCTTTAGATTTGTTATTGAAATGTTTATAATCTAATACAGCATGCCATAACATCCTGTTGCTTGTCAGTAAACTTAGAAAACACACATGTGTTGCGTACTTCTGGATGAATTTTATATTCTAAGGGAATCTACACTGCTTTTTGCATTTTTTGTAACTTCTTTCAATCTTGGTTTAAATTTAAAAAATATTATTTTGGAAAAAGATAATTTGGCAATGTTGGCACATAAATTTTATTATTTTCACTATATTTATTGTCAGTCTTTTTCATTCATTAGATAAAAGTCATCATTTTGTACAGTTACAAACATTAGAAAAATTTCATTATTTCTTAATAAAGACTTTAAATTCTAACAGTACATGTTTATTCATAAAACAGCATACAGAAACAATATAATTAAAAAATGTATAAACTATATATAACAAAAAAAATAACATTTAAAATCTGAGAAAACTTTTTTTTTATAAATCAAATATCATAATGGAGAGTATCAAACAGTTTCTTGAGTTTTCTTCAGAGGGTATGGAAATCTGTCTCTTTAAAATAGACATATAACAAACCTTTTATTTTGTTGAAAATATGTGGATTGCATTGCAATACTTAGTATCTTATAAACTGTTTAACATACCTGGGTTTATGGTTGACAATGTTTAACAGTGTATCAATGCAAATATACTAATATTTTGAAACACAATTTATAATTGAGAATACTCAGTGCCCAAAGTGATGAATCACATGTTGAGGGGAGGTACCTTTAAAACAGCCATTATTGTCTACTAAGTGTGTAAAGAAGCACACAACAGCATTTTAAATAATAAATACAGCAAATGACATACACAATAATATGTTATTGAAATATGAACAGTTTGTAGTTAAGCTTTAAAAGTTTTTCACCTTTCTTTTAATGAATTTTATTGTAGATTTTATCATGCAGATCACTTTTGAAAAAAGACATGATTTTATTGTCAAGATCTATGGCTTGGAGTTATTAAGAATATTATCTTACAGCACCTGACAGTCTGAGAATGGTAGCACTAATTGTGTTGCAGGAATTCCAGAGATGTCTGAGGCACACAGTCATTCCACCCCAGACCCCTCTTGGGACACACATCATGCTTGTAATCATCTGTTTTTCTCTCATCCCCTCCTACAGTAACCCCCACTCACACTTCCTTCCTTCACAGTCACTTTTATTTCCCATACCCTTTCCTTTTATCACACTGTCTTGCACATTTTCTCAATCTCTGCTTGTTTCCTTCATGGGCAAAATGGTTTCTCTTCTTAGTTCTTAAACTGATGCTTTTGTGTCCATTTCCAAAACTGCAGCAATGAATGTTTCCTATTATCTTTTTTCTGCATGACCATATATTCTTTTTTTGATCTTTTGACCAGTTAATTCAGCACGAGAGTTTTTGACTGTTTAATTCATTATTGACATTACGAGACAGGTTAATTCTGTACATTGAGAGTTTTGGACTGTTTAATGCACTTATACTGATGTTAAGAGACAGGTTCAGAGTTTTGGATTGTTTCAGTCATTATTGATATTATGAGACAGTTTGAGAGTTTTGGACTGTTTAATGCACTATTGATGTTTTTAGACAGTTTGAGAGTTTTGGACTGTTTAATGCACTATTGATGTTTTTAGGCAGGTTGAGAGTTTTGGACTGTTTAATCATTATTGATGTTTTGAGACAGGTTGAGAGTTTTGGACTGTTTAATGCACTATTGACATTATGAGACAAGTTAATTCAGTATATTGAGAGTTTTTGATGGTTTAATGCATTATTAACTTTTTCAGTACTTTGAGAATTTTTGACTGCTTAATTTATGTGTCATTACATTGAAAGACTTGGATTGTTTAATTCACGTTGGCATTTTTAAAAACAGATTTATTTATATACCCTTACATGTTGATTTTAAAACCCCCAGGTCAACTCATATATATTTTCACATTTACAGACAGATTTTAATTTATATATACTGACATTTTGAGATATATTACATTTGTATTAACATTTTGCAATTGTGGAGATGGTTGCACTGCAATCATATTTCATTATTATATCTTTTTCAACTATGAATTTATTTTGAATTATTTATGTCTTGTTAGTGTATTGGGTGTAGCTTTAGTCTGTTGTATAAACAGGCAATCCCTGAGTTACAGCAGATTTCCATTTTTTCGACTTAAGTCAATTTTTGCTGTTAAGTCAGATTTTCACCTCTGCTGATGTCTTTAGTGGCATGTAGCAGCAGTTATGCTAACATCTATCATATATTTAACCATTCTTCATGAGCCTGTCTATCACAATGGTGTAAGATTTATTCTCGATGTGCGGACAAAAGTAGTGAAGCGCTGAACCAAAGACGATTTAAACATATGGACAGAGCGCCGTAACTTTGAATCTGCCATAACTTGGGGACACCTGTATATCATATCAGCTGACTAATAATGAATTTATCCATTGTCTTTAATTCTTATCAATTTATTAATTGTGAATTTAGTCTGCAATATATTTTATCTTGCAATCAGGTAGTCATTGATACTAGTCAGATTTGAAATTATTTGTTAATATCTTATGTATCTAGTTATTTATATTGTTATTAGTCAGATCTTAAATTATTAACTAATATCCTATATGAGCTTTTTATTTGGGTTGTTACTAGTCATATCTTAAATTATTAACTAATATCCTATATGAGTTTTTTATTTGAGTTGTTACTAGTCAGGTTTGAAAATATTTAATAAGATTCTTTGTTGGCTATTTGTTTTTTTTTTGTTGTTTCTAGTCAGTCTTAAATTAGTAACTAATATCCTGTATGAACTATTTATTTTGGTTGTTACTAGTCATATCTTAAATTATTTGACAGTACCTTGAGTGAGCTATTTATTTGGGTTGTTAATAGTCAGGTCTTAATTATTTAATAACATCCTAAGTTGGTTATTTATTCGAGTTGTTACTCTTTGGGTCTTGAATTATTTTGTTAATGCCCTTAGAGGGTATTTATTTTGGTTGTTAAAAATAAATAGCCCTAGAGCCAGCAGTTTTCTTTTTGTTTTACTCTCTCTGGTTTATATCAAACCAGCCTATTCTATCCATGCTTTTCTGAGATATTATTTACTAAAAGAAGTAATTGTTATTTGCTAATCCTTTGCTTCTTGCTTTATATTGTCTAAAATATTCTTTGATAAAAATATCTTGAATGTCTGCTGCTCATAAAATCACCCTTGTTTAGTTTTGTTTGCTTTTACTTGCTTTTATTATATTATTATTCTAATGACTTTTGTTTTATGTCTGGTTTCTCCAGTAGTTTGATGAAAGGTCATTTGCTTTGTAAATTTTTATGTTTGTTTATTTTTTATTAATTTTTATTTGTAAACATATTATTAATTCTCCATGAAATAAATTTATATGCAGCTAGTTTGCATTCCAATTCATTGGTTGCCCAATGTTTTATGATTTCATAATAGCTTGTTAAAATGTTTGTTTAATCGAATTATATTTCTATTGGTGTACTTCATAAGGTATTTCCCTTGCTGTAAATGAAAGGGGAATTTAAATGAGGTTTCCCTAATAAAAAATATCCATTTGGTTATGGGTAGTATATTTTCACATGTAGCTGTGAGTGCAATTCTAACTCCATCCAAATCCAGAGCAGGGATACAGTTTCTACTTTCCCTCTCCATCACAAAGAATCTAGTTAGTTCCCTTTTATTGCTTGAAAGAATAGTGCTCTGCCAGATATATCCTTTCACAAAAGTATATATATTATGCACTGATAAACAACTTAAGCAAGATGTGACAGCATAAGCAAGCTGCATTCTTTTGTATTACATTTTGATGGTAATAAGTGTGTCTAACTTGGTGGTTAATCAATCTGACCAAGTCTCATAAATGATCTCTGAATAATTAATAAGTTTGTCTAACTCTCATCAAATGATCCCCCTGTTGCTTAATAAATATGTCTAACTCTCATCAATTGATCTCTGATGGTAATCAATCTGACCAACTCTTATCATATGATCTCTGATGGTAATAAACATGCCCTGTTATCATCATATTATCTATGATGGTTAATAAACATGCCCTATTCTCATCAGATGATCTTTGATAGTTCTCAATCTAACCAGCTCTCATCAAATGATCTTTAGTGGTAAATAAACATGCCTGCATCTCATCAAATGGTTTTCTGAGGGTTAAGCAACCTGCCCAATCAAATGATTGCTAATGATTAAAATGCATATCTAACTCTAATCATATGATCTTTGATGGATATTTAAAATGCCCAGCTTTCTGAAATGATTTCTGATGGTTAATAAACAATTTCCACACTTATGAAATGATGTTTTATGATCAGTCAGTGTGCCCAACTCTCAACAAATGTCTTATCAGTGTACCCAACTCTCGTCAAATGTCTTATGATCAATAAATATACCCAACTCACATCAAATGATGTCTTTTGGTCAATCAAAATGTGCTCAACTCTAAGCACATGATTTCTTTTGCTCCCAACTCTCATCAAATGTTGTCTTATGGTAAATCACTGTACCCGTCTCTCATCAAATAATATTTATGGTAAATCAATGTACCCATCTGTCATCAAATGATGTCTTATGGTCAATCAGAATGTGCTCAACTCTCATCAGATGATTTCTTATGGTCAATGTACCCATTTCTCATCAAATGATATCTTACAGTCAGTGTATCCACCTCTCATCAAATGATGTCATATGGTCAATCAGTGGACACATTTCTAATCAAATGATGTTTTATGGTTAATCAGTGTACCCAAGTTCATCATTCAGTCAGTCACTTATTTAAAATGAAACAAATCTGGCCTGAGCCTATTTCGTGCTGACCTTTTGCAAGTCAAATGTTTCATTTCAAATGTTTTGTTTTTTCAGTTTACTTTTTAAAATTGCCAAATGAATTTATAGAAGAGTCAATTGTATATTATTTCTTTAATTCTACTAGAGAGTATTTATCTTAGTTAACTAATTTCATCATGCTTATGTTTGTTAGCTTAAAACTCCTGTTTAATAAATTTTTAATTAGCAAAATTTACCATTATAAAAATCTGTATATTTGCTCTATATTATAGATTTCATTAAAAATAACATGGATAGACTTTATTTCCTACATCCAATTAGTACACACATTTTATCATTGCTGTTTTGTAATGCAACTATGCATCTTTATCAGAAAAAGCTAGAGATGAAGAGTTCAGAAAACTGGAAGAACACAAAAAAAATTACTTGCGAGCTCAAAAAACCAAAACTAGAGATGAAGTGATCAGAAGACTGGAAGAACAGAAACATGAGTACCCTCTGTCTGAAAAGGCAGAAGAGAATAAAGTATGCAGTAGCAGCAATTCTGTTGTTTGGAAACTGAGCAGCCATTGTTTTAACAACGTGGTTAGCAACAAAATTAGGAGTTGGACATCAACTCCAGATATAGAAATCTTCTCTCAAGTTTTGGAATTGTTGAAAACAGACTGTATTGTTGATGATCTCAGCAGTGGTGAGGTCATTGTTGTTAAAGAATTCATTGTTGAAAGATATATTATGCCAGAGAGTTTATCTTTTTCACATGGAATGTTTCAGTGTTTCAGAGCTTTTATCTGTTTGAACCATTCATTGAGAAGTTTGATGTTTTGTGCTTGATTTATTTTTTAAATTCCCTTCTTTTTCTGACATTTTGTTTGATTATAAGAATTCGATATTGTCCTTTATGGTGGAAATTAACATTAATTTTAAACAATAGAGAAAGTGTTTCAAACAAGTTTAATCAGTATTCTTTTTCAACATGTGTCATTCTTGTATAACTCAGAATTTATTTGGATGTTAAAGTGAAGTTGTTTTTACATGCTTAAAAGTATTCACAAAATTATTGAATAGAAGCTGGATTTGCTTTGGGGAGAGAGTTTGCTTCTATTTATCTGGAGTGTGTTCATCATCTTCCTTTTCAAGAACAAACCAAAATCTTCGATCAATGACATTTTCATTGCTGTTATTAGTGTTTTAGACTGGCCTGGTTTTATTTATGCATTACTAAAAAATCATACAGGCTGCCTCTAGCAAGTAGCACTTCTAAATAATTTAACTTATTTATGCTTAGCATGGGATAACTGTCCTGATTAAATTAATTTATTTGTACCCAAATCCTTCATTTAGATTGCATTTTTGAAAATCTTCACAGGCATATAATTAATTTTGGTAATTTGATCATAAAATGTTTAAGTAAGTAATCATATTAATAGGTATGACCGTCCATAAATAAATGTATCAAGCAACTAAAATTCCCAAATCATTGCAAATATTGTTTTTTCAGCAAAATCTATCTTTTACATTACAAAAATTATGAAAACACCAAATGTGAACAGTTGTTCTGCATCACAGATAAATTTAATGTTAAGAAATAAGAAATTAAACTGATATCATCTCATTATCTGAGCAGCCATCTCCTTCAGGCATGATACAGAATTTCATCAGCTACAAGAATTCCTTGATGTACTAGATTTTAATTGATGAGTTTTCACTTATTTAAGCAGTACTTAACACAGATTTTTTTTCTAGATGAGTTGAATTTTACTTGTTTGAGTATGCTTTGTCCTGTGCTTTCAAGGATAATGAACTCTATGTTACTCAGGGTTATTGGGAAAGAGTGGCACAAATTATCCCCAAACAAAGGTAATGCAAAGCATTGCAGTTGACTAAGTTATTCAAAAACCAATTCAGTTCATTCTTTCAAAGTATGTAATACTTCTAAACTGTTGGTATTTCAGAGGTCCCAGTAACTGCAAAAAACAAACAAAACAAAACATAAAAACCAAAAACCAGAACACGCATCATGAAGAAAATTTCACAATGATATAATTTTGGATGCGAAAACAGTTTTTTGACAGGGTATATTTGTCACAAAACTATTTTGTAAACACACACTTGGGGACATCTCTCAATCAGACTTAGTATCTGTGGATTTTGAAAGTGAGAAATAAACTTAATTTGCAGAATATGCATGTTTACATAATGACTGACTCAAATTTTAAAACAATTTTTTTTTTGTTTCATTCAATTGAAATCTTGTATATTAAATAATATAAACTTTTCTGGATTAGAGATTCTTTTGGATTTTAGATAAATGAACACAAGTAAATAAAAGTTTATTTTTCATTGAAGCATTAGAATAATTATATTTAGTTTCAGATGCTCAAATATTGTTCATATAATTTAAGTTAAATTAGGGAAGCGAACAGATCATTATCCCTTTGACCTTGGTGCAAACAGTTCACTGTATCAGAATACCATTGACATTCATCATGTTGGCACAAGCAAAACAAAATGAATAGAATGTGTCTTTGTTAACAAATGACATTTTCTTTTCAAGAAATATCAGAATGCCATTCATTCATCATGTTCACATGCAAAACAAAATGAATAGCATGTGTCTAAATATTTAATTATTGAAAAGAAAATGTCATTTGTTAACAAATTAAATATTATTTTTCATATCTGGTACACTTAGCAGTGGATTATCTTAGTTACTAAACTAACTTCTATATATTAATAGATACTAAGATAATGATGAAATGCATTTTTTTTTCATAACAATTGGTAGATACACTCTAACAACCAGTAACTAAGCAGGAGTTATCCTTACTTTCATTCTTAAGTCTTTTACTACAGGTACATTTTATCACTAGATTATCTACACTTAGATATATAAAAGGTTTTAATGTAAAGCAATGGGAATTTAAATCTTAAACACAAATTTTGAATCATTTGAACTCATAAATCATGGGATGCCTTTATTTTTCACAACATTTCAACAGTATCCATCGATTTTCTAAGTCTTTGAAAAAATGTACTCCAAAGTCATGTCAACTTGACCCTATTCCAACATCGCTGATATTTGACTGTTTAACTGATATACTACATGCTGTGACTCTCACTACTGGAATTTTCCTACCCATTTTTTTAAAAATAGCTATTGTGAGGCCCCTTTTGAGGAAGAATCCATCTCTTACTTTGAATGACTTACATTTTAAAAAATAACCATTGTGAGGTCCTTTTGAGGAAAAAAACCCAGCTTTTTTTTTGAATAACTAACATTTTAAAATATAGCTATTGTTAGGCCCCTTTTGAGGAAAAAACTAACTCTTATTTTGAATGATTTACATTTTAAAAAAAATAATCATTATGAGGCCCCTTTTGAGAAAAAAAACAAACTCTTGACTTGAATGTCTAAATCTCAAATATACCCAGACATGCTCAGGATTAAAGTTGAAATTTTGACACTTTTTGTTTCTCAGTAACTGTGGCTATTAACTGGGTTTTTCAATGACATAAATCCTTTATATTGGATCATTCTTTGGGTCACTCACATGTAAGCATGCACATATGCCCATACTCAAACACACACACACACACACGCACACACACACCCACACACACACACACACACACACACACACACACACACACACACACATATACACACACACATTTTTTCCCAAGAAGAACTGGAAAAAAAGCATTAAAAATCTTGGTAAACCTCATAAATGAACATTTTATTTAATGTTGTTTCTAATAATGATGCCATATATATTTACAGTCTTTAATTAAAAAATGTTTTGAATTTCAATTTGTTAAAATTTTCCATAAAGAAAAATCTCATATGTTAAATGATTATCTTTCTAAATTCTCAGAGATCTGAAGCATTGTTTTAATTTTAATCCATTGGTTCTTGGAGAGAATTTAATTCACAATTTGAAGAAAATGGTGGATGCATGCAAAATTTATTTGAAGAATGAGATAACCATTCTGTTTATACACTTTTTTATGTTTACTTATTTAATTTAATGTTTGTTTTTCAGCAAGATCATATATGTGACAGAGTTCAAGAACTTAGCATTGTCTTAAATTTATTTTAAAAAACAATCTTGTATCACCTTTTTGGGCTGCCATATCTGTTTCATTGTTATCTTTCAGTTGCATGTGTTAGAATTTTGAAAACTCTTTTCAAAATTTGTTTTTGATTCTTTGACTTAAGTGATTCTGATTGTAATATTTATGTGAAACTGTTAATGTTTGAACTTGATTCATAGGGACTTCAGTGATTCTGATTGTAGTATTTATAGAAACTGTTCATGTTTTACCACTTGAACTTCTTGATTTTATTGTGTTAATTTAGTGTAATATTATAATATTGCAATTTAATTTAGAACTTGAAATTACTGTTGAGTGGTAATTTAGTGTAATATTATAATATTGCAATTTAATTAAGAACTTGAAATTACTGTTGAGTGGTAATTTAGCATAATATTATAATATTGCAATTTAATTAAGAACTTGAAATTACTGTTGAGTGGTAATTTAGTGTAATATTATAATACTGCAATTTAATTAAGAACTTTTAATTACTGTTGAGTAGTAATTTAGTGTAATATTATAATATTGCAATTTAATTAAGAACTTGAAATTACTGTTGAGTAGTAATTTAGTGTAATATTATAATATTGCAATTTAATTAAGAACTTGAAATTACTGTTGAGTGGTAATTTAGTGTAATATTATAATATTGCAATTTAATTAAGAACTTGAAATTACTGTTGAGTGGTAATTTAGCGTAATATTATAATATTGCAATTTAATTAAGAACTCAAAATTACTGTTGAGTAGTTATGTAATTTTTAACAAGTGATATTATTATATGCATTTGAAAATATTATTGGCTTGTATTTAAACAAGAGTTATCTATTATCTGAATACACACTAATTTTATAATTAATATGGATCAAGAAGGTTATTTTTGCAGTAATTTTATTACTTTTGCCTTTTTGTAATGACCTCAGAACATAACATTTGTCCTTTCCAGAAAACTGTTCATCCATAAAGTTTGCTTAGACCTTTTGACAGGAAATGAAAAGACACATTTACATGTTCATTGTCTCTTCTTCTGATAGCTGACCATTCATCACCAAGCCCCAGTTTGGAAGGGCAACCCAGGCTGTCTGAGTAAGCATACATTGCCTCCATTTATGGCAAGGCATTTTAGTACATTGCAGAATTCATGGGTGATTGGTTCCTGGGTATTAGAAGAGCAAGAAGAGAGTGTTCATTGTACATTAATTTCATTATAGAAAGAAAGTTTTTTTTAAAAATTTTTTATTAAACTGCTTCTGTATGTATATTTCTTTTCTTTTGTTTCTTTTCTTTTTTCATTTACCAACAAATGTATATCTATTGAATCATTGCCTTCAAGTTAATGACAATTCTTTCAGCAGTGAGATGTCAAATGCTACGTTGGTATTGAGATGGCACATGCTAATCAGTATTGAATTCACAAAAATGTTATGTCAGTATTTCAATGATAAATGTTGTCAGTGTTGAGATGACAAATAATGCCAATATCTAGACAACAAATTCTGTCTCAGTATTGAGATGAGACTCCTACATCAGTAGTGAGATGACAAATATTATGTCATTTGTGAGAAGACAAATGCAGTTTACTGTCAATATAAATAATTTATGATTTTAATTAAACATTATATATACATCTGTGCATTTATTTTGGTGAGTTTATATAAAACATTTTAATAAACTGCAATATTTGATGAATGAAATGTAATGTAATATATGAATGATTTATTACTGACTATAGGAATAAGTATAGCATGCCTTTTTATTGAAGACAACAAGAACACAGCTGTCATAAACTAATTACTTAGTCATAATTATCTGTTAGAAGTTAACTTCCTTCATATGCCATTCTGTTAATGTTTCTTTTTCTCATGAAACTTTCAGAGATAACAGACAATTAGCATCACACAGCAAAGTTCTACTTAAGGTAAGCACTCCAAAGCATGTGTTTTCTTGATTTCACATTTATTAGTTGTAAAAGTTTTTGCCACCACTACTCTGGTGGGAGCAGCGGTCAAGCTGGATGACACACCGACCTTGTAAGATGAAAACACAAAGTCTTGCACACAGACAACCATGATGGTTTGGTGGGATATAATTTATTCTGCATTTGGGATAAAGTTGAAAGCCAATGGTGTGTGAATGTGAGCTTGCAGGAGTGAATGTGAAATGAGGGATGAACAGGATGAACAAACAACTGCACTAATTCCCACTAACCAAGACAGACTTAATAGATAAAGATAATAAATGAGAATTTATTTTCGGTACTTGGCCACACTAGCAGACAGTTGTTAGTCACTCATCCAGTAAGTCTTTCATAACACACATTCATGGGATAGGGGACCAGAGCAATGAAGGATGAAATAAAATTTAAAATAAAATAATAATAATAAATCACTGATATACACAGCAAGTGGTGACAACCACGTAACTTAATACAGTCTAAACTGCGCTGGCAATGAATATGGGTAAAAACCCAACACACTTTACTAAACATTAATAACAAGCAGTGACAACCACAAAAATTTCACAATGTAATTATTATGACTAAATGTCAACAAAATTAGTAACTACAAATGTTCATATAAGAAAGTTCTGGGGTGAAAACCCAAAGTATCAACAAATAAGAGTTCCAAATAAATATCAAAAGGGAGACTATAAATAATCTAATTATTCCTAACTACCTGGGAGTAATGTGCCCCTAATGAATATAACTTACGCTAATTAATAATCTATAATGGTGAACAATGAAGTACGTGCTGATGAATGCATTGGACAAATGGTAAAAGTTACTGTGCACAACACTGAAGACTCAAATGTTAATTCACCTTCCTCCTTGGAGGTGAAAAGAAATATATGCGGTGTGCTGACCACTGAAGAGTGATGGGTGACATGCTTGCAAATGCAGGTGAAGACTTAGACGCTGGTTCTTCACTGAAAAGCATAAGAATTGTTTCATGCTGAAAAGTGAGAAAATGACATTATGGTGAAAACCAACTGAGTGTAGTACATCATCTGTATTTACTTAATATCCTGGCTGTATGTATCAGGGGGCTTGAGCTATTTTCTAGAACTATCACTCTTCTATTTTGCATTATTTATCTTTTTAACATGTGTGGCTATCTGGAAGTTGTGTTTTAAGGATTAGCCTAAGGTTACAGCAGCCTTGGATGGTGGAGAATTAACATCTTGCCCATCTCCCAGCAAAACATCACAGTTGCTCTCAAAAATTAAAAAAACCACTATTATTGTTTGGATCAGATGTATTTTGTAAGTGTGAATTTTAATTAATGAACTTTCCAGAATTGAATTTCAAGACAGATTAGCAGAAAATAAATATAAGTTATTGTTTCTCCAACAGTATGCTTTCAATGAATACTCTCTATGAGGAAAGTCATATTACGGCCAGAAAGAAAATTTCTGTATTTTGCACTGATTACTTCTTTATTCTTATATTCAGTAACAACACTAACTCAGTCAACTGCAATGCTGAATATTGCAGAGCAGGAAGTGAGTCTTGCTACAAAAGGTAAACACTGCAGAAGCTACACATAACCCCAGGGCTGCACATAACTCCAGGGCTGCATATAACCCTGGGGCCACAAAACTCTGGGATGCATACAACTCCAGGATTGCACATAACCCTAGGAATGCACATAACCCTAGGAATGCACATAACTCCAGGGCTGCATGTAGCACCAGAGTGCACATAATCTCAGGGCTGCATATAGCCCCAGGCTACTCATAACCTCAGTGCTACACCTAATATCAATGCTACACATAACTCCAGGACTGCACATAGCTCGAGGACTGCATGTAACCCATGGCTGCGCATAACCCCAGGGTGCACATAACTCCAGGACTGTACATAATCCCAGAACTGCATATAACTCCAGGACTGCACGTAACCTCAGGGATGCACATAACCCCAGGGTGTACAAAACTTCAGGACAACACATAACACCAGACTGCATGTAACCACAGGGTGCACAAAACTCCAGGTTGCATATAACCCCAGGGTTGCACATAGCATCAGAGTGCACATAACCAGGGCTGCATATACCTCCAGAGCTGCACATAATTCCAGGGCTGCATGTAACCCCAGGGTGCACAAAACTCCAGGTTGCATATAACCCCAGGGTTGCACATAGCTCCAGAACTGCACATAGCATCAGAGTGCACATAACTCAGGGCTGCATATACCTCCAGAGCTGCACATAATTCCAGGGCTGCATGTAGCACCAGGGTGTACAAAACTCCAGGGCTGAACATAACCCTTGGGCTGCATGTAACCACATGACTATCCATACCCATGGCCCCGTGGCTACACAAATCCCAGGGCTGTACATAGCCCCAGAGTTACACATATAACCCGGGGGCTGCATGTAACCTCAGGGTTGCACATAAACCAGGGCTACACAAAATCCCATGGCTGGATTGCACATAACTCCAGCCCTAGGGCTGCATGTAACCACAGGGTTGTATTTAGCTCTAGGACTGCATATAACTCCAGGGTTGCAATTGACCCCAGCACTACACATATCTCCAGGATGCTTTAATATGTGCAATTAGGGGAGTCTATTTGAATATTATGAATACATTTTATTAACTCCATGGGCCTTCACTTTTCATTTTAAAATCATTCTGGAACTTTAAGATACACCTTTGCATTCTGAAATACAATACTTGTTTGCTTTTTTCTTCATGATTCATTATCACAGCAGTTGTTCAGCATGTGTACTTTGCTTGATCATCATAAATGACAAGTATTTGCATGAGAAATTTATTTTGAGTTATGATTAATGATACTTAATGATATTTTACTAGTCTTCTTGAGCTGCCCTCTCTTGTTTGTTTTATTTTATTATATGGCTTAACAGCTTGAAAAAATTTGGAATAGTGAACTTTTCTTATAGACAGTGCATTTTGGAAAAATCTTAATCTGAATGACTGGCATGACAACTTTGGCTGGTTATTTTGAAGATGAGTTCAGTTTTCAAATATAAATTGACTGTTATTCTAAAAATATTTACACTTCTCAACATAATAATATATTAACAGAAACTAGTAAACAACATAACTGTATGTGCATACATGTTTATATGTATGCATTGTTTGTGCATTATGTGAATTTCTTATATGATCATGTATGACTGTTATGTGATCATCTGCAGCTCTTATGTGAAGATGTGAAGCTGTTGTGTGACCACATGTGACTGTTATGTGATCAGGTGCAGCTGTTATGTGATCATATGTGATTGTTATGCAATTATGTGTGACTGTTATGTGATCATATGCAGCTGTTATGTGATCCTGGGTGAACATTATGTGACCACATGTGACTATTATGTGATCATGTTATATAATCATGTGCAATTGTTATGTGATTATGTGTGGCTGCTATGTGATCATATGTGACTGTTATGTTAATGATATGCAACTGATCAAGGAATGGAATAAAAAAAATGTTACTCATAACTGATTAGTGAAATGTTTGCTCACTTGAAATAATTTAATTGCACTTCCTTTGTGACAAATGTTTCTTTGTTGTTTGGATTGTGCAGCGGGTCAAGTCAGATCCTGTTTTGCATGCTGGTGAGACTCTTCTGGAAGAACTTGGAATTCCACCTGCAGTGCGCTCTGATCTACTCTTGGACACTGAACTGTCAGTTCTGCAACATGAACGCCTCCATTTGGCAAAAGTAAGGGTCTTTCCTATTGGCATTAATGGTTGCATTATGTTTTTCCTTCCATCCATTCATCTGTCCACCCATTCATCTATTCATCTCTCACACACCCATCCATCAATCTATCCCAGCATCTAGCTAGTGTATAATTAGCACAATTAACATTTATGCTTATTTGTGTAGAAGAAGAATAGCATGGGGGTGAAGGTCAAGATTGGTGCTCCTGGCTTTGCAGCAGAGGATCTCCGACAACTCTTGGAGGACAAAGATGTGCAAGAACCTTTAGACTGTGAAGAGGAAGACTTACCTCCACTTCTTCAGGTAACACACTTTAACCTGCAGACTTTGAAGACTGAGCTGCTGTGTACACATAAATAGTTCCAGGGTGATTATACTGAGAGTTATGCAATTTGTGAATCTTTTTATTCATCTCATTTACAATTGCACTTTGATAAATGTCTCTTTCCTTGACATCATTTACAATTGCACTTTGATAAATGTCTCTTTCCTTGACATCATTTACAATTCCATTTTGATAAATGTCTCTTTCCTTGACATCATTTACAATTGCACTTTGATAAATGTCTCTATCATTTTAAATGCTGGAAACTGTCTTCTAATTGATATGCCAGGTTAATTTACTATGTCACTGAATGCTCTCAGTTTGGGGACAATTTAAGCATCTTATAGCACTGATGTCAAATTATCTGTTGTGACACAAAAACAAAGAGTGGTTGCTCGGATACCCTTTTCATAATTCTCCATTCTTGTTAGAAATGCTTTGTTCTTTTGATATAAATTGTAACAGATAAGCAAAGCAACAGCAGTAAAAATTGTTATTCAGTTCTGTTTTATGTATTGTAAATATCATGATCAAGTTACACCAAGAAGTTTTTAATTTGTGAATTATATCAACACCAAATTTAAAAATAAATGGTAATAAAAGTGTGGCAACGTTTTCTCCCCCAAATCAGGCAATAACTCGCAATGCTCGACATGATAATCTGCAGCAACGATTAGAAGAGAAACTGAAGGAATTGGAGGAAAGAGCCCGACAACGAAAGCAGGATGAGACGTGAGTGAATAATAATTTGCTTTCAGAATAACAGTGATTTGGTGCTTCTTTTGTAGAAGTATATCAGTATAATTTGGAATTAGAAGTCTTCTTAAGATTCCCACAAAAGATCACTAGTGAGTGTCCTGTACAAATATCACTTGTGAGATTCCTGTTAAACATCACTAGTGTCTTGTACAAACATCACTTTGAGATTCCCATTAAACATCATCACTAAGTGGTGTCCTGAACAAACATCACTTGTGAGATTCCTGTAAAACATCTCTAGTGTCCTGTACAAATGTGAGATTCCTGTAAAGCATCATTAGTGAGTGTCCTGTACAAACATCACTTGTGACATACCCATACAAACATCACTAGTGAGTGTCTTGTACAAATATAACCTGTGAGATTCACATACAAACATCACTAGTCAGAGATCCATAATCAAATCACATGAAGTTCCTGTCAAACATCACTTTATGCTTAGAATTCTGTATTCTTTAATTTAAACAATATTTTATAGAATTCTCTACCAAGTCTACGGCATGTAAACTTTTGACCTCAGCCCTTTGACTGGTCTCGTTCTTGTAAATCTTAACCATTGGATAATAAAAACTACCCATCCAGTTAGAACTGGTTTGCATTGCATCACATCAGCAATTTCTAGCATATTCTCAAAACAAGTGTTTACTCCAACTCTAACACTTACAAAAATACTACCATAAGGAGTATCCAAGGTTGGATCATTTTGACAATTTAACAATTTATATAACAGTTAAGTTCAGAAATAGGGATAGGCAAATTTACTCCACCATAGATAGATAGAGAGGTAGGTAGGTAGGTAGGTAGGTAGGTAGGTAGGTAGGTAGGTAGGTAGGTAGGTAGGTATGTAGGTAGGTAGGTAGGTAGGTAGGTAGGTAGGTAGGTAGGTGGGTGGATGGATGGATGGATGGATAGATGGATGGGTGGATGGATGGATGGATAGCTAGCTAGCTAGCTAGATAGATAGATAGATAGATAGATAGCTAGATAGATAGGTAGATAGATAGATAGATAGACAGTTTTTGTTTGTCACTTTGCTAATGAAACTCTCTAATGGATAAAGAAAAAATATTTATAGAGAAACCTTAGTAGACAGTGAATTGTCTGTGTTTGTGTAAGTTGTTTGCATTATGTAAAAGTGTTTGAATGGATATATGTCATGATCTTGTATTCTGTCTGCATGTCTCTTTGTCTGTCTGTCTTCCATATAAACATTGCTCAATATTCAGCTTGTCATACTTACGGTGCCTGATGTCTTCTTGAAGCTGTGTATTGTTTCTAACCAGTCTTAATATTGTTGTGTTAATGTGGTGTTTGTATAAATAGTTTACCTGTTAAATATTTACCTTACTTGTTACAGTGTGATATATTGTGTATATAAATATTTACATGTTATAGTGTGATGTATTGTGTATATAAATATTTACCTGTTACATTGTGATGACTCTTTATATAAATATTTGCCTGTTACATTGTAATGATTGTTAATATAAATGTTTATCTCTTACCTTGTGATGACTATTTATATAAATATTTATCTGTTAGTGTGATGACTCTTTATATAAAAATATACTTGTTACAATGTTGATGACTCTTTATATAAATATTTACCTGTTACAGTATTGATGTGCATGCTCCTACCCATCCCCAGCCTGCCACAGTTAGCACTAAGGTCAATGGCAAGGTCAGTTACTAGCACTGAATTCTGTAGATAAAATGAATGTTTATTCACTGTGTTTACAAAATATTATTTAAACAAGTGCCAAAATACTGTTTCTGCATTTGTATTATTTTAAATCCTGTGATAAATTGGTGGAGCAAAGAATGGTCATATCTTTGTGTTTTAGGAATGAGCCAACATCACAGTAGACATAACTGGTCCTTTGTATGACAGATGAGACCAGCAGTATATATGACTTACATATGGCTTAATATCCAGTCACAGTCAGGGATGTGCTTTACCTTGCTACAAAGATGAGCTACATCAGTGGTCTTAGAGCAGTGCTCTTAAACAGAAGATGTAACTTAGCACCGAGTCACATACAATAATGTGCTTTGTTTTGCTACAAAGACAAGCTTCATCAGTGCCCTTAAACAGTAGATGTAACTTAGCATCCAGTCACATGCAACAATGTGCTTTGCCATGCTACAAAGATGAGTCGCATCAGTGTCTTTAAACAGAAGATTTGAATTAGGACCCAGAAATATTCTTTGTCTTGCTGCAAAGATAATCTACATTGGTTCTCTTAAACAGATATGATCTAAGACTCACTCATACTCAGTGATATTTTGTGTCTTGCTGCATGAGCAAGCTAGATCATTAGCCTTTCACTATCTGCTGGTTCAGTTTTTACTTTACTCACATATCATTGCTACTGAAGAAAAATGTTTTCTTTATTTTTTTCTTCTGAAGTTTTACAAGTTTTTGCTTGGTTATATATGCATAAAATTATTTTGATTCTCTTTTACAGATGGTTGTCAGAACTTCTGACATACGTGTGTCGGAACGGGTCTGTCTTTCCTCTATTACATTAAACTGTTACGCCACTGTCTATAATGATCTGATTGAAGAGGTATTCAGTGTAGTTTTTTTTTGTCTTTTTTAAATGTTTACTTGTGTGTTCATATGTAGTTGAGCTTCTGAATATTTGTTGGCTCACTTATTTTTACAAACAGAATATGTTTATTTGTATATCTCTCTGTGTATGTTTGTGTTTATATAGTGCATATAAAATGATTTGTGATTTAGATTTGTGAGTATACATATTAATGTGTACATTTTGCATATTTATAGAAAATTAAATTTGTTTTGTTGTGTGGGGTGTGATTAAAATGAATTATGAGTAGAGAGAATTGTGTTACATTTAAGTGGTTCAGTATATAATGATATCAAATGCTTGGATCTATCATAGTAGTTTGTAACATTCACCACATTTACACTTTTGTATTGCTGTTTTCAGAAATTCTGATTATCCATGGATATATCAAACTAAGATTTCTTCTTCTTCTTCTTCTTCTTCTTAAGATTTCTGATTATTAAAACTAAGATTTCTGATTATTACAAAATGTTCAGCAAACATTTACTTACCTCCATCCCTGAATTCTAAATTGCATAGTTCAGTAACATGTTATTGGATAAAAAAAAGAACATAAAATGAATAGTTTTCTATTTTTTTCTGTATGAGATGTGTGTATGGTTTGTATGATTCTATTGTTCATGATGATTTACTGACCATAAAATATACTTGAAACTTTTGTATAATAATTTCTTCAATGCAAACACAGATTGATCCAGTGACAGTGAAAAACCTAGATAAAAACTTGTTTTTGAGTGATGAGATCACAGAAGTATACAGAGAAATTATGAAGACTGTTACCTCTGACCACCTCAATTTAGACCATGTAGGTAAAGCGTTCTTTCATGTGGTTGAATTTCAAAGGAATTAGAGTTGAATATAATGCATTCTTCTTTACTACAAACTGTTTTATTCTTGCATATTAATATGTATGTAATAAAATCTAGATAAAGGTATATGGCAAACTTTCATTGATTTTCTTTGTAAGTTTAAATATAAATTGTTTTGTAAAATATATTTAAGAAAACAAACAAACAATTCTGTTTGGATTTCTATGTGGATTTTCATGATGAGATTCTTGCCTGTGCTGCAAAATTAATCACTTTTGTTAATTTAATGTCAGGATGAGATGGTTGTCTTTAGATTTAATCAGTTTTGTTAATTGATTGTGGCCAATTTTAGGATGAGACGGTTGTGCCAGCCCCCGAGTCAGTCAATATTGCAGGCACACTTGCCTCAGCTACTTTGTCAAAAATACGCCGGCACCGAGTCATCAATCCCAGTTTACATCATGACAAGCCACCACCTTGGGGCCAACAGGATATGAAAACTTGGGCACGAACGTGAGTTGACTTCAGAAATTATTTTCAATGCACTGCTTCCATCCTTTCTTCTTTTCTTCTTTCTTCTTTTCTTTTCTTTTTTTTTTTGTTCAGTGACTTCCTTCTTTTCCTTTCCTCTTTTTGCTTAGTCCATTTTTCCTTCTTTCCATCACAGTCTCAAAATCTTTTTTTTTCCATTTTCATCTTTCATATATTGAAAATAGAATACAATTTGTACTCATTCACATAAGGACATAACTATCACTTGTTTAGAACAGAAAAAATAACAAATTATTTTGATTTGTCTATATGCGCAGGCCCACCAACCCACCTAAAAACTTCCAGGGAGAAGACATCTTTACACCATTAGTAAGTTGATAGCTTATTAGTTTCATAATATTACTGAAAGTGACTTTTCCCTCCTCTTGACATTATTGAATGCTTTTTTGTTAATTTGGTAATGTTACCAAGAGTGACTTTTCCTTCCTCTTGACAGAATACATGACCTAGAAGCAAAACTTGGAATATTTCTTTTTAAGAGAATTATGTGGAAAATAACTTAGTATCAGTAATCTGAATTTGCTAAGAATATATGTTAATATTTTTATGATATAGTGATCTGGTATTTTTTTGTAATAAATGTTACACATTCTGTGTACTTTGTGGACCTATGTCTGAATGTGTACATTGTGTTTTTCTGAAAATTTATAATATATAATATATATGACTTCTTTCCATTTTATTTGAATATTTTGTGGTCATGTGCCTGTATCTTTGTTCTGTGTGGTCTTTCCTGCTATTATAATCTTAAGTCTTTTGTGCTTATATTTGAAGTGTATACATGTGTATTTCTAATATAAACATAATACTTTGTAATCTTTCTACACATATACTTTTTCTTGTGTCTGAGTTTACATGTTTACAAAAAATGTATAAAGCCTATGAATTTGTATGTCTTATGCATAACAAGTGATATAATAAATTCAACCTGAAAATACAGATGTTTGAAAACTTGTCAAATAGTCAACTAGATCAACTCTGAAAAATTGTCATCCAGACTTCTAGATCAACTATTTGAAAAATTGGCATCATCTAGACCAACATTTTGAAAAATTGGCATCTCATCTAACATCTACACAGGCAGCAATACGTGACCTGCTGTCTTTTTATTTTTCCAGTTGTGATTTTATTCAGTTCAGGTTTGACTAGAAACACTAATTTACAAGAACATTTCAAGTAAGATTTATTTTTAAAAGTATCATACATTCTCAGCAGTATTTTTATAATGTTACATTGTCCTTCTGCAAATAAATAGCAGCAAATGGAGTGTAACAATTTTGTTATTGACATTCAGGGTGCTTGTAGAATTAAGTATTTGTTTTGCTGAAAGTTAATATGTGCAGAGTTAAGTTTAAATATTTTGTTCTAAGTAGTAATATTCTTAGAGTTTAATTAATTAATATCTTGAGGTATTCTTAGATCATTTAATTACATAATATTTCTTGAACAAGTTATTTTAGAATAAATTAAAATGTCTTCTTTGCAGGCAAACTGTAGCCAATGGCATAAGGGAAATCTTGTAAATAACATTTATATACTAATCTATAAGTATTTTATTGATTATATTAAACTTTCAGAAAGTTATTACAGTTGGTTTTCATTGGTTTAAATTTTCTATTTATTTTTTTTAAAAGAGAAAGATTAGAGTTCTGTCATGCTATATAATTTTATATTACTGTTGGTTTGTGATTATCTTTTTTATTGATTACTTTTTATTCAGTAATTTTGTTTCTGGTAATCATATTTTTTTATATGGATAGTTAACCATCAGTAATAAACTACCTTTCACTATCACATAGCAGTATTTACTTAAGATTATTCGGCAAGAAGGCAGAATATTTACTTTGTTGTAAAAATCCCAACAATAATGCAGTACATGTATTTACTTAAGATATTTCAGCAAGATACTGGAAGGCAGAATATTTACTTTGTTTTAAAAATCTCAACAATAATGCAGTGTTTACATTTTTAATGTTGAGTGATTTCAAACTGAATACTTATTTTGTCAAGCTGCTTTCATAATATGTAATTTATTTCTAAATAACAGTAAATAATATTTTAAAACTCTCCTTTCGATTCTGGCTTGCAAATGTTGAACTCTGTTAAATAATGAAACTATAACTTTGAAACCACAAACATGTTGCAAAATTTTGTGGGGTTATATAACCTTCCCTCAAGGTTCTATGAATAATTAATTTACAAATATTAATTATTATAACCACACTTTGACCGGGTCTTCGTCTTTTGCAGTCAGGGAGACTGAGTCAAGCCCTAGAATCTACAATTAAGCTAATTGTTTCCCTCTTCTAGGTGTTACTCATCCAGAGTGAAAATGCAATCCTGTTAAATTGTATTAATAAGGTATTATAGCAATTTCTCTCTCACCCACACATATACCCACAGTTTGAGGGATTCTTTCCCACAGTATGTTTGGCAGCCCCCACCCTCAAACTTTACATACTTCCTTTTAGAAATTTGACTTAATCCAAAGTGGAAAGAATAAATCAACAATTTTATTAACTATACAAATAACTAAATAATTAACAAAACTATGTATACACTATTTACAAGTAGATCACAATTTATACATTAGTTCTTGATACTAACAATTAAATCTTTCAACTTAGATTGTTCATTGTCTTTCAGTTCATATCAAAACTCACGCTAATCTCTACTAAACTTTACTATTACAATTATTAGAAATTAGAAGAAATAGAAAAAAATCATAGAAAGACATTACAACATACATTAAGAGCTGGACACACATGAGGATAGGCAGCCCCAGTTAGTTAATGATGCTCAATTGTTCGAGCACATATGAAACGAGCAGTCCTCACTCGTACAGTTCGATACAGTCAGTTATTCCATCACTGGAACAACATGAGAGTCACAGAGAAGCACTGGTTACATCACGGCGTCCTCTGCTGTTCTCTCCTGCAAGCCTAGAATTTGCAGATGTCAAAATATTACGCTGCACCCTCCAACATTGGTTCACAACCAATTAGAAGATGTATTCGTTACCCTAACTTGGTTAACTTGGTAAGCGAATTCAATGGTCCCTTGACTCCTTGACTTCACAGCTGTACACCTCACAACTGTATGGTCTTGGTAATCACTACACACACACACACGCACGCACGCACATGATGAACATTTATCAATACACTTTTCTTCTTGCAGACACCAAACTTGGACAAGATACACGAGGCAATGCATAACCCAACACGAATGATGCAGCTGATGACTCTCCCATCAGGTCTTCCAACTGTTGTTGCTGACAATATATCACGAACTTATGCTTCCTGGCTTCAGTGGTGGAAATCTACTGTGACAAGTGATGACTACATGAAGTACCTTTCCACCTTGGTTAGTCTTGGTCTGAGTGTCTTTGCACCTTTTTCTGAAAACCTTTGCACCTTGTTCTGAATATCTTTACACCTTTTTTCTGAAAACCTTTGCACCTTGTTCTGATACCTTTGCACTTTATTCTGAGTACCTTTGTATCTTGATTTGTCTTGTTCTGAGTACTTTTGCACCTTGTTCTGAGTACCATTGCACCTTGTTCTGAGTATTTTTGCACCTGTTTCTGTAAACCTGTGCACCTTGTATTTTCATTTACAGTTTTAGTGTTGTTTAATAAATTTGCTTAAGCATTTCATTCATCTGTATAATTCTTATTTTCATTTACAGTTTTAGCATCTTTTAATATATTGCTTAAGTATTTCATTCATCTATATAATTCTTATTTTCATTTACAATTTGAATATTTTACCAATCTGTACCATTGTCTTTATGACATTTTGTTGGGGGAATGGGCAAGATGCTAATTCTCCACCACTCTGGGCTTCGCTTAACTTTAGGCAAATGTGCCTTATATATATTTAACAGGGAAATAAAGCTGGAACTGGCAGTTTCATACAGCATAAATATTCTGATGGATAATTGTAATATAAGGTGTTCATAATCATGTGAGTCTTTGATAAAGAGTTAAGCATAAAGCATATGAAAGAACCTACAGTAGCTGTTGAGGCTATTGAGGCTATATAAGAGGAAATCTGAAGTTGTTTATTGTACAGCCCACTTATCTCTGTATGGCACCTGGCATTGTCCTAGTGGATCTGTACATCAGTGGTACATGTGGGTCTGTCAAACTCTGCTCTGGCCCATGGTTCATTCTGCTCTGGCATTGTTTTCTCAGCTCAGCATTTGTTGAAGTTCAGGACCACAGATAAAGTGCCAGTATGCTAGAAAAAGCACAGGAACTTAAGAGTTTGCCAACCTATGCTCCTTGACAGATCATTCTTGTGCACGTAGTATCATACAATGTCATGTCCTAAGCAGAATGTATAGTAAATATGAGAATTAGTTAATGTTAAATATAAAACATGGATATAATATTTAGGTGTATAAGCAAAACCTTCAGCAATATAAAAGACAGCAGATGGGTTCCTGTTGCATCAGTAATTGTCACTTAAGGGTGATAACTCATATGTTGTATTATTTGTAATTGTTTGATGCCAGGAAAACCATATGTGTTGCTTCTGCAGTCGATCATGATGGTCTGCAGTCAGTGGTAGTTCAAACTCCCATTCATTGCAAGCTGTCAAGCAATACTTTGAATGGTCCATTAGAGTACTAATTATGCCACCCTCTATCCCTGGGGTAAGGGTCAACCATCCTAGGGATAGGGTTTGGATGTAGGTTATTTTTAGCATGTGAAAGTGTGGCTACATAATGCCACTCTGTGATAGTCTCCTAACATAAAACTGTATTCTAACCAGTCTGTAATGCTGAATTTACAACCATGTACTAAATCAATCCATACAATTGTCTTGTAACATGCAATATGTACTTAATCATCCTTTACCATTATCTTTCAATGCACTGCTAGTATACTTCAGTAATCTGTAAAATTATCTTTTCATGTACAATTTATACACTAATCAACATGTATTATTATTCTTTCATGTGCAGCTTGCATATTTAACTGAACTTGTCACTGTCTTTTCTCATACATATCTGTACTTAACTAAAATGTACCATTGTCTTTTCACACACACACACGTGTACTAAACTGTCTTTTCATATATATATGTATATATATATATATATATATATATGTGTGTACTTAACCAGTATGTACAATTCTCCTTTTAATACAATTTGTATCATAAACCAATGTGAGTCATTTTTTAATATTAAATCTGCTTACTTTATAAATTTGTCCAGGAAACAGATTATATGGGAGCAGTATTCCATTTTTATGACTCAGAGGAAGAAGATGAATCAGATGAAGAGGATCTGTCTAAGCATGGTCCTCTTTCGCGGCAGACATTATCAAGCAAACTGACTCAAGAACAAAGGTTAGTTCTCCAGAAGTATGTGTTGCAAATGCTTTTTTTTTTTTGCATCCAGAATTACTGTGGTTGCTCCCAATGAAGAGTTCCCAGTGATATATTTAGAATGATACTGATCCTGTCAGCCTTCTTGTTGCTTATTAGAATTATATTTTCATCTCAGTTGATATTTTTCAGGGTGTGGTACTCACTATATATATATATATATATATCACTTGGAGTTAATGTATATATTCCAGATTCAAGTTAAAATCATCCTTTCATCAAACTGAATCTATAAACACAAATTATCCTTTCATCAAACTGAATCTATAAACACAAATTTGAGACCTCTGCATCAATAAATTGATAGTATTTCCCTAATCAGCAAGAGTAATAATTGTAATGCCCACGACAGAAATACTATGTCAAGCTGATTAAATGGATATATTGACATGGTAGACAAATAATTTTGAAACTTTCAACAATGTGTGTCATATAGATAATTTAAATGAATACTATTTAAATAACACCTGCTTTATTCACATATATTTATTTCTTGATGGCAATGCTTTTAAAATATTTTAAAAGAATATTTTTTATTCTCATTTTGACTTGAGTAGAATAATTTGAAATCATTCCATGACACTGCATTGAATGTTTGTTGAAGCAAATTGATAAATACTACTTCTATATTTCTTTGCTGCAACAGTATATAATTATTTCTTATATTAAATGCTTGCTGAAATACACTGACATATACCTCTGTGACTTGTATTTCTTTATTGCAGCACTATATAATTATTACTGCAGATACCTGTATGACTCATATATCTGTGCTTCAACACTCTATAATTAATACTACAGTTAACTGTATGATTCATATTTCTGTGCTGCAACACATTATATTTATTACTGCATTGAATGCTTGCTGAAACAGTCTAGGTACCTGTATGACACATTTCTTTGCTGGAAAAATGTATGCGTGTGTCTGTTTGTCTGTCATCGAATGCTTGTCGAAACAATCTTATACAATACCTGTATAACTCATTATTCTTTGCTGCAACAATATAAAATATATATTTATCACTTTATTTGTCATTTAATATATATCATAGAATGCTTGCTGAAGCAATCTGACAAATAATTATGTGACTTGTATTCTGCTGCTACCAAGCATTTGGAACATTTAAGCAAGAGATTTATTTTGCATAAAACTGCTTTCGTTTCTACAAAAGTGATTGGAACCTAAACATATTGTACCCTCTGTATATACTCCTGGTTTCTCCCTACAAAATTGATTGGAATATTTAATAAATATATATGATTGTACCCCACATGTATAGTCCTGGTTTCTGCCCTACAAAACTGATTGGAATATTTATAAATATATATGATTGTACCTCCCAGGTATAATCCTGGTTTCTCTCTCACAAACTTATTGAACAGACATATATATATATGACTGAATCCCACATGCATTTGTTTAAAAATGTTTAATGTTTAGTGTACAGTGCACTACTATCTAAAAGGAGCATCTGAGTATGTATGATTCTCTTATTTTCATTCTCTACAAGTATAAAATATATATAAAAATGTCTCTCATTCAGACAGATGTCTTAAACTGAAATACATGCATATACTAAAAACATTATCTGTATCCTAGGATTCTATTCTAATAGTTAAATGGGGAGATGTTTGTATATTTCTGATTTCAACACTATAAGCTTCATAACTAATAGTTAAATGAGGAGATGTTTGGATATTTCTGATTTCAACATTATAAGCTTCATAACTAAGTTTACAAATCCGTAAGGGACATATGCGAATAGTCTTCATGGAAATATTTGGCAAACAGATAATGTATTTGTGTTATAGAAACAGATTATTATTTGTAAATTCCACTTCAAGACTGCATAGCAAAATGTATAACATTTTTATATTGGACTTCTGCATCAGCATTTAACTACTGTTATGTAAAATTATTACTCATTTATTTAATTTATATGTATATTTATTTTTGGTTCTTGCTTGAAAAGATTTTATCCAGAAGAACATATATTTAAAAAGATTTTAAGAAATCAAAAGTATCATAGATTTTTTGCCTCATTCTTTATATTTTAAAATCACTTTGATGTCTTCTTTCATAGCAGGAGGATGAGCAGCAAAAGGCAGAGGTATTAATTATCTTTAGGCTATCATGTCAGCTTTTTAGCCTTGTTATTATTTATCATGTCAGACTTTTCATTATTCTTCATGTTAGCCTTTTCATTATTTATCATTTTAGCCCCCTGTTTATTACTTGTCATGTTAGCCTTTTCATTATTTATCATTTTAGCCCCCTGTTTATTACTCGTCATGTTAGCCTTTTCATTATTTATCATTTTAGCCCCCTGTTTATTACTCATCATGTTAGCCTTTTTAATATTTATCATGTTAGTCTGTTCATTATTCATCGTGTTTTGTTTATTATTCATCATGTTATCCTTGTTTATCATTGTTCATGTTATCCTTGTTTATCATTGATCATGTTATCCTTGTTTATCATTGTTCATGTTATCCTTGCTATTGATCATGTTAGCCTTGTTTATTATTCATCAGGTTAGACTTGTTTATCATTGATAATTTTAGCCTTGTTTATTATTCATCACATTAGCCTTGTTTATCATTGATCATGTTAACCTTGTTTATCATTCATCAGGTTAGCCTTGTTTATCATTAATCACATTAGCCTTATTTATTAATTATTCATTAGGTTAGCCTTGTTTATTATTCATCATGCTATTCATTATTATTTGTTTATTATTCATCATTATTATTCATATGTGGGTCTTTTGTTTTGCTTTCTCACTACTCTTTTATAGTATTAGCCCTGTCAATGCTGTTGCGCACATCACTTTACTATTTTAATTCACATTACCCATTTTAGTATCAGTAACGAGTATACATTACATTATCATTTAGCAGCAGCAACCAATGCACATTATATTATTTTAATAGCAAGAACCAGTACATGTCACAATGACTATATTAATAGCAGTAACTAGTACATCACATTAGGGATATTAATAGCACTATCCAGTATGCATCACATTAGGGATATTAATAGCACTATCCAGTATGCATCACATTAGTTATTTTAATAGCAGTAACCAAATCACATTATATTAGCCTTGTAATAATAGTACACAGGATGCATTATATTAGCCAGTTTAATAAAAGTTAGCAAGACATTGCATGGGCAGCTTAATAAAAGTAAGCAAAATACATTACCGTAGCTATTTTATTAGCAGTAGACAAGATGAATTATTTTAATAATTTAAATAGCACTAACCAGTACACAGATAAGCAGTGGGTAAAATTAAAACTATACCCCTTGGGTAAACAGTCATCATTGTAATACATGTACTGATATTAGTAGTGGGTAAAATTAAAAGTATACTCCTTGAGAATGCTGAATATTTTCCTTGTAGTACTTATTAGTATGGGTAAAATTAAAACTATACTCCTTGAGTATGCTGAATATTTTCCTTGTAGTACTTATTAGTATTGGTAAAATTAAAACTATACTCCTTGAGTATGCTGAATATTTTCCTTGTAGTACTTATTAGTATGGGTAAAATAAATTAGAACCATAAATCTTTGAGTATACTGCATAGCTTCATTGTAGTTCTGATTAGTATTGGGTAAACTTAGAACCATACATCTTCCATTTGCACACAATAGTGTAGCAGGTACTTGGGATCATTATAAGCTTGAAGTAGCTAGACCTATAGCATAGTGCTGTTCATCTCTAAGTTTATTTTTGCTCAGTAGTAGAATTGCAACTTTCATATAGTTAATAAAGCCTATTGATTATAAATATTATACATATAAAGAGCTTCTTTCATGTTATAATAGTTCAATTTACTGAATTGCTTTGGTATTTTTATGGCTTTAATTTGTATAAATACTTTTAGAGCTAATATAAATGTGAGAAACTATCCCATATAATATGTAATCAGTTGTTAAAACTAAATGCCACATTTTTAGGAAATGAATATTTATATCCATGGTCTCGTTATCATCATTAGCTGTCTCTGTAATTTTATTTTAATTGTCTACTGCATTTTGTCACTTGTTTATGGTATTAGAGCAAGAATTTGAAATATTAAATAAATTCTATACTTGTATGCACATCCATCTTAAACTCTTGCCTAATTCACTTCAGAAATATTTACAATTTATATCCAAGAGAATTTTTAATAGTGTAGTATATCGAACAGGTCATGGGTTAAGACCAGTGTTCCCTCTAATATTTTCCCTGTGTACACGGAACTTTTCCTATGTGCGTGGAACTTTTTCCTGTGTGCGCAGAACTGGCGGTTGTTTGAGCTTGCTACCAAAACTTGTGTGTGGAATTTTCAAACTGCTGCGCGGCATTTTTTAGAGGGAACATTGGTTAAGACAGATAAAAGTTGAAAAAAGAGTTACATTAGTGTTATCTTACATATGCATATTAACAATAGAAAAATGATACTGCTTTATTCTGTATTTTTGCATCCATAGAAATGGAGGCTTGAAAAAATGAAATATAACAGATCTGAATTAAATATTTCATTTTATATAGTTTTTTGTAACTATAAAAATAGACACTACAAATTAATTATGCCAAATGCACTTTTGTCATAGATATTCTGCCAATAAAGACAGCTATAATTGACCTAAGCTTAAATTTGAGCTTCTTGGTGAAGTTGAAGAATGTGTGTGAAGAATGTGAAGTGTTTGTATATTTGAGCATGTTTGTGTGTGTATGTATATTTGTGTGGGATTATTATGTTTTCCTATTGTTGATAGATATCTTTTATATTTAAAAAATGTATTTGAAGTATTTATAATTTTATTCTTGCAGGAATTAATAATACATTTATTAATAACTCTGTTTTGTATATTTAATTTTGTTATTTTATTGTTATGTTTTGTTTTTGCAAATAAGCTGTTGATGAGTTGCACTAAACTTGAAAAGAACATTTTCTAAAAAAATTTCTTCACCTCTGTTGAGATATCTTTTCAACTCTCTCAACTAATCTGTCAACTCCATTCATATTTTATCTTCAACTCTTTTTAAATCTCTCTTCAAATCTATTTAAATCTGTCTTCAATAATATTTAAAGTGTCTTCAGTTCCAATTCAAATCTGTCACTTCTATTCTATTCAGACCTGTCTTCAGTACTATGCAAATTTATCTTGAGCTTTTACAAATCTGTTTTCAACTCTTTAAATGTGTGAGCTAACCATTGTTATTGAACATAAACAACCCACAGTATCATCTGCCAAATGTTGGTAATAATTAAATAGCTTCATATTGTGAGTAAACCTTCTTAAAAAGAAAAGTTACCGTGTGCTATATACTCAAAGGAAAAGACATATGATCAAAATGCAGATTTGTTCATGATATTGGTGGCACAGTAGTGTGTGTGTGTGTGTGTGGAGAAGGACATTGAAAGTAATTTTCCCCCTGTGATGGCTGTTTGGGAATACTGTAGCTGTATTTGGGAGATGGAAGAAAGTTTTATTTTTTTAGATGATGAATGACAGAATATAATTTTGATTTCTTGCATGAGCATAGAGTATATGGAATTGATCAGTGTCCAGATCAACACTAAAAATCCCTGACCTTGATTTGAAAAGGACAGATTTATAAGCACAGGAATGCATATTGTATTTGTAAAATCGTTAAAAAAAAAAGGTTCTATTATTTTTATTATTTAAAAAAAATTGTGCCTGGTACATAATTTGGCATAGCCCTTTAGCCTCTTCTGCCAGTTCTGGTACACACCATCTGTATCAGATATTTTCTTTTCTACTTTCATACATGACTTCCAAGGTTTATTTATTATTTTATTTTTAATTTGGTGCTAAGGTAGGTCACTGAGAGAACATTTAAATGTGAGCATCAAGCAGCATTGTCTGCTTGCTCGGATGTAGAGTTACACAATCAGAAGCATTAATGTATTGATATAGAATGCAATTTTGAAGGCCCCATCTTTCTTTTGTAATGTTGTGATGTAGAAATGTAACTTTGGAGGCCCTAACTTTTCCTGTAATATAGTGGTATAGAATGTAAATTGGAGGCCTCACCTTTTCCTCTAATGTAGTGGTCTAGAATCCAGTTTTGAAGGCCCCATCTTTTCCAGTAATATAATGATATAGAGTGCAATTTGGGAGGCCCCATCTTTTCCTGTAATGTAGTGAAATAGTATACATCTTCTATTCTGTAATGTGATATGGAATACAATTTTGGAGGCCCCATCTTTTCTTAAATTGTAGTGTTATCATGCAACATCTTTTCCAGTAATGTAGTGATATACAAAGCAGTTTGGGAAGCCCCATCTTTTCCTGTAATGTAGTGATATAGAATATAATTTTGGAGGCCCTACCTTTTCCTGAGGGCCCAAGCAAGTTGCTTAGTGTGTTTGTGATTGTGACCACAATCTTTGCCATCCTTCATGAACAGCATGAAAACAATCAGTGCATATATACAATGAGACATCCTGCACATACACTACATTGAAATGAGCTCAGAATAAGCCAGGTGATATTTGATATTTGTTTTCATGCGGCCACAATTATCTCCCTTGCAGGGAACGAGATATGAAGCTGGAAGAACTAAGAGCTCTGAAGACTGAATACAAAGCGGGACTGTGGAATGCAAACTCAGTTCTGATGGGAGGACTTGGCAAAGACCCCCCACTGCATGGTTTGTCTTTTCTTAAGAATAATAGAATGTAGGTATAGATTGTAAGTAATAGATTGGTGAAATATATAACTCTCTCTCTAAATGTGTGTGTGTGTGTGTGTGTGTTGTAGATGTTAAACTGCACATTCTCTGGTGGGAGCAACAGTCAATCTGAATGACATACTGACCTTGTAAGATGAAAAACACAAAGTCTTAAACACAGACAACCATGATGGTTTGGTAGGATATAATTTATTCTGCATGCGGGGTAAAGTGTGAAAGCCAATGGTTTGTGAATGTGAGCAAGCGGGTGTGAATGTGAAATGAGGGACGAACGAGATGAACAAACAACCACACTAATTCCCACTTCTGCAAACCAAGACAGACTTAATAGATAAAGATAATAAATGAGAATTTATTTTCGGGTACTGGGCCACAATAGCAGATGGTTGTTAGTCACTCATCCAATAAGTCTTTCATGCACACATTCATGGGATAGGGACCAGAGCGATGAAATGATGAATGAAAGAAAATAATAAAATAAATAATATACTGATATACACAGCAAGCGGTGACAACCACATAACTTAATACAGTCTGAAATGCACTGGCAATGAATACAAGTAAAAACCCAACACAATTTACTAAATGTTAATAACAAGCAGTGACAACAAGTGGTGATAACTGCAAAAATTTCATAATACAATTATTACAACTAAATGTCAACAAAATTAATAACGACAAATGTTCATATAAAAAAGTTCTGGAGTGAGAACCCAAAGTATCAACAATTATAAAAGTTCCAAATAAATGTCAGATAAAAGAAAATTTCTTATGCAGATTAAAAGAAAATTAATATAGCAAAACCTGGTATTTATAAAAAAACAGACAAAAATTTCATGATATCTTATACTCAGCTGAAAGTGGTGACATTTGGCCACTTAATACAAACTGTTAATGTTGCAGATGACCTAGAGGTTTCCAGCCAGAGTATTAAATCCCAAGATTCGAGACATGCATCGGCCAAAACACTGCAAGAAAAAACAGCATTGGTCAGACAATCTGGCCAGTCTCCAGCCAGGTCAGTTTTGCTTGAAATATTAGTACTAGGATAACTTGGAGAATCTTATTAGGTATTTTGTTTTACTGAAAATACTAGTTCTTGGACAATTTGGGGATCTTATGACCAAGCACTAGTTCTTGGATGTCTTGGGGACCTCATGATCAGGTCAGTTTTGCTTTAAGTACTAGTATTACTATTAAGATGACTTGGGGATACTCTTGACCAGGTCTTTTTTTTTCTTGAAGTACTAGTATTAAGATTACTTGGGGATACTCTGACCAGCTGGAAAATCCTAGTAATCAGATAGATGACTTGTGGATCAGCAGCAGTTAAAAAAGGTACTTACTCCTTTATTGTAGGTGACTTGGAATTCTCATAGCATTATAACTCTCAGTCCTTTATTGTAGATAATTTAGGATCCCATGATGACTAATCACCCAAAGGTTTACATTTGAATCTAGATCCCATTAGTAATTAATCACACGGATTTATATTTAAATCTCAGTCTGCTTAGTAAATAATCTCACAAATTTAGATCTGAATCTAGATTCCATTAGTAATTAATCACCCAGAGATTTACACTTGAATCTAGATCCCCGTTAGTAATGAATCACAGAGATTTATATTTGAATCTAGATGAACAAGGGATCTTTGTAATTCTCATTATCTTTAGTAGTTTAACAATCTCTCATTTACTCTACATAAGCTGGAGATTTCTATAGTAATTTAATATTGGAATTTGTTTAAAAGATGACAAGAAAATCCCTGCAGTAATCCACTCTTTCATTTGAAGCAAATTTCCGTTGATTAAACAGTTAATAAACTTGCATATGCTTGTTTCATTTGGGGTATGATTGAGACAAATGCCTATAGCTGCTATCAATTTAATATGCTGAATCACAAAATTGTTTTGAAATAAATATCTTTCAAAGGATTTAGAGATTAAAAAGTAGTATCGGTATACATTGTATTCTTTTCTTTCTTTTCAGTAATGTGTCCCATACGTCAAAGACAACAATTGCTTCAGAAGCTGTTCATTGTGGGGTGAGTCTGTAATGTTTTGGAATGTTGCCTGAGAAGCTGTTCAGATTTATGAGATGATTTTAATCTAAAATGTTCACTGAATGGACTGCATCATATCTGAAATATTTTCAGTATTGATACTAAACTAAGCCTACTTTTTAGTGCTTCAGAAAATTAGATTTATCTGCTTTTTTCACATAGACAATACGAGCCTAGCTTTCCGCATAAAAATTGTACTGATAAGATTAGTTACATTTATTGTCTACACAAGTTGTGGCTGCTACTTTATTGATGGCTTTACCTCCCTTACCTACTGGAGTGGTATCTATAGTGTTCTTAATAATGCTAATGGAGACAAACAAAAAATATTATACATCTAGGAACTTTATTGCAAAAATCTCTACTGCCATTCTTAAGCTAGATCATTAGAGTACAGGCACTTGTAAGTGTCCTGTGTGAAAATCTATTTTTTTTTAAATGATGTTTTTAATTTTCAAGGAGCATTAAAGGAACAAAATTCTGCTCTCTCTCACAGATTAAAAATGTATTTTCAGTAAGTCCAAACAGGAAGCCTGAGCCAGTGCTAATATTCAGTACTTCAAGGAGAAGGGTGACTGATATTGTCCTGGAATTAATATGAATATTTTAAGAAATTACTGCAATACAATTCATGAACTAAGGGAGAGGGGTATGGTTGAAACTAAGTTAGTATGTATATTTTTTTAAAAAAATCATTACAATATAAACTTCACATGAAAAAAGAGAAACAGATTGGCTTAAATTAGATTTAGAACATGAATACAAATTATGATTTGGGTTACTTGGATAATTCTGCCTAAACTTGCACCATTCTTTTTAGTTAGATCTTTTAAGTTAAGCACCCCTTTGTTCCCCAGCTACTAAATTGTATAACACTGAGTAGTGACTTAATAATCTTAGATCTTTTAAGTTAAGCACCCCTTTGTTCCCCAGCTACTAAATTGTATAACACTGAGTAGTGACTTAATAATCTTAGATCTTTTAAGTTAAGCACCCCTTTGTTCCCCAGCTACTAAATTGTATAACACTGAGTAGTGACTTAATAATCTTAGATCTTTTAAGTTAAGCACCCTTTGTTCCTCAGCTACTAAATTGTATAACACTGAGTAGTGACTTAATAATCTTAGATCTTTTAAGTTAAGCACCCCTTTGTTCCTCAGCTACTAAATTGTATAACACTGAGTAGTGACTTAATAATCTTAGATCTTTTAAGTTAGGCACCCATTTGCACCTCAACTAGTAAATTGTATAACACTGAGTAGTGACTTAATAATCTCTGGGAAACAAGCCCAAATTTTATAGGAAATGTGGAGATATTCCCATGTGGCAAAGGGAAAGAATACTCTTTTTGTGAAAACAGTAGAGCTTGGAAAAGATCAGACAAAACTTGTAAGCATGAGGAAACTGGTACTCAGCTTTAAAAAAAGGATGTTTACATCTTAGATCAAAAAGTAATCTGTAAGAAAAAATAAGCTAAGTTTCAAATGTACAAAAGCTAGGGTATCTTGGAGTGAGTCAGGATCTTTAGATTGTTTCTGCCATGACTGGTAAAGATACTGGTGCCAGCCATCTCAGTATGGACAGTTGATCCGGATTCAAGAAACAACTAAAATCTATTTTACTTTAAAGTAAGTTATTTTAACCTTAGCCACTAAATCTGGATTCAAGTTGTCCAGGGCATGCATGTAGTTTCTGTTGATTCCAAGAATTACTGTGAATTTTAGACAGGTATCTGACCCTAAATTGTCATCTTATGCTTGCTGTTTTACTGGATAGTGTATTAAATTGTCATCTTATGCTTGTAATGCCTGTGTCTTTTCTTGGAGTGTAGGGAGGAGAATCCTGGAAGAGCATTCGCCAGCCACAAGAAAGACTAGAAAATGTGTGGAATTCATTACAGATGCCAGATGGTCAACGGTTAGATATGGCCATCAAATACAGCTGTGGCCAGTACTTTAGCAGACTCACAGAGGTTGGCACCAGAAATAATTAATGAAGTCCATGTGAATGCAGTTTGTTGGTTTAGTGAATGAATGAATTTGCATGTTAATTGTGTGTGAATAAATTGTAGAAGATTCATTGTATCTGAATGTAGTTGGAAGGTTAATTGTGTGAATGTAGTTGGAATGTTTGTTGTGTCAGTGTAGTTTGCAGATTCATTTATAAGAATGCAATTTGCAGGTTTTAGTGTGTGAATATAGTTTTGATTTAGTGTGAATGCAATTGGTAGGTTTTGTTTGAATGCAGTTTGCTGGTTTAGTGTGAATGTAGTTTACACTTTTTACAGGGTTCATTTTGTGAATGCATTTTGTAGATTCAATGTTTATGATCACAGTTCCATTGTGTGTGAGCACTGTTTGCAGGGTCATTGTGTGTGAATAGAGTTTGTAGGTTTATTGTATGTGAATGCAGTTTGCAGGTTCTTTGTGTGAATATATTTTGCAGGTTCATTGTATGTGAATACAATTTACATGTTCATTGATTCTATTTTATACTTTGTCAATTTTATTAAATTTTCATTGCTAAAAATTTAAAGAATTAAATCTTTTACCTAAAATTATAAATAATTTTCTTAAAATTTTTCAAAACTTTTACAATGGTAATAGCTTTGTGTCACCAGCACCTGGGAGGGAATAGTGGTCTAGCTGACGACACACCAAATTTGCAGGATGAAAAAAAATGAACTCTTGCAAAAAGACACCATCATGTTCTTGTGGGGGGGAAATTTTATTCTGAGTGCGGGGTAAAGTGTGAGAGTTGGCTATGTGAGCACATGCATGTAGGGTTGAATATCTAATGTGGATGGACAGGGCAAAGGACAAACAACCGCACTGTGCACCACTTTCAAAAAACCATAACAGATGCTTTGAATAATAAAGCTAACAATGAGAATTTATTCTCAATGATATGGGGGTACTTTCGCACAGCTGTTAGTCATTCATTCAGAAAACATCCACACACAGCACTCATAGGGCGGAGGACCAGAGCAATGAAAAAAATGAATGAAAATAAAATAAAAAGAAGATACAATGAAATTGTCTCCGGATGAAAACCCACAAATTATCAATAAACAAATAATTGACAAAAATGTTCTCTAGACCAAAATGTCAGTGGCTGAATGTCTTAATTAACAATAATATTAACAATAACAATAACAATCTAAACTACCTACCTATCTATACAAATGCACTGCTAACTAAATATTATTACTCGCAGTTAGTGGAGAGTTGATGAAACTTGACGAACACACTAACACACTCATAAGTGTCCAAAAGAATACGATGAATATGATGTCCACAAATGATGGATGAATCAGAATATATGTGTTTTCCCTCAGGAAAATAAAACAGCAATGTTCATCAGTGAAGACCAGAACAAAAACAATGAATGATCTCCCCTGATCAGGACGGTAGAATACATGCACACAGGTTAATGAACCCGGGTGACTTTACATGCAAGCAGGTTGAAGAACCCAGGTGGCCTTTCTCATTGATAAACATAGAGAGCGTTTCATGCTGATGAGTGACAAAACTGCAAATGGTGATGACCAGATGCTTAATGAAAGTGGTGATGGCTAATGTCATCTCCAAGCCCAGCCCTGTCCTGTCAGCTCCATCAGGACCCTGATGACAGCTGCCATCTGGGGTTTGATCTATTGAAAGTCAAGATTTGGGGTCACACTGACCTGAATCATGTATAGACTGAATAGTTGGAAATTCAAACCACTAAACAGTCAGAGTCCAACACAACAGCGAATATTCGTAGTCTTTTCACTAAAATCGGGATGATCGGTGCTGGCTATAGTGCAGAGGAAAAACATTGACAATTGTGCACCTCCTCTCTAGCCGCATATACACACACTCTGCCAGAAAAAGGGCATCTCAGTGTTTATAAATGAATGGTTGAAATCCCTCAAACCGTCAAAGGTTCAAGATTCATGGCATGTCAAAAGCATGCTTAGAAAGTCCTGAAATCGGTAAACACTTTTGGGTGCATTTTCATCTGTCTAAAGGTGCAACTATACTAAAAAAGAAAATAAATAACTAAATATAGTTCCTATCTCAAAGTCACATTAACGAGTATAAAATGATTAAATACAATTCCTATTTACCCCTAACATAATTAACTAGTTGTCAAAGTATATAAATAAATAAAATACCACATGCCTAAACAGAATATACACGCTCACAAACTCACTGATTGTGCATGTATAGACACTACCTTTCATTCACGAAGATTAAAAAAAACGCTCTTGTAACCAGTAACAAGGGAAATAAAAATTCCAATAAAAAAATAAATTTAAATGATTACTTCCCCTTAACTGTGATACTTTGTTACAATTTTTAAGTCATTGGAATGCCCAGACTCTGTTTTAGAGTTGAGTGCCTAGATATCAGTTTAGAGACAGAAGAATACTTAGAGTTCAATTTTAAAGTCATTGGAATGCCCAGACTTTTGTTGTAGAGCCAGAGGCTTGCCCATATTTCTGGTTTAGTCAGAGCAATACCCAGTCTTGTGTTTTAGAGCTAGAAGAATGCCTCTACTTTAGATGGAATGCGTAGACTTCAATTTTAGAGCCATTGGAATGAATAAGTTTCAGTTTTAGAGTCTGTGGAATGGCCCCTTGGAGGATGAAACCCATCACCACTTTAGCATTCAAAATTGTAGGAATAACTCCAATACCAAATAAAAGAATTTCTCATATAGAATGCATTCATTGATTTAATGCTGAAGATATTGTCCAGGACATAATGGCACAGAATACTGAAAACTCAAAGTTGTGTATTGAAAAATAAAGTTTGTTGATAGCCACCCTCAGTGGATACAAAAAGATGATGTTTAAATTTGAAACCATACAAAATATTACAATGTGTGGCAGAGCAAATTACAAAGCACTGTTTGCCCCAAGATCAGTATTACTAGAACAAACACTACAAATAGATTGTGACATTATCTCCATCAATAATATCTTTAGATTACATTGCTATTATGAGTTATCCCTATTAACAGCTCAGCAACCATTCACTTTTGAGGTTTCATTTAAAAATTATTTATGTCTTCTTTTCATGTGAACCTTAACTGCATTTGTCTACAGGCTGTGTCTTCTTTTCATGTGAACATTAACTGCATTTGTCTACAGGCTGTCTTCTTTTCATCTGAACATTAACTCATTTGTCTAGAGTCTGTCTTCTTTTCATGTGAACATTAACTCCATTTGTCTACAGGCTGTGTCTTCTTTTTATGTGAACATTAACTGCTTTTGTCTACAGGCTGTGGAGAGATGGGAACAAGTTACTGAACTTATCTTGCAGCGTGAAGTTCTGCTTGATAAGCTAGAAAAATTTGAACGTACTGCTTCAGATCCCAACCGCTTCTTTGAAAGGGACAAAGGTATCTTTTACTTAGCTCTTTGTACCATAAATTTTGTATTATGCATTGAAACCAAAAGTTTTTGTCTGTGGGTGTGTGATTTCATTCCCCCAGATAATTTGTAGAAATGTTCTCAAGGCTTTGTGTTGCCAATGGTTTGGCTAGGAGTGTTGTAGTCACAAAATAAAAATTATAGTTAAATGCAAATTTTCAAATGAAAACTAACAAATGAAATTAAATAAACTTAGATAAAAATTATTTTGAAAAACTGCTGACAGCGACGTGAATTCACTTTGCACTCAGTGACTCACTAACAGACAGAAGTCACACTTGTTGCACTCAGTGACTAACAGACAGAAGTCACACTTGTTGCACTCAGTGACTCACTAAGAGACAGAAGTCACATTTGAAAAAGGATGTGCAATCTGTTATTCTCTCGAGCAAAAGAATAAAGATAGGTATATTTATCACAGGTTGGAGTACAAGTTTTAAATATATTAATCTCATTTTGGTACAGAACTGCTGGATTTATTAACACAACTTTGAACAAAAGTGTTAGATTTATTAACATAACTTGGAGCAGAAGCATTAGATATACTAATACAGCTTGAAGCAGTGGCTTTATGTTGGGCTCCTTTCTATCCAGAATTTAGTATGTCTAGACTTCAGTTTTAGCACAGTGGAGTGTCTAGATATCAATTTAGAGACAGAAGAATGCCCAGAGTTCAATTTTAAAGTAAGAGGAATGCCCAGATTTGTTTTAGAGCTGGAGGAATGTTCAGACTTCCTGTTTTGGGGCCAGAGGAATGCCCAGACTTCTGTTTTAGAGGCAGAGGAATGCCCTTGACTTCCTGTTTTAGAGCCAGAGGAATGCCCAGACTTCCTGTTTTAGAGCCAGAGGAATGCCCAGACTTCTGTTTTAGTCAAATGCCTAGATATCAGTTTAGAGACAGAAGAATGCCTGAGTTCAATTTTAAAGTCATTGGAATGCCCAGACTTTTGTTGTAGAGCCAGAGCATTGCCCAGACTTCTGGTTTAGTCAGAGCAATGCCCAGACGTGTTTTAGAGCCAGAGGAATGCCTCTACTTTAGATGGAATGTGTAGACTTCAGTTTTAGAGCCACTGGAATGAATAAGTTTCAGTTTTGGAATCTGTGGAATGCCCCCTTGGAGGATGGCACCCATCACCACTTTAGCATTCAAAATTGTAGGAATGGCTCCAATACCAATTTAAAAAAATTCTCATATAGAATGCATTTGATTTAATGCTGAAGATATTGTTCAGGACATAATGGCACAGAACACTGAAAACTCGAAAGTTGTGTATTGAGATAAAAGGTTTGAACTTTGATAGTCACCCTCAGTGGTACAAAAAGATAATGTTTAAATTTGAAACCATACAAAATACGGTACAGTTTCTTACATTTAAAGACCAGTTAAAGATTACCTTCCAACAAATGTGTGGTAGAGCAAAAATTTGCCTATCCCTAGGCACTCTTTATGATGGTATTTTTGTAAGTGTGAGAATTGGAGTAAACAATTTTGAGTTGAAAATATGCTAGAAAATTGCTGATGCAATCCAAACCAGTTCCAACTGGATGAGTAGTTTTTCTGACTAATAGTCTCACACTTGTTCATAGCAATTTCATCTAATTCAAAGTTTCTTTGTTGAAGAAGCATTCTATTCTAATCACTTTGAATTTGAACATAAGCAAGGTCATAAAGGCGATTATTAGCTCATGAGGAGCAGGCCTTTTTGTTTTATTTTTGTCATGTCATGCTACGGTGGCTACTGTGCTCCAGCATTGTTGCCAACTTATCAGTAAAATGTGTTGCTGTAAATTGATTCCTGTGAATTTCATTTGAGTACCAATGTGGCGGAAATTGTGACTTGAGTTTGGTCTCGAGAATTCACGAAAATTATTTTGAATGTTCCTCAGTGTGTTGAGTAAAAAAATGCACATCCTCTTGATGTGCTTGATAGTACATATGAAATTCAAGATGATTCTCTATTCGGCGTGCTTGGAGAGTGCGTCGAAGATTCTGGAACAGTTGTGTAACATGCCTCTAGGAGGGACACATGGGCCTTGCCTAAATATGAAAGGTAGTGACTTGTTGCAAACCACAGGATTGTGAAACATATGCTGGTGACAGCTGTCATCTTTGACTGTAATTGAAACTCTAATCTCCTTCATCTGATGATATCCTTGAACTTGATTATGTATTTATGATTATTTGATTGTTTATATCTGTGCTAGCATTAATTGAACATTGTTGTGAAGTGATGTAAATGTCTTAGCACTTTTGATTTTATTCATATGTTGCATAATTTGATTGTTGATTTAATAAATTTATTGATCTTCCTACACATATTGATAACCTTATGTTAGAGAAGAAAGTAGGTGGATGGGTTCTCGCTATATATTAATTAAAAGATGGATTTATCTTCTCCTTTAGTAAGAAGTTTTCTACCCATGGAAATATTGTGTGACAGTAAATGTTTGTCTTTATTGTTGTAGAAGAGAGAAAACGTTTACAGCGCCCACATATCTGCCAAGCGAGAGAGACAAATGTTGTCTGCTGGAGAATTATTAAGAACATAAATTAAGATTCTCATCACTTGTAATTAGTTATGGGTGATTAATTAAAAGTAATAATTATAACCAAAACCATTAACTAGTGGTGTAAGCATCACAAAATGCAAATAATTTTGTTTTATGTTAATGAACAAAATGATGAATTTTGGCTCTACATTGTTGCAGGTATAAAGAAAAGCTCAGTCCTATTATTAGAAGAGTCTCGGTACCGCAGCTACCTGTGCAAGGTATACGATCAGAATTGTCATTTGTGTTCAACCTTTGACAGATAAATTGTTGAGAAAATAATGTAAACAAATCAAGTGTACAGATGTATATGCAAACTCTTGTGCTGTACCATTGGTAGATAAATTGTTGGGAGCACGGTATAAAAAAAAATCAACCTCATAGGTAAATGCACAGTACATGGGGAGCTGAGTGGTTGCGAGGTTTAAGCACTGGATTCATGTGCAAGTGATTGGTTTGAGCTTCACCTCCCTGGGCAAGCTTGTTGAGATTTTTCAGTCCACTTGCCCCAATCCCCCTTTTGGCTATGGATTGTTGAGTAGGTGACCTAACAGTAAAGCTCTTAGACATTTTACTATGCAGCACTAATAAAGATCTTGGAAAAAAATAATCCATACTCACTAAATAAAAAATAAGCTCTGGTTGCCTCAGAGATTACTTCAAAGAGTGACAGAATAAAGTATTACACATGATAATGAAATTAACATTTAGACTACTGGCAAAATGCAATTTGTTGCTGTTTCAAATAAATCATTTGAGAAAATTGTCTAGTTTGTGTATGTTTTAGTACATTAAAGACTTGCTGTACACTTAAAGCGTATATCTGTCTGTGATGCCTGCTGAACTTTAAGACTTTATAAGAGCTGAAGACGTCCCCTAGAAATTCAAGTGTACAGATTTTCATGCTTCTAGTTTTTCCCCCTACCAGTCATTTTGAAACAATCTCAACTTAAAATGTACCTGAAGTTACACAGATACAAATTACAATATCTAGCCACAATTTCAATTGTTTTCCTTTAACCTGATTTTATAATAAATTTTTGATAGCAACAAATACTTAATGCAGTATTACTACACGTACAGTTAATTGCAATTAGATTATTGATAACAAATTTAACTCTTGTATTTTAATATTAAAATGATTTGTCATCTTTAATAGAAAATTGACAAACTGGATACCGAAATAAAAGAAGAATTGGCTGCCATCAAACACAAGTTCCAAGATATAGTCTCCTTCAGGGTAAGAAAATACCATGGGACTTGTTTATCATTATATAACCAGATTTTTTATAAATGAAAATTATTTCCTCAAGTTGAATACAGTCCAAATGTATATATTTTTACAGTTCATGTTAAAAGTACTTGTTGAGTATACATGACAGGAAAAGGAATGATGAAGTAAAATTACTGAAATGTATTTGTTACAATTATATAAATATATATAGCACTTGTTGCTAGTCATGGCACAAAATAGCCAGCCCCTAGCAAATAACAGTGGAGATGTGAAATGTGAAGATTCATAATTGTTTACAATAAATTAGAATTAGCACAGGAGTCCACTGCACATTTTCTGTAACAATTCCATTGAATGCAGTTTACACATTCAGCTATAGTAAAGAAACAGTTTTTATCCATATATCCCAACACAGGAGTCCAATGCACATTAAAAAAAAACAATTAAAAAAAATTCCATTGAATACAGTTTACACATCCAACTGAAGTAAAGAAACACTGTTTTTTTTCCATATATCCCAACACAGGAGTCCAGTGCACATTTAAAAAAACAAAACAATTACAGTAAAAAAATCCAGTGAATAGAAAGAAACTAGTTTTTTTTCAATATCAGCAGACTCCATTTGCTTGGTAAGACTACTAATATATAAATATATTAGAATAATAAAATGAAAATGTAATCTACAGACTGTTCAAGTCCATTGGAGCAAAAGTCCAAATGGGGAATATTTTGTAATAAATATCATCAGTAACATTTAGAATTTTGTTTACTCTGAAATAATCTGTCTAGTACAATGACTACTGAGGTAAATTGTCAGGTAAGAATACAAGTACTGAAATTGTATTTGATTTCATCATAAGTAAAATTTAGAGTTTTGTTTACTCTGAAATAATCTGTCTAGTACAATGACTACTGAGGTAAATTGTCAGGTAAGAATACAAGTACTGAAATTGTATTTGATTTCATCATAAGTAAAAGAAGAAAACATACAAATAAAATTATGATGTAAAATTGTAAATACACTTAAGAAGATGTGTGTGTACAAAATTGTAAATGAACAAAACATAAATTTAAAATATGATGTTGCTGAATTATATGTGTTGTAAAGTATGAAAATAAATGTTCAAACAAACTTCTGGTATAATACAAAGAAGAAAATAGATAAAGGAAAGAAGAATTATACCAGAAGGAAGAATTTACAATCTTAGTTGGAATGAAATATTCGAAAGAGGGGGGTGGGTAGGTGGGGGGGTGTTACACACAAAGCAACTTCGCATTTTGGGCAGTAATAGTATGCTTTTTGTACAATTTTCTGTTTTGCACAAATGTGACATGCCACTGATTGATACGATATTTTTCACTATTTTCTGGATCTTTCAGTAATGCAGCAGCATATATATTCATATACTTGACAACTTGTTGCGCTATATTCTCAGGTAAAATGCTTAAAAATCATCAAATTCTGTACAATCTTTTGCCAATGGGATCTGCACTCTGCAGTTTCCAGCAAAAGCGTGCAGTGTTGAGTGTGCCAAATCAAACACCCCATGCCATTTTGATTTTGACTGGCTGCAACATCTCCTCTGTCATCAATTTGTGGTAAATCTCTAGGGACTGGCAAATATTTATCTTGTGACGAATAAATAGAATTATCAGCTTCATCAATATCAGAGTCAGCAGTTGGATGATACAGTCAGTCAATGAAACTGAATGCAATTCGTGATGAGGAAGCCATAACTTGTAATGTTGTCTCAATGAATGCATGCTATTGAAGAAATGGATCAAATGAACAGTCTAAATTCTTATTATAACTATCCAATTGTAGAAGTGATAGCAATTGCCTGCTATGGGAAATACAGATTGGTTTCACACTGATTCGTTAGTTGAAAGATAAGAAAATATGAGCATTCGCTGGTAACACTAGTGTCACTATTATCATATGGATGCATTCTCCCTTTGTGAGGCTAAGGGTACAATACCAGATAAGAGGTTAAAGTATAAGGTAATATATTTTGTCAAATAAAAATCTCCTCTGTTAAACAATAAAAGGAGATAAATGCAACATGGAACATTTAAAAAAAACTAATACAGTTTCAACTTCTTTTTATATTCCTTTAGTAATATCACTGATAATTTATTAATCCTAAGGTTGCTTCATGAATTAAGAACAGCTTCATTTTTTCTTCTTATCATAATACATGTTCATTGAAGTATATAGAATACCCCCTTGAAACAGTTTCCCTGAGGTTAGTAGTTATACATTATATTAAATTCTTAAAATAATTTTTATGGACATAATTTTGTACTTTAAGGGTCGGCCATATGAGGACAAAATGAAGTGGGACAAAGTGGAGATGCTGCACTGGTTACAGGAAGAGCGGAAACAGAATGCACTGCGATTTGAGTCACTCATGCGCAACATTCCCCTCAAGTCAGCACAACTTCAACCTATTCCTGCCATTGCTGCTACCAAACGAGCACTTTTACAGAGTTAACTTTTCTGTCATTGACCAGTTTTAATCAACCATTTTTTGTTCTTGAACAGTTTAACTTGACCAATTTTACAGAATTAACTTTTCTTGTCCTTGAACAGTTTGTTACCTGAATCTCTCCTGTACAAATTTCACCGAATTAATTTTTCTCCCCTCTGAACAGCTTTTACAGAGTTAACTTTTCTTGTCCTTGAACGGTTTTTACCCAAACCTCATCTGTACAAATTTCACCGAATTAATTTTTGTCCCCTATGAACACCTTTTACAGAGTTAACTTTTTTCCTTAACAGTTGATGTTTGCTCTGACAGTGCTGATATTATTAGAGCATTTATAGTAACAGTATTCTAGACTACTGAACCAGTGCTCTCTACAGTCCACTCTAGTCTTCACATGTAAGGGCTGTGGGTGGAAACGACTGTGATAACCAGGAACACTGCTGGAGTGAAACTTCTGGTCTTAAAATAATTTTATTTCTAAAAATTTAAAAATAGTTAATGTAACTAGTAAAATGATTTTCTATTCTAAAGAATAGTATACTGTGGTGAAAGAACAGAACATCAGCAAGTCTGACCCATACTAAAATGATTAAAATACAGTTAAAGGCACTCAGAAATCTTTTGTGATATTGGTATAAAAATCAGCATTATGTTCTCTTGAGATATATGAATTGCAATTTTAACTGTGATATAAAAACTATTAATTGATTGATAAAATTGTTTTTTGTATCACTCTGTTTCAATCTTTTCTTCACCTAGACTGATAGCAATCAAAAATGAAAACAGACTTTTGAATTATCTACAAAAAGATTGAGGAATGAAAATAATTTCATTTTATATTTGCTATTGTAAATAGAACATTTACACAAGCTGTTGCCACATCATTATTTACAATGATAAAATTAAAAAAATAATTGTATTTCTTAACAATATAAGATTAAACGAACATATAAAATTAAATTTTAACCTAACTACTCTTTAGTTGACAGAAAAAAATAATATGACTATTTACGTGCAAATTATTCCTAAAATTGCACATACACTTGGCTCATAAAAAGAAGCATGATTAAAATTTTGAAAAAAAACACCCCATTTCCTTACCTACTTTATTGCATCCCACTGTTATAAGTCACTGTCTAACTGATATTACTACAAGTTTTTAAAAGTATGTGGACAGCTTTAGAAACACTGCATACAACATTGGCTCTGTAGCTTTATAAACACTACATACAACATTGGATCTGTTGTAGCTTTAGAAACACTACATACATTGGATTTGTTGTAGCTTTAGAAACACTACATACAATATTGGATCTGTAGCTTTTGAAACACTACATACAACATTGGATCTATAACTTTGGAAACACTGCAAAAAAATAGCACTGGATGTGCAGCTCTTTGATGTAAAATTGGAATAAAGCTTGATAAATGAAAACGTATCTTCTTTATTTACAGTTTTATTTCCAAACGTATCAATGCCAGTGTGGTGCTTTACATAGGAAGAATAATTGTTAAAATTTCCATTCGCATTAAAGTAGAATTATTTCTGCTGTAATAAAAAAAAAAAACAACTAATTATAAAATATTGTTCAGCTTAATAAACATAAATCATATTCATCATCTCTTAAGTATGATTAGTGAGTTAAACTGTGTCTGCAAATTTTAAAATTTCCCCTTCAATAATTTAAATTCTTTGGAAAGAAAGGTACAAAGTGTGTAAACTGCCATGTCCAAGTATCTGTCAGCCTCAATCCACATACTTTTCCTCATAAACCACTTTTACTTCTTCCTTCTTCAATGGAATGAATTCTTCTTTCAGCTGTGGATTCAAGGAGGTTGGGGACAATGTTGGTCTCAGATTATATGGCCTATCAGCTGGCGCTAAAGCAAGACAGCTGATCAACTGCCGCAGGACACTGGGGTTAAATCCTCTCACCTGTCCCCCTTCCACGGTAGCATACAGCTCACTTTCATCTCCCACCCAGCATACATTGGCACGATCATTGGCTTTACTGTCCAACCACAAGGCCAATGTATTAAGCTGGTAGGCAACAAACTGCCAACGATGCCCATCTGTTACAATAGTTTGAGTTGACAAAGGGTATGTCAAATCTATGTAGGTATTAAAACCTGGAAATATCAAACAAAAACTTTTGCATAATCAAAGCACTGATTCATAAATAATTTATTTATGTTTAAAACTTGTTTTATTTATGCAAAGAATGTTACAAAATAATCTGATGTTAGATACAAATACTAGTAGGAAACATAACTATCTGTATTACCAGAACCTAATGACAACAGAAATAGGCCTATCAATAGAGTGCTAGGACTATCAATAGTGCTAGGACTATCAATAGAGTGCTAGGCCTATCAATAGAGTGCTAAGGGGTCCTTAAGAAAATCCTACATTGTGGAAAAACAAAAAAAATTACTCTGTGGTCATCATTGGGTACAATACTGCCTGGAAAATTCTAATTTCAATATCACATCAAGAACCACACAATCAAAAAACAAAATCGTAGACTGATGATGAATAACAAACTAAACTGATTTATAAGAGGATATAAAATGATCCCTGATTCTGAGACAGAAATGTCAAAACATAACCTGCTACAAAAGTTGTGCATCAAAACATTGTTTAGCAATAAGACTAATTGTGCTACTGTTAGCCAGTAAATTTAATTTCTGATCACAATAAAACAGTAAAAAGAACATCTGCCAGAATTAAGGTTCGTAGAGTGTTCAACAAATGTATAACCTAAAAGTGCATATGCTTTTTCTTAAAAATTTGTTCAAATAAGGTCAGATTATGTTTGGAAATAAAGAATTCAGCAAATATATCCCAGAATTATACTGCAACAAATATCAGTCACAAATTAGTTGGGTTTTAAACAAAAATTAGTTGTCCTCTATTTCCATTGTCAGTGGTGATATTTGTAGGGTAAGAAATGGTTTACCTTAAATGGTTAAACTTATGGGGTTCTCCATGCATACAGTCATAGTTCCAGGATGGGGGTTGTCTGAATACAGTAAAACCTATTGTAGACATTTTCATTATGAAGAATGTAGATATAAACCATCTCTTGTGGGGTTCTGACTTGACAAGGCATTGTATTGTAAATCTGTATATTTCAGAAGAGTAAATATATATATCAAAGAGTGATGCTTGTACCCACTTTGCATTTCAATCCTAACACATACACTCACCCTGATTATGTGCTTGTGCAACCAGCCAAAGAAAGGAGGCGCCAAGAGCCTGTCCAGTACGCATATTCAGTGCATGGTCAGCACCAAATTGATCAGCAGCCTTTTGTGTCCAGTCGGTGTCATGGATTGATAATAAACCAAACTCACATGGATCTCCCCAAACGTGGCCTAAAGAAAAATAAGAAGATACTTTCACTTTTCAGGGAAAATAAGGTATATATGCAAAGTAAGACTCAGTTTCTTTAGAATCAATTTTACAATATGATCTATTCTGTACTATATTCTATATCAGAAAACTCTTCTCAGTCTCTGAGGAAACAACAAACTGCAAACAAGGACAGTTTCCAATGAAATGAACTGATGCAATGCATTGTACTACAAATAGTATACTTTAAAGTACTACATATTCCTATGATTTGCTGAAGTAAAAAACGGACAACCCAGAATATGAGTAACTTTAAGCACTCGGGACTGTCCATATTAATAATAATAAAAAATTATTTGTGAAACACAGTTGTGTAAGATGAGATTCTAAAGACTAAATAAACTGGAATCTAATGGCTATATTTAAATTCAAATGATTAAAAAGTACATTTATAAAATTTCTTTTTATGATCTCAAAACAATGCCACTGTGTTATTCAGAAGTACTTGTAATTAAATCAAGGATCTGCTCTTGGATTTCTGAATTTCATCTGTTCCAATTAAAGAATTTTAAAGCAAAAAGTATAAGTTTGTAAATTATATAAACATATATTTAAGGTTACTAAATACTACAGATATATGTAAACTATATTTCTGAAAACAATGTGCATAAATTAATTATGTTAAATAATACACTCACAACAACATGCACAGCTAATGCAATATGGCTGACAATGACACATCATTTTGCAACTGATTAGTATAACTATTCTAATTTACAAGGTTACATGTGACTATAGTCTTGTGTCCAACAATAGTATTAGTACACCAACAAGAAAACTGAAGGTATAATTTACAAGGTTACATACACAAGTGACCATAGTCTTGTGCCCAACAATAGTATTAGTACACCAACAAGAAAACTGATTAGTATAATTTACAAGGTTACATACACAAGTGACCATAGTCTTGTACCCAACAATGAAGTGAATCCTTTCCTGTTAGGCCAGAACGTGCAGTGGTAGCATGCGGTTGCAGCAGCCAGCATTATTGTGGCTCAAAACAAATGTCATAAACTGGGGGCTATCTGTCCTATTACAGTATTAGTATACTAATATTAGACATACCTGCCATAATAGACTGTTTTCCTTTTCGTTCCAACTGTTGTCCATAAACTACTGGATCAAAGTCCAATTCTGGTATTCTTCCACCCACACAAGGGGCTTCATCTCGGTCTACAAACTAAAAGTACAATATAAAATAATATAATTAATTAACATAGCTAATAAATAATGTGCATAATCTACAATAATAAATTATTAAAAATAAATCTAGCTATAATTATACCTATAGAAATATAGGTAGTATAATATATATATATTTAATATAATACTTCAGAGAATATTACAATACTATATTTTAAATTTTAAAAAAAATTTAATATAAAAACTTTGACTGGAGTATGAGACTTAAAATAGAAAAGAAAGACCACAGAGTTACCCCTCAAAACAAAAACAACAATTTTCTTTTAAAAATAAAATAAGCAATATAATTATCTCATTAAAACAAATGTATTTTATTTATTAGCCTAAATTACTAACTTAATTTGGATAAATATTCATTTAAAATAGGGAATAAAAATTTTAACTTCGTCATGTGGAAATCTCATTTGTCTTTCACAAGTTTCAGTGACAAAAAAATATCAACCATCATAAAATAAGCTCTATTTTTCTCAACTAAACATAAAACAGGCTAAGTTATTATTAATTATATTATGCTGTGAAGATAATATTAAGTAATAAACAAAGTATCTATTTAAATATAATGGTTTTAATATATATTATAATAATAAGCCTCATTGCATTGTTTATAATATTCTTGAATGTAATTCACATGTTTTTCTACCCTTACTAAATACTAGCTCAGGTTTAAATCATAACAGCTATGTGAAACTTTATATGTAAATGAAAACAACATGGATATGTACACAAATATGTAAGCTATTTATGTTAATCAATTAATCAAAATATATAGAGATTATCAGAAATCTTAGCTGTTTAAAAAAAGTCGATGATACTGAAATTTTTTCTACCAATTCTGTTATCCACTATCTGGAAATGAAAATTATTTTTCTTATTTAGTTATTAAAACTTATTTGGTATTTAAAATCATCATACCGAGACAAAATGAGAGTTATCTTTCTGGAATAAGGCGCCTTTGAAAAATGTAAAAAGTAGTTTGCAATATTATTGATATTATATATTTTAATTTGTGAAGTTCTTTGTCGTGTTAAAAAGGAAACAAAGTCATATTATTATTAGTACAATGTACTAGTTTTCCTAAAGCTGAAAGTAATGAATACATCTGAAAAATTTTAGCCAATGAATATTTCAAGTACAAGAATTGTTAAATGAAATTGTTTAGAAAGCTCATGGCAATCAAGTATGACATGTCAATGCATGGTAAAAGAATAAAAGTTTTTGATTTGATTTATGTGGAAACTAAGCTGTAGTATACTAGTAAGCATATTTAGCATGACAAAAAAAATAATGTGCCATTTAAAAATTGACTGTTTGCAGATAAAAGGAATACTGAATACTGCTTTAATCAAATTAATGTATTACTATTAAAAGTATTATCAATTTATCACTTCTAAAAAAACCTTCATTTTGATATGATAAGTTTGTTGGAATATTTATAATTATAACAATGAAAATTAAAGAAAATGACTACATGTATGCATATCACACAAAGAGGTGCCAATTTTTAGTTAAAAATGAATGTGTATTACAAATAATTACAAAATAAATAAACATATTCACACAACTATATTATGTATATTTCACACCAATTCTAAATTATGGAATATAAATATATGATATTTCAATGCTTTAATTTAAAAAAAAAACATTTCAAATGGATCAATTTTTTGGTACTTTTGGTAGGCTTGCTCAGGGAATGAGCCATAGGGCCTATAATATTATTAATATATAACTAGCTGCATCAGTGCATGATAATTTTAGTTGCTTGAGCATCAGATAATGTAGAGTTTACTGACAATGTGATAAATACTTTTTAAAAGCATCACTAAATAATATGAAAATAGTTCTGAATTTATTTTTTGTATTTACGACTCGTATATAATACATATATTGATATAATAACTTATATACGCCTAATATAACTAGTATATAAGAGGGCATTAAAACTAAAAGCATTATAATTTATATACCTCAGGTAATGGTTTTGTAGCTCGAAGCACAAAATCAGCAATTGTACTGGATGTAATTCGCCGGTCGTATACTGGGCACCACTGGTATATCCTGGGGTGAAATCTTCTTCTCATTCGTTTGATGCCGTGTCGATCCCAAAACGCTTGAATTCGAGCATCTTCATCGATTTGGATTGTACGAAGGTGGGGGAAATGCTCACCTAACCGTGTGATTAGTGTTTGCAGGATCGAACGTACCAAGAATTGGCTTATCTTCATCGAGTGAAGATATGACGGAAATTGTGCTAAATAGCGTCGACGTTCTAAGAGTTCTGTTTCTATGACGATGATATCGCAGATGACCGAAGTGAGGCTGGCAGTAAGGGAATCGATAGTTTCGGGTACGAGCAATTTACTGTATAACTGGGGTAAACCAGAGATAAGATGGGTTTTAGTGATATACTGATGATACGGTAACAGTCTCGGGCGGTAAAATTTTGCACTATACTTTAGTTGAGTCATTTCTTTTTCACATAGTGCAGCAATTCGTTCGCGGGGGTCTTCGATGGCCATACTCTCTTCTCGCCACTGGTGCCATAGCCAAGCATACCCAGGATCCATGCTACCCCACCGTCCTGGGGGGTACTTAGGTTTAATTGGAGGGTACAAATTCTCACATCTTTCTTCATTTATTGCTGCAGCATTTGCTGCAACGACACTGCTGCATCTTTTAGGACAAAACATCATCGACCTTTGTGAACGGCACAGTCTTCCTATAGCCGCCGCCATTTTCAGATAGGTGCGAAAGAGTTATATCCCTTTATTTATTAAACGAGCCTTCTTTGGCTGGCATAACCAAGTCCAAGTTTGGGATTTTTTGTGTTTGCTAACAAATAACAACTGCCAAGTTTCAATGCAGTTATGAAATAATGTAATAAACATCTGATTTTGTAAGAAATGTGTAGTTGTAATTTTTTGAAGATATATTGATGCGCCTCATCCCGAAGGGGAGAGAGGGAGAGAAGGCTTTGATATTTAGCGGTCCACATAGTGGTGGGGACCCATATCCTCAACAAACCATTCATGATCAAGAACATCCTAAGGCGAAGGGCCCCATGCAAACTCTGAAAAGGAAGCAAATGCGATACCACCACCAATTGTTAAAATACTGCAAATTGTATCTCCTGCAATTATTTTTTGGCAGTGCTGGTGCAGCAACTTCAGTCAACAAAAATTTGCATAATAATTTTTTTCATTGCATTTTGTTTTGGATCTCTTGCCATTACAACATGAATGGATTTCCTGTATTTTAATTATGATTTTGTTATTTGTGTTTATATTAAATTTAACGTTCTTGTATTCTTTCCATCTTATATCATCTGTTCTAGTAACCCCCAAATGACCAATGGTAGACTTTTTAAAACTTTTATTTTATTGCTAAAGAAATTAGTTAACAGCATATCTTTAAGAACTAGAAAATGAATTGGAGTAAGAATAACTTGCATCATATAAGCCAGGGGTCACCAAACTATGGCCCGCGACGTCAGTTCATCAGGCCTGCCAATTTGTTTGATAAAACATATGGAACATGAGACATCGTGACAAAATTTAAATATTATTTTAAGAACACTAGGAGATCTTCACATGTGCGGAGACCTGGGAAACGAAAGCTCTTGGAAAAAAGATGAAAAACTAAGTTTAGCATTCCATGTTAATCATGGGTGAGTGGCATGCAATGCTTTCTTTCTGGCTTGCAAGTATTGTAGAGAATGATTATGTGGCCCACGCTTGCAATTTTGTCAGTTATCTGGCCCACTGTAAAAAAAGTTTGGTGACCCATGACATAAGCCATCGTAATAAGTATGCACATTTAATCAGATCATTGAGTCAGACTAGGAACCTTTACTGCATGTATAAACCCCCCCACTTTTTTTTAAAGTGTATTTTACAGATATAAAGATTGATTTTACATATTTTGAATCAACTCAACAGCCTCTTTTAATGAATTTTTTTTGTCAAATACTAAAGGAAAATTTGTAACTTTAATGTTGTAACTATAGCAGTGAAAAATTTATGTACAGTAGGGAAAGCAGTAAATTAAAAATATTTTAAAAAATTTTGTCATGGGATTTTAAATGCAATTAAGAACCAGTTTTCTCATTTTATGTCTAATCTTGTTCTGTACTATTCCTGTACAGAAAATCTCATTTTATTTTTCTTTGTGCAGCACACATATATAATATGCACAGTTCATGAATGCTTATTAAGCCATCATGCTATTATCAGCAATGTCAAAGCCTAAATAATTAGATGTATGTTAAGAAACCTCTAGCATGAAAAACATCAAACACCTTGCAAAGTCAAAATAAATTATTTAAAATATCTTCTGCCTGATTAATCCTTCTGAAACCAGCCAATGCTGTCTGACTAGATAAGAACTGAAGAGTATTTTTAGAATGTGCCTATTAGTGTTTTATTGTTACAGATAATTATAATTTGATCTTGCATTTATATAAACTGTAGTTAGGTAGCTTAAGATAACATTCAACATTTTGTTTTATTAAGGAGAGTTTGCATTCAGTTACAATGGGACCCAAAAGAATTTTGTATTCAAGCTAAGACATTTTAGAATTGTCTATTGCATTCTAATCTGTGTCAGCAAATAAAATAGCACTGAAAAGCAATTAGTAGTGAAATTAAAATCATTAAACTTGAACTGACATTTTGTTGCAAGTTTTCTTTTAACTAGGCTATAGGTGCATAAGCTATGGGAATTAATGGAAAATTCCGTGATCATACATAATGCTGTCATAAATGCTGGTTGATTCTATACATCATGTTGACTTGTACTGAGTATCACAAAGGAACACATTCTCATTACTAGATATGAAATAAATTGTTTATTCTGTTTAAAAAGTGTGAACAGTAATTCTTATAATTGACCACTTTATATAAAGCGAATCCCTTGTGAATGGTTACTATAAACAAGCAATATGAAAACGATTATATATATGACACACTAATAAACAGCAACAATTATATGTACACTGATAATTTCTTTATTTTAACAAGATATTTATTTACAAAAAGAATTCATCAGCTGTTGCAGAGCATCCTGACTATCAGATACCAGCAATAACATACAGTCATCAAAATTAAAGTGCTTCTATTACACCAAATCTGAACCAGTCATGTGACGTGCCTGATTGAGTATATATAACCCACTATGTGCTAAGCTGCTTTTCACTTCACAAACTTAATGCTTTACTTTATAGATTTTTAAAGTTTTGTTTTATTAAAGAAACTCTTATTTTACATACATTTGCATGCATGTGTATTTGTGTATATGAATATGTATGAGCATTTTATTCATGTATGCAAAATGCAATCTCAACTAAAAAGTGCTAATAAGAAATATATCACCAAGTTTGTTTGTTTTTTTTAAAATCAAAATAGTTCTATCATTTTTTTTGGTTTATTCCCACCTTCTGATTTCACCTTTTATTTCAGAGAGAGAAATAATTAAACAATATATATAATAGTGCATATTAATCACTTATAAAAGTAGTTTTGGAAATTGGTTATTTACTCTTTTACAGCTAAACAAATCATATTGAAATTTTTAAAAACGTTTTCAAAATAGTGCTTTTATTAATCCAGATTTCTTCAGTTTCGTTTCCAATTAATAGGTTTTTGCTCAGTGTTCTATATTATTTAGTATCAAGTTTTCTCAATGTTACTATGTATATACTGCTATTACTATTGTTTAGTTATCATTTTCATCAGTCATTGTAATAAATGACATTCAGTTTGCCCTAAAAATAAAAGGAAAAGAATTAGCCAATAGCAAAATACAAACTAACAGAGCATGCTTAGTTGAGCTCTCTATGTAACATTCTCTTGATGTTTCAAACTGGTAAACTGGCTGTAACTATCACTAACAGTGCACTCATGACTATAGTAGTGCTAGAAGTGCTTTGATTGAAATTCACAAACCACAAACATCCTCACACAAAGCAAATCTTTCTCCCTAAGCTGAATCATGCCAAGCTGAATTCAAATGTCAAATAACAGATGGCAAGTGAAAAAGTCCTGTTACACATGCATTCAATAATCCACCACTACAAGGTCACTGGCGACAGCCATCATGGTATGGGTCACGTGTTCTAAAGTCCCGCCATGTAGGGGGCATCGCATTTTGTAAATATTTTCCACATTTGTGACATGGTGCAGAAAATAAATTTGAATACCCTTCCAGCCACAGCTGCAGAAGAAGAAATCCACAGTTAAAAGTAATTCTTACATGGGTGGAAAAAAAAACCTAAAAGTGTTCCAACAATTATGTTTTTAGATTATATAGTTTAGATCTAGCAATGATCTAGAGAAATGCTATATTCAAATCAATGCACTGAAAGCAAAAACAATTAGCGATGTATTTTCCTACAAAGTGCCAGTGTATATATATATATTTAAATAAATTAAAATTTAAGAACTGAAAGCATGAGCTGCCTTCAAATGGCACTTGGTGGATTAGGCACTATTTCATGCAGGAAGACAATAAAGGTAGTCTTATATCTGCTCTAGATATCTGCACTGATTTTATTCACTTGCAGCCAATCAAGAGAACATGGCAGGGTGCATTGAATAAATTTCTCCAACATCATTTGTTTTAGCATTCATATATAGTATTTTGTTGCTCAATAAATCACCTCAATAAAAGGAATTATCTTTTGTTTTATACCATTTTAACTCTTTACAAGTTTTTCAAATATTAACTAAAACCATTATATTATTAAGAAATAAAAATTATAAAAAACACTTTAGAGATGGCAATAATGAAACATAAATAACAAGATTTAATGATAAAGGCAAAAGGGAGACAACTTACTGCAAAGGAGCGAATACCGATCTCTGGCATGAATGGAGCATAGTAATGAAGCATAGCTGCAGCTGCATGGTCAGTGATCTATAATGTAAAGTAAAATACACAAATATAAACACAATTAACAGATTCCTAATCCTATACTTTGATGGCAACAAACAGCATTGTGCATGAATTTGCAACAAAATAATTTAGTGTGAAGTAAACCAAGTACTGTGTCTTAACATAAAAATCCTGATGAGAAGAAAAAACCATAAAACATAACTGATTTGGGATTTTTATATGAATTAAATCATTTTACATGGGATAATGAGTTCATATGATAGAAATGGACTGATACAATTATTAATACTTTGATTTTGTATGATACTCTTTCCATGTATAATTCTGTTCTTATTCAATGCTTTAATTTGTACCAAATCTATCATCAGTGATTGTCGAGAAGAATGCTGACAGTTAATTTTGAAAAAATTAACTAAACATTTGTGACCATGCTTAGCATTTCAGGACTTATCTATGAAAGAAAAAATGTAAGATGATATAATATTACAAGAGAATATGTTTAGCTACTAAAAACAGAAAATAAATTCAATTTATCTCTAAAAACAGAAAATAAATTCAATTTATCTTTCCATTATTTGTTTATGAATTTTTAATATTACATTTTTTCTCCTGCTAGTAAATGTTTGTCAAGAAAATGCAAGACCTGTATATAAGTGATTATATAAAACCATTATAAATTAAAAATGACCTGTGTATTCAGTCCAAAATATTCTTTTTTTTTAAAGAGCATTCAGTGCAGTTCATGACACAAATGAAAGAGAGAAAAATAACATACTTTAAGCTATAATTAGCCAACAAAATTTTGATTTTATATAAAGCAGAATAATGACTCTATATTACTAGAGTATTTGCCTGTTGTGATGGGTAGAAAATTAAAATGAATGCATTGCTAGGAACAGAAATAAATTTGTTTATTGGAAGGCTTGATTATTATAAGTCACAGTGCAAGTGAAAATTCGAGCATCATTTAGCAAATGACCCTGATCGTTTTTTTTCATGAATACTTTGAGGTCTGTTTCATGAACACGACAATGCAACATAAAGCTGACCATGTGAAAATTTATTTCCTCCATTCTTCCCCACTCCATCCTTCTTTCCCTCTCTCCCTCCTTCCTTCCTGTCCATGTGAAAACTTCCCTCCTTCTTCCCTTCCTACGAATGCGACAATGCAATATAAAGATGATCGTGTGAAAAACTTCTCACATGTTTAATTATAAGTCCTATTGCGAGTGAAAATTCTAGCAAATCACCATGACCAGTTTTTTGATGAGCACTTTGACTGCGACAATGCAGTTGGAAAACTGCAATAAAGTTGGAAAACTGGCCATGTGAAAAAACAATTACCATGTGCTTGAAGGTCAAGGATGCTTTAGCATTGCTCCAAAAATCTTCCAAATGCTTGAAGGTCAAGGACATTTTAGTGTTATACACAGAAAGACAAGAGATTCCTTTCTCACCCCTTCCTTTTTTCTCTCTCCCTCCCTTCTCATGTGAAAACTTCCTTCTTTCCTTAAATGGTGAGGTGAACTTGGGAACTAACTAGTCAATGAAAACCATTTCACTGATTGAGTACTTGTGTGTTTAAATGAACAAAGTTTGTGTGTAAACAAAACACAAACTGATTTAATATTTAATTCAGACAGGTTCAAAACATAGTTGGCAGATTTTATTATTTCATTCTATTGTATTCTGTCAATTGACAAAAGTAAATATTTACTGCAGTAAACTTCACTTACTGGCTGTTGTTTACCATATATATTTCTTAACGTAATTACTGAAATAAATTGGAGTCTCTTTCTCAAAGAAATAAACTAGGAATTATAAGAAAATAATTAAAAATTTCATTGAAAGTTGCTATTTTATGCAAAAATATTACTTTACTATTGCACATCATTTATTTTTTCAGTTACAGAAGATGTTAATTGTACAGCTCATATTTTATACACAAGAAAAAATTTAATATATTTTTTAAAAAATACTCAATGTGATTTTAGATCTAAAATAATGTGCTATTAACAATAATGTATAGTCAGCAAGCATTTGAAAGTAATTCATTACATTAAGTTTTTATACCATTACTTTTATTGTTACCTTTCGAAATACTTGGTAGCGGGAGGTAGACCAGATGTCTGGCTGTAAGGAAAATTAAAAATTTAAATCAGTGCTTATGCCTTACAAAGAAATGTATATTAACCAATTCTAAATTTAAATTAATGATGTAACTAAATATTGAAGAGCTATTTAATTATGAATAATGAAAAAATCATTGTTTGAATGCCAATTATTTAATGAAAATAATTAGTATAAATTAATTACTAAAATTAGAATAAATTATTCAAATAAATTCGAAGATTGCAAACTTGTTTATTATTTACAAAAAACTCACGAAGAAGAAAATTTGATCACATAACAAAATGTGAAGAAAACAAAGAAGCAGAAATCATAATACATGTAATCTAATTAATCACCTTTCCATCATCAGTAGTAAATTCTTCATTATAACCTTTAACTTTGACCCACTCAATCACCAGGCCACGAAGGACAACTTGTGCTTTCAGAACCTGACCTAACACCATCTTGAGAAACAAAATATAAACAATAATTTTATTTATTTATTTTTATTTTTTTAGAACGGGAGAATTACAAGATGGTAATGTAAAATGTTTGAAAAGGCCCTTAATAAAATAAGATAGAACTTTATTCATCTATTACAAACAATTTTGTCATATTGATTCTATTAATAAGATGGATTTAATCTTCATGATGCTATTTACTGCTCTTAGTTCAAATATTTACAGCTCACTGGTTACTTTTAAATTCTAGTATTTATAATAGAAATATTTTAAATTATAAAATTGGAGAACATGACAGCATTTGTACATCTAAAGCATTTTCTATTGCTGTTTGAACTTTGCATGCACAAAAATCAACAGTCTCTTTCAAGCTTTACCTGCATGACAGCACAACTGCCCAATGGTCGTGTTGCAGAAATACGCATGTTCACATGATGCCGATCAAGTGAGGCCACAATGGAATCCACAACACTGAAATACATATTTTGTGAAAATTCTTTAATACAAAGTCTACCATGATTAGCACATATATTGTGATAAGGCTCAAAATAAATGATGCTATAAACAGATGGCTAAATATATAAACCTGCAATGGCAGCCAATTACAAGTGTGTACATATTCAAATACCACCTGTGGGTTTGGCTGGGGTTAAGTACAAAAACTACAGGATTGATTTTGATCAGCCTTTTACTGTTGTATATCTTAGTGTCCTAGAATCAAGATAAGCTGAATAACATCAAGCTATCCCATATGGCTCACCAGTAGCTCTAAAACTATGAAAATTGTATATCGATTAAGGGACCTCACCAGTAAAAGTAAAGTGCACATGCATAGGCCATGGATTATGCACATGTTTCACTCAGATTGTGTTTCTCATTCTGGGTACTAGCTGTAGTAAATACTGTAATTTGGTGGGTTACATTAGGCTGTGTAGTTAGCTATTATTTTTGCAATGCCTCTCCAAAAGAGGTCAAACCATAATTCAATCTTGGTGAATGCAAAAAGAAAGTGATTTACAGTGATTGGCTTGGAAAGCCAATCAAAAAGAGAGAAGTGTCGGAGTTCCCAAAGAGACAGGCAGTCCACTGTGAGAACTGCTGAAATGCATAAGACATATGTCTAGCTTCAGACCACAAAATGGAAGACTCTTTTTAGGCCACAGTAATCTGAATGTTGGCAGGACAAAAATAATTATGACTTTTTATACAATCCATCAGTTGATTACGCTAGTGAGTCAAACATTGACTTCATGTATGTTGTTTGCAATTATTGCCAAGCTCTCAAGTGGAAGGGTGAGCCAAAAGGAATGTGTTGCTCTTCTGGTAAAGTTCATTTGAAACCAACAGCTGAGCTATTTTAACCTCTGAATTGTTTCTGAATGGGAACATCCTTAAAATAAATATTTTTTTCTGCATTATAGTTTAAATGTCTGCAGTTCCCAGTGAGTGTCTACTTTATAATGATGATTAATAAAATCACAAGGACAAATGCTGTAGACTGCAGGGGTAGACCTTCACTCCAACTGCTTCTCAAATGGACAGCTGCACATTGCGAACTCCAGGGTCTACATCAGTGACAATCTCTTTGTTTGCACTCCAGATAACAAGACTCATAATTTATACAAAAAAGCATTTAGATCAACCTTTGTAAATGAACACAAAATTTGTAGTTAACAGTCTATATTCTGCCAACATTTATATGAATAAAGCCATGGGCAAAAGCAAGTACACACACTTTAGTAACCTCTGAATTTAAACTAGCTTCCTATGCTCATTTAAAAATTACAACAAAAAAGAGAGATTATTATTTAAAACAAAAACACACATTGAGTGTTTGATAGAGATGAAGTGAATAACATCGTGGTTCCAAAAATTACCTGAAATGTTTTGTTAATAAAGTGAATTATTAGTTACAAATTCATATTACAAATGAGTTAAAGTGAGTAATACAATACATATTACAAATATTTCCAATAAAATATCACCTGCTTGAGAACATAAATCACAAAATGATATTGCTTTACTTTGCTATTATAGCATCTTTTGAAGCAATAAGAGGTGACCATTCATGAGAGAAAAAAATCAAGTATTTTCATCCCATTCAGAAAGTTTCAAAGATAGCCAATGTTGAGTATATTGTAATAAAACTTTAAAAAGCAGTAATTGAAAAAATGTTAAAAAGATAAATAAGCACATATAGCATGAAGGACTGAACAGAAAGTCATAGTTTTAAAGTGAACACAAGAAACAACAACAAAAATCACAACAAACCCAATGCCACTTACTTTGGTGCAACTGTACTAGCAGCACCAGCAGAGCGTTTCACTCGTTTACCACCTACAGCTAGATTCTGATGAGGAGAACGTTTGAGTGCATTCTGGCTGAGAATGCTGGTGGAGAGCACAGCATATTCATGCATCTGTTTTTGAATCAAATTGCAGCAATTTACAAACTACAGAGGACTTACATGATAACACAACCAATTATTTCTAAATTCAGAACTACACTAATAATTAATATGTAACTGCAATAGGTGCAGACATCATGAACAAAAAAAATCACTTTCAATGAGTTTGTAATGAAAGAAACAAATACATGTATATACATTCCCAAGAAATAACACAAATGTGACAAAATTCTATCATAAAGGCTTATGCTGAATAAATTCAGCAACACTAATGTCAGCAACTCTTACCATTCTAAATTTTAAGGTTTCAGTAAAGTTTCTTGGCAAAGTGAAATGATTTATTCTACAAAGAAAAAATACCAAAATTTAAAAGAATCTTTATGAAAACAAACCACTTGATCTTTCAATGCTGACTTTCATAAAAATTTGCTATTGAAATACACATTCCAAGAGTCTAACTCTAACTCAGTAAATGCTACTGTTTCAGTGTTTGTTCTCCCATTCATTGCACTGATTAAAGTGATATGCACATACAAAAGCTACAATCAAATATAATATTCTTAACAATACTAGTACATAAATAAAAATTGGAATGTAGCTGGTTCTTGCATTCTCACCATAGTTCTAGAAATCTGCAAATGGTTGATGTTTGTCACAGCTAAAAAAAAGAAAGTTTTTCTTTCATAAAAAGAATCACAATTTTTAAGCATACATATAATATGATATATACTTCTACTTTCTAGTTCTAATAAAACACATAGACTGCCTGTTATAATAATATTAATTGTTACCTTATTTGTCCATTTATAGGAGTGGAGTAGTTGTGAGTAAAGAGGGGTTCTATCAAGGATAGGGTCTAAACTGACATAGTCACAATTTGCCGAAGGTTGAACTGATACAAGATTGTGACCCATCTTTTCAAGCTCACTGCAATTAAAATTCAAATAGATACAACTTATAGATATAATATTTACAATGCTAGTAATCATTTTTACTTTGTTGTTCAGATTAAAAAATCAATAAAAGCATAAATTAACATTTTCAATGAGCTTTAAATTAAATGTATACATGAAAACAAATCGCACACATAATTGCTTTCAATGTTAGTTGTTACCTAATGATAATCGGTAATGGTACTGTATTCTTTGACGTTGAAAACATTTAGCACTATTTTCTATACCACAAAATAATGTATACGATCACCTGACACTAAAGTTTAATCATAGCAACTAGAAATGTAGTGCACAGATTGGATCACAGATTCAAAGAGTCGGAAGTCACCATAAACCTACATAGTACATTGCTCCTATCATTTGTAGATGAATGGATTTTTCAGATAAGCTGAAAAAATGTTAGTTCGAAATTTTGACAAATATTTTTAATCTTGGATTCTGCACATATGTCTTATTTAATTAAATCTTATTTTTAAATGCTTATTGGCATAGTCATACCTCCAATCGTTGTTCACAGTTTCGAGAGAGTTGCGAAGATCATTCAATACTGTTTTCATCTGCTCCTGCTTATCACCTGCACTTTCTGACTCTGACAGACCATCTCCAAGATCACGAAAAATTTGGCAAACATGGGTTCTTAGGCGCTGTGTCAATCGCAACGCTTGCTGTATGTGATCGACTTGATCCTGCGGTATTTTCAACTTACTCTCCATTTCGGATTTCTCTGTTGATGTCGCCTTATTTAAGTTTTTGTGACTACGAACACACGAGACAGGGGAGTTAACTGTTGAATTATTAGTTTCTTTGAAGTTTGTTCATTTATCAAAAGTTAGAAATTATATTTTATTTATGTTTGTTATGTTCTATTTTATTTATTATATTCGATATATAATCTATATATAATAATAATTATATATGTAAAGTTAAATTTGCCAGACGGAAACAAAGTAATCAATGAAATGATTGGTCAATTCTGCTTCTAAAACTTGATTAGATTGGATGTTTAATACAAGACTGTATCTAATATGGCTGCTTGCACTACATGGAATTGTGTTTATTGGTAACCGCTGACATCGATATACAATCCATGATACCCACCATTTGATACTTGCTAATGTTAATCCAAAATGCCTTTAATAGTTAAAGACTTCGTTTGGGAAGAGACAGATTTCAATGTATTCATAACGATTCCTCTAAAGGGTGTGAAAGCGAACAAAGTAGACATTTTATCTTCAGAGGAATACATAAAAGTAAGCTATCGATCAGTACGGAATATGTGTGCTCAGAAAAGTTATTTTAAAAAATAGATTTAAAAAATGATTTCATTGACAATGTCCGAGAAGTGACTAGTTGAAAGTTAACCAACCACCTGATCTCCCCACCCAACCTCCCCACAAACAGCAATATAAAAAATAAGTTTTAAAAGCCATTAAGAAAATAATAATTTAAAAACCGGTTTATTTAAATTTTGTTGATGTTGACCCAGGACAACCTATTTAATCTCTTGGAATACATTTTGCACAATGTCAAAAATTTTTATTTTTTCTTAAGGAGTCTCATTTCATTCATTCTCTCTCTCTCTCTCTCTCTCTCTCTCTCTCTCTCTCTCTCTCTCTCTCTCTCTCTCACACACACACACACACACACACACACACACACACACACAAACATGTTTATGGGGCAAATATCTTTTAATTATTTTTTCTAGATTTAAAGGTACTAACTGTCATATTACAAAAAAAATGATTTACAGATCTTAAATTTAAAAAAATGAAAGTTTTTTTTTTTTTAAAGTAATGCTAGATTTTTTAATTTGTATTATCTTTCTCCAAAGGGGGGGGGGGAGAATATTTAAAAATAAATTTTGCTTAAAATAAAGTAATACTTTAAGATAATGTGAATATATTAGAATATATTTAAAAAATATTTGATGTTCTTGGTCATATCTAACTAATTAATTTATGCATGTCACTACAAAATAACTAAATAAGAAAATAAATATTTTCAGACATATTTCTTATCCAGGTCTGATTCTGTCTAATTCACTTAAATATTGTGTTTTATTGAAAAGATGTAATATTTGTGTACTTTGCAATGAAAGCATTGATGGTGAACATAAAATAATGAATAGAAAAAAACTATATCTTCAGTCATGTAAACTTTGCATTATAAATCTAATATTAAATCTGATTAAAATAAATAGATATAAATACAAACAAACAAGATCTTTATTAACTTCACTATGACATAGTACAGAAGTGCCATTATAAATACTAACCAAAGTTAAATAGATTAAAATTATTTTAAAAAATAAAATAAAATCTGTCACTAAACTATATTAGTTCAAAAATGAGATCACTTTAGTCAGACCATCAGAAATAATTCAAAATTTATACAAAAAATAAACTGAACTGCAAACTTTTGTAGAGCTTAAATTTTCTTAAATACATTTAGTGAATTGTCTGAATCTGCTGATAGTCAATTTTTAAAATATAAATACTGTTGAAAACTGTTTTAATTTTACCTCATTTAATAGACAGAAAACTAAGATATATTTTGTTTTTGTTGGCCACTTGCTGAGGGCAGGGAATAAGTTATTGCTTATAGTTATACTGTAAGTATAATATATAGTTTAATATTAAATAGCAGATTTGTGATTTTCTGGATAATATTTATTAATAACAATCTTATCTGTTTCTAGGTCAGTTATCCTCCCTACATATTTGAATGTTTGCTACCTGCCAGGGTGGATGATGTAAATGGCACAGCACAGATTGGAAATGGAGCAGTAGTTTTCAGGCTTAATAAAAAAGAACCCGGACTTTGGGGTACATTGCATTCCCCTCAAACAGGTTATTTTATTCTAATTTGTTTTTGTATTTATATCATATTATGTTTGCATGCATTGTTTTACTCTGAGATAAAGCATGCAGTTGGATTAAACTCTAAAACTTTGAGTAAAAGCAAAAGAAAGCAAATTAAATGTGTTTTATTAATTGCTTTGGTTAACAGCATACCTTTTTAACACTAACAGTGAAAAAGGTGCATTCATATTTCTCCTTTTATCCTACATCAAATGAGATCATTCTATGAGTGCAAAAATATTCACAAAAAAATGTGATTTTAAATTTAAACATCAGACATTAATCAGTCAGATGACTTCCTCAGAAGTAATTTTAATTCATTTATGTTATTTTTCTAGTCATTTACATGAAAAGAAATCCTCTTCATAAAACTGCCTTTTAGCATGCACACTCGCACACATGCATATGTATATACATAACATGCACTTACATCTGTCTTACACAAACAGGCATATAATTTTCTTGCATTTTTAGCATATGATTATTTTTAAAATTTTAAAAACATACAAATTATAGATTTTATTTGCATTCAATTTAGAGTTGTTTTAATTGAAGAAATGAAAATCCCAACTTTACCCACTCAGCTTACAACACCATTACTTGTAACATAACACATTTGCATTTTACAAAAAATAAATATTAATGTATTTCATCTATGCTTAATAAATCTTGTCTAATGTATACTAATATAGTAATAAGCAAATTAGGTCCACAAACAGTTTTCTAAATTTCATTTTGCTTTATCTTGCATTTCTCAGAGGACAAATCAGTGATGCAGGTTAAACGTAATGAAGCCATCATGCTTACACAAAAGCGCACCGAGGAGGCAATTAAAAAAAAATCAGAGCTAAAAAGGGAACATGAGAAATATGCCATTCAAGAAATAATGAAGGTAAAACTGGTGTATTTTCACAGAAATACACTAGCCATCCCTGAGGTTTAATGATTGTAGAATTGACTTCTTTTAAGAAGTATATGCTATCCAAAACGAAATAATGTGCATCATTCTCTTGTAAATGTGAGAAAAATATGCCACATAATGAAATAATGAGATAACGAAACATAGTTGGCCACTTTAAAGGAAATATATGCAGTCCTAGAAGTAATGATGATAGAAGTGAATTCTAGTAAGAATGTTTTTCCATCCAAGGCACCTAACACTACATAATGTTTTTGCAACAAATATCAAAAAGCCTATGTAATGTGTCATGAACAAGATATTACAGCCTGTGTAATGTGTCAGGAACAAGATATAACAGCCTGTGTAATGTGTCAGGAACAAGTTATAACAGTCTGTGTAATGTGTATGGAACAAGATATAACAGCCAAAGTAATGTGTCAGGAACAAGATATAACAGCCAATGTAATGTGTCAGGAACAAGATATAACAGCCTGTGCAGTGTATCAGAAACATATCACAGCGAACACATTTCAAAACAAAATAGTCTTTTAGTAATATTGTCCTAAGATATTTTAAATGCATTCCTAGAAATTGAATTGTTTTTCTAAAGCATAATTATTGGGATTATTTCTTTTTCCCACGCTGTTTTTTGGACAGTTTAAAATTATTTTCAAGCCATTAACAATGCAGTTTAACTGTTTAACTCTCTCACAGATTTATACTTATAGAGTGTAAAATCTAAGATTTAGAACATTTAACAGTACAGACAGAATCTTCTGTTTATTCTAAACTGGATACTGTTCCATTTATTCCATCATATTACATTTTTATTTTGGAATTCTTTTGCTTTTACTTAGTTTCCAGCATATTTTTTTTTACATGCTTAAGAAATTTCTTACTTCCCCATTTTTAATTATAAATTACATATGAATTTAGTATGGTCATATGGTCACTCATGTCTACCTCAAGCACTGTTTGATTTAACATTGTTTAATACTATTCATTGTCATCAATTATAAAGTATACTTACACTGTTATCCAGTAATTCATTGAGTTTTGGGCCAAAAGCTTACTTGCATTAAGAACAATGTTTAATAATATTTATTTTGAACACTCCAGTCCTTTCTCCCATCTTAAATTATAAATTACACTATTAATGTCAAGCAATTCAAAGTAGGTGTTTTGGATACAGACGTCAGGCTTAAGTTTTTCTTGCGTTACACCTACCGTTTTTTAATAATATCTGTTTTTAACTGAAAACTGTCTTTTAAGTAATTAATATATATAAAATGGTACTTTTGTTGTTGTTACTGTTTGCTTCAACTATTATTTTGATCTTGAATAACTTAGAAACTATGGGCCTTGACAATCAGAGATTTCACTGCTATTTCAATGGTAATTCATGCTGTGGTTTTAGCACTTTTGTCAACTTTGTCAACAGTATCAATTTTTGTCAACTTTTGTCAACTTTGTCAACTGATATATAATACAAAATTGACATATTTCAGGAGTGTCCCCCATTAAAAAATTGATTGAATGATGACATTTTACAGTACGAAATGAAACTTGGAATTCATTGTTGTATTTTGCCAGATTGAGGAGACCGAACGACAGCGTATAGATAGTCAAAAACAGGCAGAACGTGACAAAGCCACAGCTGATTTGGAGACTTGGAAAGAAGAGCAGCGGCAGATAGCTGAGAAGGTTAATAACCACTATTACTGTAGTAATATATTGATAAACACTCTTAGTAATATATTACTAATATGTTAATAATCATATTTGTAATGTTTTTAACCACTATCCTTTATGCTATGACTAATGACAATCAATGAATCATATGCTAGTCAAATGCTTGATTGTACCTATTACACATGTGAGAATGTATGTGTGATTGTATGTGATCATGAATAAAAGACATACACATATTGGTAGAAACATTTTATTTATTATAAACTGACTTTTGTACCTGAACTTACTCCTTCCTAACTTTTCAGTAAGACAAATTAATTTTTCTTTCTTTCCTTTTCTAACTTGCTATTGTTTCAATACTTCTTTAGTGAGAAGTAATCTTTTGCATTACTGCTTGTCTCATTCACCACTATTTCTAATTCTGCCTTATATGTCTATTAGGACCTAATTAATTCTGTTCATTGTTAAAAATAAAGTTAAAATGTCACAGGAATACATTTAATAAATAACTCACACACAAAAGTCAAATAATTTTCTTTGAAAATAAATCACAAGAAATTAAAAAAAAAAAAGAATTCACAAAATATACCAAAGGAGATTACATGCATACACAATCTTCTATTTTTATACTGAAATGTGTATTAATATATATAAGTATCATTATCCAGAAGTAGAAAAAAGAAAACACAGCTTTCAAAACTAAACATCAGAATCATTATTGAAATAGATCAGTTATCAGATCTATCATAGACATTCTGTTAAACTTTAAATAATAAGTTAAATATTAATCGGAAATTTAAAGTTTCCAAACTGTTTGAGATGTGACTCATCAGTAAGTGATTAATATTTGATAAATACCTGAGTGATATTTGACTTATACCCTGATATTTGATTTATAACTAATGATATTTGACTTAAACCCTGATATTTGATTTTTTAACTAATGATATTTGACTTATACCCTGATATTTGATTTATAACTAAGTGATGTTTGATATATAGCTAAGTGATATTTGCAGGAAAAAGAGAAGCTTTTAGCAGAAAGACAGGAGAAGGAAAGAGCAAAGCGAAAACAAGAAAAGGAACGCAAAAGAGGTTGGCCTTTGGCAAGCATGCCTTGATTTAATTTCTGCACTGAATTAATTAATTTTATTTTTTTAAAAAATTTCTATATTAATTTTATGTATAGAATGTAAGTGATCTTGAATGCTGGGTCAGAAAATATAGCAGTTTATATTAGTTCTTTCACAATTTATCAGTATACTGAAAGGCGTTTTTGCACAAATTTAATTTTGTAGTTGTTCATATTATGAAAGTAATATGTAAAGGGCAGGTCTTCTTGTCTTGTCAAATTCTTTTGCTTTATTTATTGGCAATAATGTTTTAAAAGGAAATAAACTAAACAATCTCTTACGACTAATATATAAAATTTTCATGGATTTTGGGACGAAAATTTTGAGTTTTGTTTACTAC